>OZ004705.1:130568437-131057564 GCA_963924515.1 Vespertilio murinus | reverse complement strand
TGTATGAGCACACGTGACTATAATGTAATAGACAGTGAGACAGACAGGAGCAGAGCAAGGGAGCAGAGCAAGGACAATGGGCTAGTTACAGAAACTCACCAGGGCAGAAAGCCTGGGAAAACAAGAGCCTCACCCCCAGGGTAATCTATCCTCCCCTAGCAAAGCACTGATCTTGTGGTTTAGAGGCCCTGACCTTTTCCTCCCTAAAGATATCATCTAGCCTTCCCTTGTCTTTCAGCTCCAGGCTCAGAAAAGCAACAAAACCAAAGTGATGCTCTGGCTGCCTCAGGACCAGCTGCATTGACTGACCCCCTCCCTGCCCCGGCACCCACCAACAGTGGAGAACACCATCCTGAGAGAACACACCTGGAAAGCTGAGGAATATTCTATTGAGACCCTCCCCTGAGATCTCTCCTAAGATTTCCACCTGCAAGAGAGATCAGTATGCTCAGGATGAAGGACCCAGAGCGAACTCTCCCTGCAAGGTGCATTCCCGCCATTCCCTTCCCCTTCTCCCTCCCCCACAGGCAAGTATCCCCTAACCTCTAAGGGACCCCATGAGCATTGCAATGAGGGGGGCAATGGGAAGCAGCAGCTCATCATGGGCTACCTAACCCCCTGACTCTGTCTCCAATCCCCCCTTTCCTCTGACCTCCCAGTGAGCGAAGGCAGCCCTGTCTCCGCTCTCCTGCGTCTTCTTCTATGTCCTTCCTTGTTTTCTGTCCTAAGTGTGTGTTTACTTTGGTCAATAAATCCTTGCTTGCTTTTCTACACTTCGTCTTTTGATGGAAATCTTTCAAGAAGACAGGAACCCAGGTCTTGCCATCTTACTAGTAACAATGCCATAAAGATCGCTGAAATGGTGACACAGCAACCTCAAATATTCAACATTTATTTTATTGAAAATATATTGCACTTTCTCTAAAAATATTTACATATGCTTTGTACTGTTATGTCAGGAAGAGGTGTGAAGGGACTAGTTTCTTCAATTGCAGAAATTCTCTTTGCCACACTTACAGGTCAGCAGTGCTACCAGCAATGTCCTATATCGTAGGTGAGGTTAGGGTGGCTTGGCATGGTCCCCAGCCACATGTCTTACTATTTAAGGGAAGAGAGAAGATGAGGTCATCCTTTCAGGTGCAAGTATCATAAAACTTCCTTCAAAGCAGAATAAAGTTCAAAATAAAGATATTTCTAGTCAAGAAAGTAAGGACCAACCTCACGATTTTCTTCTTCTAGGTTTTCCACTCCAAAAAGATATTTAAACTTAAGAGTAAAAGGGCCACAAATAATACCACTCTAGGAAATTCTATTCACCAGCTATAGCCACTGTTGTAGAATTTGCAAACCAATCATTTGTCCTACAAATATAATGCTTTAAGATTTATTCACAAATTAAACTCAGCGTCGTGCTACTTTCTTATTCTACTGTTTTCAACATCCATATAATTCTGAGCTGTTGTGTTTTGTCCCAGTTTTTAATATTACACCCGCTGTGCTTCTGAGGGAGGAGGACACTTAGCCAGAATTAGCGTTGTCTGCCCATCCGCCAGGGCTGCCACGGACTTGTTATTGCTCTGGGCGAGCTCTGTGCTTTCATGTCTAAAACGTGGCTGTGACGAAGCCAAACTAATTACACAATTTCAATCCCAAATTGTTCCAAATTTCTGATAAATTGGAGTGTAGGGAGTGTACAAGTTTTATTCATTCACTCGTGGATGTAGAATGTACTGCTAATACTACATGAAGTCCAATTTAACAAAATGCATAGTTATTTCGTAAAAAAATAATAATGCAGATAATGAAAACACTTTGCTCTTTAAAGTATGTAGCATTTAAGCTATGTGGGGAACATTTTTACAAACGATGCACCAGCAAACAGCAATTTGGGGGGAGTTAACAATTATCATAATTTCCTATTTTATAACATCTTATCAAAATATCTTGATTCTTTGATAAAAGTATCTAAAAATGGTACCTAATAAAGAAAACTCAAAATTATAAAAGATTGGGTTACTGTAGTAAATATAATGAAGTGTATATGTACAAAATGCCAAAGAAACATATAAGGATTACAAAAAGAAGGAAATATAATTAAAGTTTGGGGGAGGAAATGATAATTTAAATGGGTATCTTGTGAAGAAAACAAATAGAAAGTGGTTACTTTACAACAAAGACAGAGGGGTATAGGAAAGTTACATAAATTTGGAAACACTGTGAAATCATGATTTTTAAAAGACACTCTTTTGCAACTCAGTCATGAAAGTGCAGGTTTCCCCCTCTATCGGAAAGCCAGCGTTTCTCTGAGACCTTTCATAAACTGAAACAGCATAAAGCAAGGAGTGTCCTCCACTTTCTGAAAGTTCTCCTAAAGCCACATCACTTTTACAAAAATCCTGTGTGAGTGCCTGTGTTCCTAACCGAATAAATCCAAAGAGGATTCTTGCTTTTTTGTCATCTTTTTAAAATATGTTTTTATTTATTTCAGAGGGGAAAGAAGAGGGACAGAGAGCTAAAAACATTAATGACAAGAGAGAAAAATTCATAGACTTCCTCCTGCATGCCCCACACTGGTTATAGGGCCTGCAATCTCGGCCTATGCCCTTGACCAGAATCGAACCCAGGACCCTTCAGTCTGAAGATCCATGCTCTATCCACTGAGCCAAACCAGCTAAGACAGATTCTTGTGTTTAGGGGAAAAGCTGGAACCATGCTAATGAAGGTCTTATGTAAAAGCAAAGTGGATAAAGCAAACCTTCAGAAAGCAGGGATACAATGTCATATTGCCTACCAGTGGTATGCCTTAGTTGCACTCCTAGTTCTGCTAAAAAAGAGAGAGCTAAAGGAGGGATGATTCCAAAGCCAGGACTATCTTGAGCAAAAAAGCAAAAACCTTGGAGAAAGAGCCACATCACTTTTTCAGATATTGACTCTCAATGAAAAACTCATTATAATTAAATGAAACAAATGGGACCTATGAGAAGCCATATGTCCAAAAGGAAGGATATCCAATTGGGGAAATGAATCCCAAGTGTTTGAGCAATTACTTATCATGCAAAATAAATAAATAAATAAATAAAATGGCAACTCATCCTATATTATAAAGAGGCAATATGAAAGTTGACCATCATGCCATAAAAAGAAGGCGGCACCCACAGTAGGGACAGGGCCAGCTGCTCCATGCACCTGCTTCTGGAGTCCCGTCAGCCTCACCAGGGGCCTTGGGTCCTCCTGCATCCCCCCTGACTGAGGCTCAGGCAAGCAGGGATAGCCCAGGTGCAGGCAAGCCTTGAATGGCAGCTGCCCAGCCGCCGAGGGCTGGCCTGAAGCTCAGGTAACCACAGCCAGCTGAAGCGCTGCTGGCAGTGGCAGCAGCAGAGGGGTAATGAGGGCATTGCCTTCCACTGATTTCTGGGTCGCCTCCCGCCCCTGAGGGCTCCCGGATGGTGAGAGGGAGCAGGTTGGGCTAGGGGACCCCCCCCCTCCAGTGCATGAATATTTATGCACTGGGCCTCTAGTATAATTAGGTTAATTTTATTTGATATGATCCCTTTAATCGCCAAAGTCCATTAAAATTTATATGCTACCTATTAATCCCCTAATCCTAACTTCTCACTTCTATGGATCTCTTATCTCCTACCTGTATCATTTAAGATTATTGGATACAGACAACAGAAACCACTCTGGCTAATATATTCCATAAAGAAGCAATGCCATTACAAGGATCTAATTAAAAAAAAAAAAAACCTAAAAAATAAAATAAAATAATAAAATAAAATACTGGCTTATACAAGTGTCAGACTCCACGGGATGTTATGCAGTGAGAACCACCTCCAAAGTCCAGGAGAGGGTTAGATAAGACAGCTTCTGGCCCTCCCACCTTGATGCTGCCAGACTTAACAGCCACCAAAGCAGAGACTTGAAACCACCATTGCGGATATCTGATGCCATTACTGCGACTGTAAATCCATCTAAACTCATGGACATCTGTTCCTCGTCCAGAACTCCATCACAGGAGTGTTTTCCTAGGTCACCTGCTCATGGCCCTGATGTCAGGTATGAGAACAGAGGCTACCACCCTTCTCTGGCTTCCCTACTGAGGTGTCCCACCAACTTATTCAACAAATACAGGGTGGGGCAAAAGTAGGTTTACAGTTATGGGTATATGAAACAGTTTATTCTTGTATCATTATTCATTAACTAGAGGCCTGGTGTATGGAATTTGTGCACAGAGGTGGGGGGGTCCCTCAGCTGAGCTTGCACCCTCTCCAATTCAGGACCCATTGGGGGATGTCTGACTGCTGGTTTAGGCCCCATTAAACATCCAATACCTCTCATTCCGAGACTTCTGGCTCCTAACTGCTCACCTACCTGCCTGCCTGATCATCTCTAACCACTCTTCCTGCCTGCCTGATTGCCCCTAACCACCTCTGCCTCGGTCCCCCACCAACATGGCTTTGTCTATCCAGATCCTATCTATCCAGTCTAATTAGCATATTATTCTTTTATTAGTATAGATCAGTGGTCGGCAAATTCATTTAGTCAACAGAGCCAAATATTAACAGTACAATGATTGAATTTTTTTTTTGAGAACCGAAAACTGACTTCTGCACATGAGCCATGAAGTTTCAATTGCACTATATGGGTGTGCCCACACATGGTATCTTGTGGGTATACTAGATAGATAGATAGATAGATAGATAGATAGATTTTAGAGAAAAAGGAAAAGGAGAGAGAGAGAAGCATTAATTTGCTTTTAGACTTATGTATGCCTTCATTGGTTGATTTTTACATGTGCCCTACCCGGATAATGCTCTAACCAACTGAGCTACCCAGCTGGGGCTCAGACCTGCACTTTCAACAAGCTTAACCCCCTCAACTCCATGACTCCCCGATTCCATGCTTCTGTTTAACTTTTGTATTGTTGTGGGGTCGAACCCTGGGTTCAAAATAAGACCACCGGAGGCTGATGATTTATTAAAAAAGCAGGCAAAGAGGGGAGACAACAAGATGGCGGCAGAGGTGAAAGCCTAACTGCAGCCGCACTCAACAATTTCAAAAAATACAACTAAAATATAGAGTGGACACTATCCAGAACTACAGGAAAGTTGACTGACTGGAAATTCTACAACTAGAAGGAAAGAGAAAACCAGAAGGAAAACCAGAGTAGCTGTAAAAGCCTGAGGTACGGAGACACGGTGTGCGCACGGGGAGAGGACGGAGCCGGCGAGGAGGGGCGGCTGAGTGCCTGGCTGGCGTTCCCTAGCGGGAAGGACATAAAAGCTCCGGACTGTGCTGAACCCCAACTCCGACTGCACTGAACCCCAGTTCTGGGCGAGACCCCGGGGGTCCCAGGCTCACACAGAGGGAATCTGGGCTGTAAGGTGGAAGCTCAGCTGAGCGGCGAAAAGGCAGAGTCCCGGAGTCGCGCACATTGCGCACAGAGGAGGGACTGTTCGCTGAGCTGCTGGATTGCCCCAGCGGGAAGGACTCAAAAGCTCAGGAATGTGCTGAGCCCCAGTTCTGACTGCACTGAACCCCAGTCCTGGGCAAGACCCTCGGGCCCCAGCCTCATACAGGGGGAATCTGGGCTGTAAGACAGAAGCTCAGGGGGAACGGCGTAAAGCAGAGCCCCTGAGTCGCGCACATTGCACGCACAGAGGACAGACTGTTGTTTGGGCCACGAGATTGCCCTAGCAGGAAGGAGACAGAAGCTCTGGATTGTTCTTAACCCCGCTTCCAACTGCTCTGAACCCCAGTTGTGGGCTTGTTGGGGGAGAGACTACACTGTCTGGTAGCGGGCGAAGCTCTAGGGTGCCTTTCTCTCAGAGGTGCTTGCAGCGAGTACCAAAGGACACTGAGGAACACTGAGACTCAGGAACCTCAGAGGGCGGGGCTAACCGGAAGCCAAGGCTGTAGGCTCCACCCTGAAACTCCACCCCATCCAAGCTGAACTCAGAGAGGCTTTTGCAGGTTTCCAAGTCTAGTGGAATAAGGTTGTCTGCTGGCATAGACACAGCTGATCCTCCCAACCTACCAACTCAGGGAAGCAGCGAAAATGCCGAAACAAGGAAACAGATCACAAACGAAAGAAATGGAGGACAAAAAGCGACTGGATATAGAATTCAAAGCCACGCTTATAAGGTTGTTCAACAATCTCTTAGAAAAGGCCGATAAAATAAATGAGACCTATGAGGATATGATAAGGGATCAACAAGAAATAATGAAGGGTCAACTAGAAATAAAGAATACAATCTCTGAAATAAATAATATTATACAGAGTCCTAAAAACAGATTGGAAGATTGCAAGGATCAAGTCCAAGATTTGGAACACAAAGAGCCAGAGGACACTCCTCCACAGAAGCAAGAAGACAAGAGAATCCAGAAAGTTGAAGATAATGTAAGAAACCTCTGGGACAACTTCAAGCGAACCAACATCAGAATTATGGGCATCCCAGAAGATGACAGAGAGCAAGATACTGAAAACATATTGAAAGAAATAGTGACAGAAAACTTCCCCCACCTGGTGAAAGAAATAGACTTACACGTCCAGGAAGCACACAGAACCCCAAACAAAAGGAATCCAAAAAGAACCACACCAAGACACATCATAATTAAAATTCCAAGAGCTAAAGACAAAGAGAGAATATTAAAAGCAGCAAGACAAAAGCAGGTAGTTACCTATAAAGGGGCACCCATACGACTGTCAGCTGATTTCTCAACAGAAACCATGCAGGCCAGACGGGAATGGCAAGAAATATTCAAGGTGATGAACAACAAGAACCTACAGCCAAAAATACTCTACCCAGCAAAGTTATCACTCAGAATCGAAGGCCAGATAAAGAGCTTCACAAATAAATTTAAGCTAAAGGAATTCATCACTGCCAAGCCAGAATTATATGAATTGCTAAAAGGGGTTCTTTAGGAAGGGGAAGAAAATAAAGATAAAAATTATGAACAAACACGTAACCAACAAGTGAATCTAAAAACCAAGGGAAGTAAAAATCATGATGAACAATATTAACTGGTGAATATAATAGAATCAGAGGTATGGAAGAGGAGTGGACTGATGATTCTCGGGGAAATGGGGAGTGGAGCGGGGCGGGAAGAGACTGAACATAAACTGCACCTATGGTTGAGGACAATGGGGGATGGGGAAAGGGCAGAGAATTGAATGGAAACTTGGTGTAGGGGAGCAATTGGGGGGGGGGGGGATGAGGAACATTTGTAATAATATGAACAAGAAAGATTTATTAAAAAAAAAAAAAAAGCAGGCAAAGATTTGTTGAACTGGCCAGGACAGCCTCAAGAGCACCACATGAAGGCGGGCTCTACAGGACTGCACTGTTTCAGGGGTAGGTAGTATTTTTTAAGGTTCTGAGAAGGAAAACCACTATTTTGTAACAAACTGCTGTTTGGAATGTTCTGCTGTTCTTCCCAGATAAAATGTTGCTTTCTAGTTTGCGTTAGTCTGTTTGAAGAATGATGAAGATAAACTTAGCAGTCTGACCTTGTAGACCAGAGATAGATATACCCACAATCTCAATACCATGCCAGGTGCATATTTTAATTGGATAGAATTGTATTGTTTTCAAGGCCAACATCGAGATAACCACCAAGTGCCACAGGGCTGGCTCTTTAATAAAAAAGGAAGTTCTGCTTGTAACCTTGCAAAGAATTTGAATTCATCCTTCCTAAGCCCATCGCGCGATGAGCAAAGCAAGTCTCTCCAAACTCTCCCTCTGCATTGTTTGATTGCTACCATATTTCAGTATGACACAATAAAATTTTTAGCAGTAGCAGTCAGGGTTACTTCTCTTGGATCTGTGACAAATTCTCCTTCTAATTTTATATGCATAGGGAAATCTTCAAATATTATATAAACAATGAATACTTATTTGTGTAAACTCAAATCTAGACCTTCCATCAAAGAAATTCCCATCTGCTATAATCTCTCATCCAATGTCCCAATTGAGAAAAAAATACATTTGCTATATTAATTAATTTAGAACACACAATATTTGTTACACAGATATAAGGGATAAATGCCTAAAATGTTTTATGTGAGAATTTCTAATCCCAGTCCCCTGTAGCCCACATAGGGGAAGTTGAAGAGCTTGATACTGAAATCTATATTCATCAAAAAAATATCCCACTGAAGCAATATAATGAATGGGTTCCAGTAAAATTAAATCATAGTAATAATGCATCAGGTCCTGGAGGATTAGGTGGGTTCTGGAGTTCGGGCTATGCACCTATCCAGCATGTTTATCTTATCTATTGGGAGAAAGTATTCAATTTGCAAATAAACTTTGAAAAGCCACTCTTTTATAAGCTACCTTTGTTTGTTTTCAGACTGGTTTCAGGAAAAAGTTCTCAGTCTTACTAAGCTCCTTATTATTCTCTTCAGATTTTCACAATCATGGGGTTTATGAAGGCAAAGATTTAAACAATTTAAACAATCAAAACTGACATAAGGGTCTATTAGTATTAGCATTCCTCAGTTCCTTATTGGGAAGAAGAACTTGACTACCAAACCCTTAAAAAGGAGAGCATAAGCCTAGCCGGTTTGGCTCAGTGGATGGAGCGTCAGCCCTTAGACTGAGGGGTTCTGGGTTCAACTCCCAGTCAAGGGCACCTATCTCAGTTGCAGGTTGGATCCCCAGCCCTAGTTAGGGCACATGCAGAAGGCAACCAATCAATGTCTCTCTCATATAGATGTTTCTTTCTCTCTGTCTCCCCCTCCCTTCCACTATCTATAAAAATAAATGGAAAAACATTCTCTGGTGGGGCGGGGGAGGAGAAAATAAGCATTTTCCAGGTCTAGAAGTCAAAATGACAGCAGGGGCTCCAATGGTAATTCAATCACATGGCTGAAGAAAATGCCAGTCTCATAGGAAACCAACATGAAGCAGAATCCTAACATTCTTTCACTGCAGAAGATGTTTCTACATGACCCACAAATGTTCACCTTGTGGTAAGAGAGTGCTTCCAAACCCCTAAAAATTCAGATACAATGCAAAGCTACTTTACTGCTTTATTCATCAATAATGACAAAGAGTCAATTATAGCCTAGAAACAGTTCTGCTAGCTCAGTGTATGGCACTGAAACACCTGTCCAAACCCTTGCTTCTCTGGAGCTGACCATCAAATGAGAGCAATATTTAAAGGACAGATACAGTAATCTATACAAATAAAAGGGTAATATGCTAATTAGACTAGACATCTTCTGGACATCCTTCCAGACAAAGCCACGGGGGCAGGGGCCTAGGCAGAGGTGATTAGGGGCAATTAGGCTGGCAGGGGAGAGCAGCCAGCAGCAATCAGACAGGCATGTGAGCAGTTAGGAGCCTGTGGTCCCAGATTGTGAGAGGTATATCCGACTGCCAGTTTAGGACCAATATCTGCAGGAATGTCCTAACCAGCTGTTGGATATCCCCCTGTGGGGTACTAGATTGAAGAGGGTGCAGGCTGGGCTGAGGAACACCACTCATCCCCATGCATGAATTTCATGCTCTGGGCCTCTAGTCTATAATAATATAAACATAATATGCTAATTATACTAGATGTCCCCCTGGATGTCCTTCCAGGGCTGCTGCCACAGGATAGAGAAGGCAGCCACAGCTGTGAGGGAGGGATCTGGGCAGTTGTGGCTGTGAAGGCCTACTCTCGCACAAATTTTGTGCATCAGGCCTCTAGTAGATTATAACATCATATATCATATATGTAGGTGTGGCGGGGGGAGAAAGAGCCTTGAGTTGGGTGTGGCACATTAAGTAGAGTGGCCATGGAGGGTGACTCCCAGGAAACAAAATTAGCCTGGAGACTCATACAGTGAAGGAAGGAGTCAGGGAGCAAGCCCAGTAGGTATTTAAGGGGACAAGTAGGAGGGCATAGGGAAGCTGCATGGCATGGCATGGCCCTCATGTTAGGTGGCTGGTATAGCTTTAACAGAGAGAGTGAGCAGGACAGAGGCGGACACTCTAGCTGGCTGTCACCCGGCCAGTAAGGCCTTGGGTTTATTTCAAGTGAGATGGGAAATGAGTCAGGGGGGTGTCTGTTGAATAAATAATTGGACTTTACTTTAAAACAAACCACACTGATGCCTCTGTGCAAGGATATGAAATATCTCTTAAGATGTAAGAACATAACAATTATTTTTATATCACTTATATGTGGAATCTAAAAAAGCCAAACTCACAGCAACAGAGTAGAATGGGGTTACCAGGCACTGCTGGTGGAAACGAAGCAATCATTGGGGAGATTTAGGTCAAAGGGTATAAGCTTGAAGTTTGACGATGAATAAATTATCAAGATCTGATGCACAGCATGGTAATTATATCCCACTTTGCTGTATAATATGCTTCAAAGTTGCTAAGAGACGAAATCTTAAATGTTCTCACACACACAAAAAAGAGATAATGATGTGATGTGATTGAATTGTTAGCTAATGCTATGGTAATAATCATACTGAAATGTGTATCAAATCCATACATTATACACCTTAAACTTACACAATACTGTATGTCAATTATATCTCAATAAAAACATAAAGAATATGCCCATTGAATGATGTTATTTTTTTTGCAAATGAGTGAGTTTTCATTTCTGGTTAATTTTGTTGATGTTCCCTTATACATATTTTTGTCAGGAGGGGTTGTAGAGGGCCACCTTGGAAGGCACATGGGCATTTCTTTAAATTGTTGTCAGCTGAATTCAGAGCAATAGGCAGAGCCACGCCCTGGGAACAAGCTTCCCAGTGAGGCTGGACATATTAATCAATACTGACTTCTTACCTTTGTCCAGGTGTCCAGAGTGGGCTTTGCTATGTAAATACAGACAAGGTCCAGGAATGCTCTGGCCTACTCAAGAATGCAAATAGGCTCCTTTGATCCTAAGTTTTTGGTGATACTTCCTGGTATTTGGGGGTATAAAATAAATGTGCTACACGGCTCAGGGTCATCAACCTGTCTCTCCATCAGGGAGAATGGTGTCCCACCTGGCTTCCAGCTTTAAATCTATTCCTGCACCTTCTTTCTTTCTAATATGTCTCAATCCCTGGCCACCTCCACTTAGAACCAGTTCATTTATCTCTCTTTCCATGAGGGACGCTGAAAAAGAAGATCCCCACCATGTTTGACCCCTGCAGCATCTGGCCCCGCAAGGGATCTTAAAACTTATATGATATTCTATTGATAACAACACTAAAGTGTTTTTTAAAACTGCCACTGATGCAATTATTTTCTAAACTCCCCCAGATTTTTGTGTTTAAACTCTAGTCCTTATCAGATTTTAAATAAGCATCACAGAAAAACACACACAAAATAACCAAAAACTTATGTTCTGCAAAAACTTTATCTCTAAATATTATATACCTCAGAGATCTTGATGGGAACAAAGAGTGTTCTTTTTCTGCATTCAACTAAAAAAAGGCCATCAGAAATATTGGTGGCATGGCAAGCGAAAAAATTAAGGATCAGGATAATATTTATTTTCTAAAACCTCAGCCATCCTCTGATTAGTACACATGGGAGGGACACCTCTGAGATTCATTCTTCAGCAGTCAGCTCATCAAGTTCTGACTTTGACTCTTCCTAGCTCAGCTCCCAGCACGGACTCTTAGGCCTGACTTGCTAGTTGTATTCTGTTGCCCACAGAGGCCATAAAGACTGGCTCAGATGTGGAGCCAGTCAGAACAGCCAGAGCAGGCCCCAGGGAGTCTGGGAGGCTGAGAGGAAGGAAGCCCTCTCTTCCTACTAATGGTGGAAGTGGGAGTGTGTGTGATTGAATTGCTGGAATAAGGCAAAGCCTCTTTGAGAAAGGAACCGACTGAGAAGAAATGGAGCTGAAAAACTGAATGTGAGACACTAGACTTAGGTGTTACCACTGGACACTTTGCCTTAAGCTTCACCTAAAGCCAGTCTTCCTCTCCACCTCTCCCTTTATGTGAACCATAAAACTAATTTTCTTTAAGCTACTTTGGGCTGGGATTTTTCTCACTTGAAACTAAAAATGTGGTAATCGATATATCTTGAAATATATATGAATACTAAATTCAATAATATAACACTAGATGTTAGAATTTTGTTCTCCTACATAGTCAACAATCCTCTCTCCTCCTCATGAATGGGGGCTTGTATGTATATCAACATAAATAAAATCAAATTAGCCAGCTCTATCCAAACACAGAGGAATGGAGACCTGCACTTAGGAAGAAGTGGTGGGACGGAGGTGGATTCCTATGAGCTTCAGGGCACAGAGCCCAGGGGGAACCTGAATGTCAAAGTCTAGCAGACAGTTCAACAGAAGCATTGCCTGTGTGATTTTCTGGACCGGAACCTGTGGTATTCCTCTGAGATGGTTCCCTGAATTCTTTCTGACAGAGTTGAATGAATCCTCAGATGGAAGGTAGTATAACAAAGGTGGAAATTTTACTGAAGAACAAGTATAGACTCTGATGTGGGGAGTGGCAAAGAGTCCCACTGATTTCCTATTTCCACAGTTTATAAAGCCTGCTGGTCCTGTGCCCTGACATCCCCTCTGATTGGTCAATATTACCTTTTGAATTGATTACCATTGTAACACTTGAAGCTGAAGGTCAAATATCACAAGGAACATGTGATGCCCTCCTCCCTCATGGTCCTCCTGTTCCTTCAGGGCTTTCTTCCTCCTTCTTTACTTTGTAAACATAGACCTTTTAGCTACTCCCAGTTCCTTTATCTTACGGAAATGTAACTGTTCCTGCTTACTTGTCTTATGGAAATGTAATTTCTCCCAGCTCTCTTGTCTTATGGAAATGTAACTTTTTTCAGTCTGTAACCCCTTGTTTTTTCCATGGACCCCAATTCTAAAAAATTTCCTAAACCTGCCTATATTTCCCTAAAATTCCTATTTCAGCATCAAGTCACAGAGGCCAGTTAGTAAGTCAGAGTGCAAGCAAGAGGCTAACAACCACAGGGATTCCCACAGAGGTGAGGAAGACTTAAAACTGGCATTAAAAAGGCCAGCCTTAAAGGGGTGCCCGATGACTTCGGGATCACAAAGCTGCTGTACTTTTTATAGGTCACCTTTGGAGTCAGCACAGGTGGGAAGGGAATTACCAAAAGCACTGAATAGACACAAATACACTTGACAAGATAAAATATTCAGTTATGCATCCAGGTCAAGTAAAATATTCAGAATTCAGTAGACCTTCAAATCCCTAAGGCGACATTACTTTGAAAGGAAAAAATATCTTCATGTAGAGAAACACTCCCTATTGATGAAATGGTAATTCTCTCTAACCAGCAACGGAATTGCTGAAAGGCAAGTACAAGAGGCCAGCTGTGTTCGCTGCCTCTTACCCGCCCACCCCACTAACATAGAGTGGATTTAGCATTTGATGCTTCACAATAAAAAAAAATAAGAACATGACCTATATTTACTGTAAACATATGTGAGATTAAGGGAAGAGGTGAATATTTTAAAGGTGTTTCTGCATCAGGAGAACCTGGAGAGTCCACTTGCCCCACAGATGGCAGGTCAAGACTAGACTCAGACAAAATGGTGAAATAAAAGTCCTTACCCAAAGTGCTCTCAGAGCACCTCCCTTGCCAGCATCACCTGGGAACTGCTTGGGCTGCATGACTGGATCCGAGATTCCTGGGAAGGGGCTCAGCAGGCTGCAGTTTCACAAGCACCTCAGGTGATTCTGGTTTGCACTCAAGTTGATGAGCCTCTGCCTTAGCCCAGCTTCCACTCAGCTGGAGGCACTGAAGCCTTCCCTCTGACAAGTCAACCATAACTATTTTCTGAGCGCATAATAGCCATCATAAAAGAGAAGATAAAGAGTGAAAAGCCTCCAGCTACTATGGCAAAAGTCCTCCAGCACTTACAAATAATAAAAAAAGAGAGCAAAAACATTAACAAATATAAAAAAGAGAAAAGGAAGAAGATGAATAGGGTCTTACTAAGAGAAGAATAAAAAGTTAAATTTTTTCCTGGTATCTCTTATTAATAACAAATAGCCAATCACAAAAACTTTTTTTTAAAATATATATTTTATTGATTTTAGAGAAGAAGGGAGAGGGAGAGAATGATAGAAACATCAATGATGAGAGAAAATCATTGATCAGTTGCCTCTTGCACACCCCCTACTGGGGATTGAGCCTGCAACCCAGGCATGTGCCCTTGGCCAGAATTGAACCTGGGACCCTTCAGTCCTTAGGCTGGTGTTCTATCCACTGAAACAAACTAGCTAGGGCCCAATCACAAAAAACTTTTGGTAGTGTGGTAATTCTATTGCATCTGCCTACATTGTGTGGCTCAGTGGTTGATCATTGATCCAGGAACCTCGAGACTAGGGTTTGATTCCCAGCCTGGGCATATGTCCGGGTTACAGACACAGTCCCCAGAAGAGGCTGCAGGAGGCACCCAATCAATGATCATTTCTCTCATTGATGTTTCTAACCCTCTATTCCTCTCCCTCCCTCTCTCTCTCAAAATCAATAAAAACACAAAAAAATAAAATCAAAAGGAACATTGTATAAAGATATCAATATGCATTTATAACATTTTAAATTTCTTTTTAATTTTTGGCAGAAATATATGTGAGGCATGCATTGGTGATTACACTAGAAAGCGGATTCTAACTTCACTGAAACACACAATACTAACCATAGACTCCTCAATTCAGGAGGGATATTAACGGTCAAAGTTCTAGTTTCTTAGCCTAGGCAGAAACCTCTTTTCCAGCCCCTGTTTGAACATTTATGGGGAGAAGAGACAGTTTAAGATTAATGATCAGGGGGGAAAAGTGTATTTTTTAACTGCAGCTGATAAAACTGCCTTGACATCTCATTTTGTCAGCACTGAGCCCCATTTTAAGCACCTATCAAAGCTAGGTTATAAGTGGAATTTCAAAAAAGGTGGTATTTAGACAAGGGTACTGTTTGCATCCCACATTGCTATGATTCACTCAACTTTGATATAATTTAACCACAAATGCTCATAATTTTGGGGTGAAAATGTGGCGGCTTGAGGTTTGCTGGTATCTTAGAAGCTCTAATAAATTTTAGGACACTAACATTCCCTTTCCTAAAAAACATATTTTACTGCAACAGTCACCTGGCATCATTAAATGTGGGACATTTGTCATATGTCAAATTTCCCGATAAATAAAAAATGCCCCTATTTGTATTAACGCTAAAAAAAAGGTGTAGTGAAACACTCAGAAATGAGCAGGTCTCATAAAAAGCCATTAGTGTGCCCACCTGATCTGAGAGAGAGAGACGAATTTGCTGAGGACATTTTCAAGAGAAAACTCCAAGACCTTGAGTCATGCTTCGTAAGATTCAATATCAGTAAGAGTTGATTGAGGGAATTCATTCATGTGTTCATTTATTCATTCTTTCATCGATTAAGGACCAAGCCCCGATTTAGATGCTAGGGAGTTCAAGGACATTCTTAGAGTCCTTCTCTGTTAGGGGTGATATTCCTACCCTCAGGACCTGGCCACATCCGCTGGCAGAGAACTCCAAGAATGTCCTTGAAGGACAGAGAGTCTGATCTCTAAGGACCAAAGTGCACAGGAGGTGAGGTGCTATTCGCACACCAGCCTCCCTGGCATAGTAGCTATTTAATTGTTTTATGGAGCAATAACCACGCATGAGAGTAGGAATACAAAGGGTTTTAATTGGGGTGCTCATTTGTGGAACATCATAATGGTGCTGTCAGAGCACTGGTCCAGCAAGAATATTTCTGTTGCAACAGAGCAGCACCATCCCACATACTATGCCATCCATCCGCTTCCATGTTGTTTGAGAGGAAGGAGCAGATGGCAAGGATGGATCAGTTATATTGCTGTCTGCTTAGTGTCTGAAAATAGTAGTAACCTTCTTTTGAATGGAACAAGCTCCTGGACTTTTCTGAACAATGGAAGTTGGTAAGCAGATATCTCAAGAGGGAGATAATGGATTTACTGCTAATGAATAAGCAAATGATTGAATGGCTAATTGAACACAATTTTAAGTGGTTATATACTTATAAAAGCAGGAGAATTGGTAAGGTTGATCTTGGAAGTTATTACTATAACAATAATGCCTGCAGTATATATTACTACACTATGAGCTACATATATACATTATATCTAACCCACCAAGCAATTCTACATGATAGAGAATACATTATTTAATAAGTTGCACAACATCACACAGCTATCTAGTAGAAACTAAATGTTATTATACACCACTGTTTGAGTATCTTAAGAGATCAGGGCTTTGTTTAATAAACCAAGAGGCTTGTAATGCACATAGTACAGCCATATTAAATAGAAGCTACCCAAAGGAAATCAAAGCTTTTTGAACAACTAGAGTCTTCATTGTGGAAAGAATCAATTTATACAAGCA
Source organism: Vespertilio murinus (assembly GCA_963924515.1). NCBI lineage: Eukaryota > Metazoa > Chordata > Mammalia > Chiroptera > Vespertilionidae > Vespertilio > Vespertilio murinus. Next base: position 131,041,179 of record OZ004705.1, on the reverse strand, counting down.
TAATATTACCATATGGAGTTCACATATTCCAAGATATTTGAAATTGTTTATGTTGATGTGAAGAAGATTTGACCCTTTGCTTCCTCAAAAGGCCATCTATTTCTTTCTGTGTTTTAACTAGGGATCTATAGGAAGCTGAATGGACCAGGGTGACCCACCATGTGCATAATGACCTCTTTCAGTTCCACTACATTCTGCACTTCTTATGAACATGTTTACTGCTCTTTGGGAAAGGAATCTAGTTTCCTCCCAGTGTTTTTAGAGGGCCCCACAGATCCACCATCACCCCATTCCCTCCCGATCATTCCATACATGGGGACTAAGCAACACAGCCCTGCCATGTACCATCCTGTCCTAGTACTGGAGTTACTGAGGTGAATGAGAACAGCTCCTGCCTTTTGCACAGGAAATAGAATGACAAACAAGTATTCCCAATCCTATATGATGGGGCAATGTATTGGCTTACTGGAACTGCCATAAGAAATTACCAAAAAGCTGGCTTAAAACAACAGAAACGTATTCTCTCACAGTTCTGCAGGCTCAAAGCCCCAAACCAAGGTGTCACCAGGACTGTGACCTCTCTGAAGGCTCTAAAGGAGGGTCCTTCCTGGCTCTTCTAACTTCTGGTGTGGCTGCCTTTTCTTGGTTTGTAGATGTGTCACTCCAATATCTGCCTCTGTCATCACATGGCCTTCTCTCTGAATGGGTCTGTGTCTCCTCTCTTTTTCTTATCAGAACATGACTCATAATGGATTTAGAGCCCACCCTACTCCAGGATGAACTCCTTAACTTGATTATATCTACAAAGACCCTAATTCAAGTAAGGTCATAGTCATAGATACCAGGGTTTAGGACTTGAGCAGATCTTTTTTCTGAGGTGTGTGTATGTGTGTGTGTGTGTGTGTGTATGTGGGGGGGGGGGGTGGGGAGGGAGAAGGGGAGAGGACACACTTCAATCTACCAATGTAAGTAAAGGGGTGTTTGATATTTTAGCTCATAGATTTCACCTTTCTCTCTAGTATTTTTTATGAATGGCTTGTGAACTTCGAGAGAATATAAAGGAAATTAAAATATGAAAGAGGGAACCTTTAGAATATTTGAAGACCTTCACAATCCACATGACCCCCTTGGTATGCTGAAGTCCTAAAAAGTCAATAAGGAGATGTGGGTCCCCAAATGACAACATTAAAAGAAGTTTCCTCGCCAAAACTGGTTTGGCTCAGTGGATAGAGCATCAGCCTGAGAACTGAAGGGTCCCAGGTTCGATTCCAGTCAAGGGCATGTAACTTGGTTGTGGGCACATCCCCAATGGGGGGTATGCAGGATGCAGCTGATCAATGATTCTCTCTCATCAATGTTTCCAACCCTCTATCCCTCTCTCTTCTACTCTGTAAAAACTTAATAAAATATATTTTTTTAAAAAGAAGCATCCTCTATGGCTCTTGATCCAAATAATATATTTTTGGATATGATTATTTTTTATGATGGCAAATAACATAGACAATTATATTACATACAAAATAAATTATGTGTAACATTATTTTTGAAAGATTATTTTTTGAATTCATTATAAAACAGAGAAAAGTTATTTTTGTGGTACAGCTGGACATAATTAAAATAACAAACTCAATAATTTAGAAACACATCAACATTCACTTTCTACTCTAGGACTCTAATGATCATGACTATAAAGAGGATTCTGCTATAAGTTAAAAAAAAATAAAAACTTTACAAGTTTCATAGATTGTTCTTGAAATTTTTTGTCTCTTTTCCTCAGCGTCATTCAACATTTCTGCATCTGTGCCTTGCACAAGTGCCTTCTTGTCTCAATCCACCCATTACTTCCATCAGAAAAAATCAACAACTTTATTTAATATAGGATTCTAATTCAAAACACGCAAGTAACTTCATATTTTCTCTGCAAAATAAATGTATGCAAGAACCTCAAGTAACTTCATATTTTCTCTGCAAAATACATTTTATAGGCTGTATGACAGTTACTTGTTTAGTTATGCCTTTTCTTCTGAGAACACAAAAGGAGAGAGCCTGTGAAATTTCTAAATTCTAACCACTAGTTAGATGATGGGTTACTATCCTCTGGACCATCACACTCCACAGGAAAGCCCAAAGCAGTGAAAATACTGTAAAAGAAGGAAAACTCAATGAAAGTACTCAGAGACCAAATGCTAATGTGCTTACACACAAGCTATCCTTCTGTAAATTCTAGGAAGAGTGAAACCAGCAGATCTAACTGAAATACATTACCTTTGAGTCTTAGAAGGCATTACCTAATTTTTAAAGTTATTTAAAAAGTATAATTTAAAACAGAAAATGTATGTCCTGAGAATATAGAATAAAAAAAATAACATGTTCTGGGTTGCAAGAAATTTATATTCTTGTTGAACTAAAATCTTTAAAAAATCAATTAATTTAAATATTTAGATTTTGATAAGGTGTTTAAAGGAAATAAAAGTGAATTAACAGTATAGACAGGGACTAGGCCTAGAGTTTAAAGCCTATATGAATAAAGTTGTCAGAGAAAGCTTTCTGAGAGAGTGTACTTTAGCTCAGACCTGATTAAATGTTACACTTTAAACATTAAACTAGAATTTTGTGTGGGGGGAAAAAAAAAGCTTTAGAAAAAACACACACCAAAGTATACAAAACAGAGTTGTAAAACCCAAAGGAAATAAAGGTAATTTAAAAGAAACATTTATGCTGCATAACAGTAAAACTTCAGGATTTGTTCTTTACAGCAGACTTCCATGTATTGATCTACATTCACTGGATGTGATTGAAAGCTCTAGTAAGTTATTGCAGGAAGATACACTCTGTCCACATTTAAGTAGCAGAAGGAAGATAAAAAGCAGAAGTCTTATTAAAAACTACCTATCTATATATTTTGCCCAGGATGGCACACATTTTCTGTTCAGATCACGTCTATGTAGGAAAAAAGGATTTGTCATGCTGGATTAGAGCACTGCTCTATTACATGTGCAATGGTGATTCCGGCAAGAGTCAAATAATTCTTGTACCAAAAGAAAGCAGAAACTTCCAAAACAGGCTGTAATACTTGCTGTGCTCTGGACAGCAGCCAAATTTCACCTGGAGTTATAGTTCATTGGACTCCAATTTTAGAAGGTATTTTATTTAAAAAAACTTCAATCATACTATATTGTATATCTGAAGGTTGCTAACAGGATAAGTCTTGAAGGTTCTCATCACAAGAAAAAAAATGTAATTATACATATATGGTGACAATTGTTAGACTTATTGTGGTGATCACTTCACAAGGTATACAAATATAATATTAAATGCCAATTATACCTCGAGAAAAGATAAATTAACAAAAATGGTATCTAAGACCTTACTTTATGAAGGTCTGTATAAATGTTAATATGGTCACATCTTCTAGCGTCCCTTCTCCTCCTCTAAAATAACTTCTCTTCACCCAACATCTGTACCCATGTGGAGGGTCATGAAAGGTTGAGGACACAGGAAGGTAAGAAGCCAGAGAGTTCCAGGAGGTGTGGCTGACGCAATAGGCAGGCTCATCCTTGAGGCTGCCCTTTAGAGGTTTTCTTCTTGATTCAAACTAACTTCTTGATGTTTACTTTACTCTACTTTGCATCTACTTTCTTTAATACAAGAGACACACTGTGTGAATTGCTGTGGCCCATGAGGCCATAGGAATGGCTCCATTATCGTTCTTTAGAATTCACTCTGGCTAAAATGTAATAAAAGTTATGGTGAACTTATTCCTACAAAGAGATGGTTAATTATGCATAGGGTCTTTGCATGCCCACTTTAGGGGTTGTATCTTATACCTCTCTACAACCCAATTATGCTTGCTTTACCATTCATATTTTCTCCTTTTATAATTTTGTAAGTTATAAAATATATTGCTATATTTTAGTGTTAATTTGAGAATTTTAACATGTATTTAAGTTAACAGAGTTTGAAGTCAGTCAATACTTTTACCTACAGTCTAAAAAATATATGGGCATTAAAATATTTTAACTTTAATTTTATATTCTAATAACTATTATTTTAGTTTTATCTTACTTAACCTTAAATTCAGAAATTAGACACAATTATTAATTTATACAATCAATTTTTGTTTGTATTTACTTACCATTTATTCTTCCATTATTGACCTTTTTTGGGGATCCTTTAAGTTTTTCTTTAGCCTTTCCTTTAGTGACAGTATGTGGGCATCAAACTCATTTTTGTTTGTCTAAACTTTTTATTTTACCCCATTAAAAATATAATTTCACTAGTTATAGGACTTTAGAATTTCTAGGTTTTGGTAGCTTTCTCTCAGTATCCTGAGCTTATTATCTTATAGTTTTGTAGCTTCTATTATTTTATTAAAAGATCCTTATCATTCTAATTTCCTCTCTTTTGTAGATACTCTGTCTTTTCTTTTTTGCAATCTTTAAGATTTTCCCTTTGTTTGTGATATTCTTCAGGCTCACTCAGATGTATCTACATGTGGACTTCTTTGTATGTACTTATTTGTAATTCCTTGGACTGCCTGAATCTGTGGTTAGATCTAATCAACTTAAGTGAAATGGACAAATCCTTTGAAAGGCACAAATTTCCAAAATTGACACCAAAAGAAATAAACCACCAGAATATTTCTAAGTTATTGATGACATTGGAATATAATTAAAATTCCCTTCAAAGAGAAAACTGCTAGTACAGATGGCCTCCCTGACTATTCTATTTTTAAAAATCTAAGAAAGTTATAACAATCCAAAAAAACAAAACAAACAACTTCCTGAAAATAGAACATGAGGAGATACTCTCCATTATATTTTATGAGCCGGCATTACCCTAATATCAAAAGCAGGCAAAGACTTTATAAGACAAAATAATAACAAACCAATGTGCCTTAATTCTCTTTACAGTTATTACCATATTTGCCGGCGTATAAGACGATTTTTTTGGCCCTGAAAATACCGTATTTGCCGGCGTATAAGACGACTGGGCGTATAAGACGACCCCCTAACATTTCCACTCAAAATACAGAGTTTGTTATATACTCGCCGTATAAGACTACCCCCCACTTGGAGGCATATTTTTCAGGGCCAAAAAATCGTCTTATATGCCGGCAAATATGGTATGCCCATTTTATTGATAAAGAAACTATGGCTTAGAGTAACTTGTCCACATCAAATAGCTAGTAAGTGACATTTGGGGCTAGAATTTGGGAAGCCCATACATACTTTTAATTACTAAACTCTTAAACTCTTCTGCCTATAGGAGTTGACTACTTTTTCTAACATAAGGTATGATTTTTTCCCCTCTCAGATTTCGGATGTAATGCCCTGTCAAAGTACTGCTTTTACAAATATCTGGTATCTTGATAAACTTTGCAGGATAATTATTTGCTACAGGGAGTATCTACAGCTACACTGGACTGCCAGAAAGACAAAGTGGGACCAAGAGCAAATTAAGCATGAAACACCACTGGAGGCAAAAAATGACAAAACTGAAACTGTCATACTTTGGGCACATCATGAGAAGCAGGGTTCTTTGTAAAAGACAAAAATGTTGGGGGAAAATAGAAGGCAGCAGGAAAAGAGGAAGGTCAAATATGAGATGGATTGACTCCATAAAGAACCATAGGGGTAAATCTACAGGAACTGAGCATGGCTGTTGAGGACAAGATATTGTGGACATCACCCATTCATAGGGTCTCCAGAAATTGGAGTCAACGTATTGGCATGCATACATATCTACAGGAGTTCCTAGGGTTTCCTAAAAATAAGACAGCCTTAATGTAAATGTATATTTCATTGTATCTATAAGTATTAGCATCCCTTTTATTTTGTTATCAATTTTTAAAAGAATTGAAAGATGACAAAGCATTGTGTGCAAAAATATGCAAATATTTTAACAACCCTTGGCAAGAATAATAGAAACCAGAGTTAGAGAAAAAGAGAGCAATTATTTTATCCACTCTACTCAATAATTCCTTCAGGCAGTTCTGCTATAACATTTATAGTAGGTAGTTTTGTTTCATCACTGTTGATATGGAAATTTTAATAAGAAATACCCTGTTTCCCTGAAAATAAGACAGTGTCTTATATTAATTTTTGCTCCCAAAGATGCACTAGGTCTTATTTTCAGGGGATGCCTTATTTTTCCATGAAGAAGAATACAGTACACATTTATTGTTAAATGAAAAAAAAAGAAATTTATTACCTGTATATGGTACGGCAGTAAGTAGTTGTCAACACAAACAGACAAACTGTGAATCCTACAGTATCAAGAATTTACTCATTTATTCAATGACAATCATTCATCTTCTGGAACATGATCATAACAATCCAATTCCTGAATTTCCTGGTGAATTTCTTGTGACTCCATTTCTTTCAGAATCAGTGGACCAAATCTCTCATGTTTAGCAATAGCACTGTCTCTAAATGAGTACTTCTTGTCAAGGTAGCCTGGTCACAGTGCATTTGCAATGCAACTGTCAGTGATTTTCTCCCATGAATTCTTTACCCAAGTCACAACTTGTTGCAGTTTAGGTTTCACAAAGTTTCCACGCTGATTTCTCCATTCACACAGCAGTGATGTCAGGACTTGGCATAACGTCACTCGTTGCTAGACGCCATTCGGGGCAGCCCTAGCGACTAGTTTATGGTAAATTAATTTTCATTCTGAGACAGCCTGAGGGCCTTATTTTCAGGGGGGGATGCCTTATATTTCACTCTGAAGGAAACCTATGAGTAGGTCTTATTTTTGGAGAATGTCTTATTTTCAGGGAGCACGGTAACAGTTTCAATCAAAAAGTAAAAGTTGTCTGAACTGCTAGATTTATCCCATGTCTTGAATATGCCAACATGTGTCTTACCACATGGTCTACACACATGAAAAATGAAAAGAAAATCTTATATTTGTGAAACAAATACAACTTAGAACATTATTTATACTCAGCTCTGTGAACTTTTCAGAATGGTCACAGTTGCTCTACTTTTCAGAATAATCAGAGACCCAGAGGCATTAAATGGCATACTTGTCCAGGATCACATAACTAAGGAGCAAAAAAGATGGCAGAAGCCAGTCATTCTAATGTTATTTTGTTGTTGTTGTTGTTATTCTGCAATGTGTATTTATTGTCTCTTAAGTTGATATAAATATTTCTCAAGTTTTTCTTTTCAAATAATATGATTTAATCTGGGTATAGATAGCTATAGAGGCCTATGGTTTACATTTTAAATTCTGCAAATGAAGTAAAGCTTCAGTAGAATATCATCATGTAATTGACACTCTTTGCTAGGAATCCATGACAGAGTTAAAGCTATGGCAAAATCTAAGCATTGTGGTCACTGCTCTTGTGTTTAGAAAATGTCTGATGAAAGATAATGTCTCGCTACAATGCTGCACTTGTTAATTTCAAGGTTATGTATTATAAGCCAACTTTTTTGAGTGTGAGTTATGAGTAGTAGTTTATGTATCTTCTTATTGCCATGAACACTAAAGGGACAGATATATAATTTTGCTGCTTATAAATACATTGACACACACTGAAAGCACACATGGTGATGAGGAAGTAACCTTTTCTCTATGTAAAAGGGCTATGAAATAGAAATATATCTTCTATAAGAAAAAAAAAACATTATTAGTAACTTCTACATAAAATTAATAGCTTCTACAAAAATTGCCTCAATAGATTTTAAGACGATCTTTTAAAAAAGCATTTAGTCATAGCTGGCTAGCTGAATTCAACTTTGTTGATACTCAGTCTGGTGTTTTGTTTTATTTTTTTAATATTCCTGTATGCAAACTGGGAGAATCTATCACAGCTGAATTTGTGAGCATAGTCTTCAGAAATAAACAGGCAGGCAAAGTAGTCTTTCTTTGCAAATCCAACCTCTTCCAGACACATGAAACAGTGACCATCATTGTAGTTTTCTAATTAATAGGTTAGAATTATTTAATTCTGGGGTGTTTCTCAGCATCTAGAAGCTTTCAGGTGTCTAGAGAAGGGGCTTCATGTAAATTAATAAAGAGACTAGATATGAAATATAAATTTGGAAGGGATTTTGAGGAGCCAGAGGAGACCTAGCTTCAGTAACCAAGTTCCCTGAATCTATGGACCACTAACTTCTTATTAACACAAACTAGAGGCCCGATGCATGAAATTTGTGCATATGGGGTGGGGAAGGGAATGTCCCTTAGCCCAGCCTACACCCTCTCCAACTTGGGACCCCTCAAGGAATGTCTGACTGCCCATTTAGGCCCAATCATACCAGTAGTCCAACATCCCTCTCACAATGCAGGACTGCTGGCTCCCAACCACTCATCTGCCTGGTTGCCTGCCTGATTGCCCCTAATCGCTTCTGCCTGCCAGCCTGATCACCACCTAACCACTCCCATGCCAGCCTGATTGATGCCTAACTGCTCCCCTGCCAGCCCAATTGCCCATAACTGCCCTCCTCTGCTGGCCTGGTCACTCCTAACTGTCCTCCCCTGACAGCCTGGTTGCCCCCAACTGCCCTCCTTTGCAGGCTTTGTCCTTTTTCTACTGCCCTCCCCTACCCACACAGTCACCCCTAACTGCTCTCCCCTGCTGGCCGGGTCCCACCCAACTGTCCTCCCCTGCAGGCCTGGTTCCTCCCAACTACCCTCTCCTGCTGGCCTGATTTCCCAAAACTTCCCTTCTCTGCAGGCCATCTTGTGGCAGCCATCCTGTGTCCACGGCCAGGATGTGGGGCGGCCATCTTTGATCACATGGGAGTGGCCATCTTGTGTGTTGGAGTGATGGTCAATTTGCATATTGTGCTTTTATTATATAGGATTGTCCTAAGGCAAAGCAGATATACATATCAAAGGCAAGGTTAGATATATAGTAGGCATTGTCAGGTTGGAGGAACTGCCTTCAGCTGTTCAGCTGTTTGGCCAGCAGCAGGTAGTAACATGTAGATTGAAATGCCCTCAGCTATCTGGCAATAGGCAATAATGTATGCATTTCTTCCGGTTTGGGGAAATGCTTTCAGCCATTCCAGCAGGCAATATGATTCAGCCCTGCTGAATATAGAAGCCCTGCAACCTTTTGAGGACTTGTCACATTTATTATGACATGCTGGAATTAGCTTCAGCAATTTATTTATTTATTTTAAATAGTTTTTATTGATTTTTTTACAGAGAGGAAGAGAGAGGGTTAGAGTTAGAAACATTGATGAGAGAGAATGTTGTAACACATTTTTGAAAATTGTTCAGCATAATATTGTCTGAACCATTCTTCGTGAAGTGATAAATATAGTTGTATATAATACCATTATGCAATAGTTTATTAAATGTATGATTTACCTTAAAAGATAATAAATTTTTGGCAGGTTTCACTCACTTAAACTGATATTTTTCCCAACATTTTGATGAGCAGAGTAATTACCTTTATGTCTAAAAAAATGTAATTATAATTTTAATTCCACAGTTTTATTAAAATATTATGTGGGCCACTATTGATGCTGTGTGTATAAGCAATCAATGTGTCAAATCACTGTCATCCTACTAGATCTAACTCCTGACAAAGTATTTTCAAATTTTGAAAGCTTCCAATTTTCTTACAGATGTGATCAAATTAGAAGTATTTCAAAGAAAGCAGCAATCTTATCAAGGTTAAATGAATATGAATCAAGATGCACTCTATCTTTAATATATACTAACCAAATATGTATCTCGATTACAAAGAACTAAACTATACAGCCATTTTTATGGTGAAAATAAATATTCATGTTAGACTTTGACATGATAGGCTAAAAAAAATATCAGGAACCATTGCTAGGCATATAAGTGAACATAAGCTAGTTTAGGTCTGAAACCTTGTGCAATTCAGTTGGTACCTCCTGACCCTTCATGGTCAGATAGGATGCAGCACTGAATCCATCCATCCTCTTTTACATCAAGTTCATGAAACTGAACTCCCTATCTCAATACTCAACACCTCCCACCCATTCTACCCTCTCACACTTTCTCTACTAGATGAAAATGATAATGAGGACAACCTTCATTCTTTTGAATTACTCAAGTCTAAATAAAAATGACTTGGGCCTCAAGCTCAACTCTTTGTGCACTAGACCCTTTAGGCATTCTGATAAAGTCCATGAACCTCTTCCCAGAATAATGTTTTTATATGCACAAAATATGACTATTTTGAAATTCTATTATTACAATAAAAATTCTGTATAATAATGTCTCCTTAATAACCTTTCAAATAGCAATATTTAGCCTGGCCAGTGTGGTTCAGTGATTGAGCATTGACCTATGAACCAGAGGGTCATGGTTCCATTCCCTGTCAGGGCACATGTCCAGGTTTTGGCTCAATCTACAGTAGGGGGAGTGCAGGAATTCCTAAGGAAGATTCTTTCAGGTATTTCTGGTTTTGGTGAACCCTTACCCCATGTGCAATCAATGATTCTCCCTCATTATTGATGTTTCCCTCTCTCCCTTCCTCTCTAAAAGCAATAAAAATATATATATTTAAAATAATAGATAGCAATACCTAACAATATGTCTTAATAATGCCATATTTTTAAAGTAAGGATGATATTTTTCCAATACTGAAATAACTCTAATAGTTATTAAAATATCTACACTTCTGGTGATAAAGTCATAGGTATTGCTAATTTGATTTCATTTGTTGCCTATATTAAAAAATAATGAAATTGCTACATTTTAGTCCGATGTTAGTAAAAATTAAGATGAAGTTTGTGAGCTTTTTTGACCCTAGATCCTGGATTTCCTTTTTAATCCCATCTATGCACCCTAGGTTAACCCTTGCTTCAATTACATAAAATTGGGAATTAGTGTATGACAGCTGAGAAGCAGCAAAGTGTCATGAAGAACATGAGTTTTATAACCACTGAGACCCAAATTTCAATCCAGGATGTACTACTTACCTAGTTACAAACTCTGAATAAGTTACTGAAATTCTCCTGTGCAGTACAAGCAATAATAACTACCTCACAGTGCTACTGAGTAAAGGCTTGTCACCCACTGGTTGCCCCTACCCCTTTCTCTGGTAAAGTTAGCTCCTTCAAGTAGGCAAGGTGTTTATGGACAGGATTTCCCAAATTTCATTACATCCACTGAGGTAGACCACAACACAGCAACTTCTAGAACTATCCCAGCTAAGTCTAAAGAACACTACTTTCTTATTTTCTCCTCTTCTTCTTTTTATCATCTTTGACACTTGCTACCTATGACTTGTATATGTATTTAGAGGTCAATTTGTCCTTTAAAACGTAAAAAAGCTGGTATGTTATCATCCCACATTTAATGTTTTGTGAGGTAATAATATGTCATAAAAACTTCTGTTAATATCCCTAGGGCAGATTCTCTCAGGTATTTCTGCCCAGTCTCTGGTTTTGGTGAACTCTTAGACCCATGTTCATCTCATCTTCTTTTTCCCTATTCAGTGCTAAACCTAATGGAGAATGGGTCACTTTTCTATGATACCCATTTTATTACCTCCTAAAAAATATCCTCTATAATAATGAAAGCATGAAATGCTAATTAGACCAGACAGCCGAACAGCCTTCCGGAGATCTTTCCAGACATCCTTCCAGAAGCTGCAGCAGCGGGGGCTGAGGTAGAGTGGTTAGGGGTGATCAGGCAGGCAGGCAAGCAATTAGGAGTCAGAGGTCCTGGATTGTGAGAGAGTACAGTTTGGGCTGAGGGACTCCCTGCCGCACCCTCCCCCACCCCCAATGCACAAATGTCATGCACCAGCCTCTAGTATATAATAAAAACCTAATATGCAAATCGACTGAATAGGGGAACAACTGGTCACTATGACCTGCACTGACTACCAGGGGGCAGATGCTCAATGCAGGAACTGCCTTCAGCCTGCAAGCCCCAGGACAGGCAAGGTGGGTGCCAGTGGGGAGGGGTGTCCTCAATCGCCCTGCCAGTTTCCCCACAGAGGGAAGTGACTGGTGGTGGCAGTGGGGTGCAGGGGCAGTGAGTGGGTGGAGCCAAGCTGGCCAAGGTGGGTGCGAGTGAAGGCCCCCCTATCACCCTACCAGTTGCCCCACAGATGGGTTCTGATCACTAGCCAGGCCTCGGGACCCTTTGTATGCACACATTTTGTGCACTGGGCCTCTAGTATATCAAGAATACACCCAGGACATATTGTAAGTAGACTGGACCAATGCTTTGCACAATGGAGAACACAACACCTGCATGCTGTTTAGCCCCCTTTTCCTCTTCTCCTGTCCTCATAGCTGTTTCCCCAGACCTCGTACCCTTGGGCTCTGCTACCAAACTGATCCCCTTTCTGTTATTAGGCGGAGTAATTTAGACGTCCACCATCTAATATGTGTGGAGTTTACTTTGTAGCTCCAAAGACATTGCTATCTCCTCTCATAAAGGGGCCATCTCCTCCTTTAGAAGCAAAGAATTGGCAGAGATGGTTCTGGTCTCCTTCTTACACCAGTCTCTGACTAGGAAGGATAACAACAGCAGCATTTTTTTTCCTCACTGAGGCAATTTTTTCTACTCATCTTAGAAGTCAGCACAAGGTAGAATAACTTATAATTTTAAATAATGAGTCTCTCTGCTTCCATTGCCTGACAGTTATTTGGTGTACCATCTGCTTTTCCCAATGCAGTCCTAGCTCCTTGAGGAGAGAGTTAAGTAACTGTGCAATACACAAGCTCCTCATTGCATAGCAAGGTGCTTTGCACATAGTGTTTCTAGAAGAGAAAATGAATGAGTGGGCAAATGGATGAATCAGGAGAGAGGATTTTGCAGCATTACAATACATATTCTCTGAGTGGACTTAAATGTTTGATTAATGAGCACTAGATTGCTGGGTGAACAGGGGCATATGCCAGCCATATGGTCAATATGATCTTCTCAGTGAAATTGCCTTTTAAATTAGTATATTTAAATGGTAAATGTGTATACAGAGCTATTAGGGAAATAATGAAGATGTAAATCATACGAAACCCTCATAATATAAAGAATCTAAATAGAATCGCCTATTTTTCTGATGCAGTATAACAAAGTGATTAAATACATGGGATTTAGAATAAAGCAAGCCCAGGTACAAATCCTGGCCTGTCACATCCACGCCAGGTAACTTTGACAAATTAGTTATATTCCTTTTTCTCACGAGTAAAATAGTTATTAAAGAAGAGGTATTGTGAGAATTAAAAGAGAGATAGTATCTATAAAGCTCCTGGCTTACTTAACATAATGTTTGCTTCAGAATCAGTAAAAATAATAAGCTACTTACAATAATGCCATGTCTGTTATTATTAAAAAGAAGCAATAATAACTAAACCACTTGATGTTGAGAAATGTGCTGGCGCTAATCTAAGATTTCTTCAGCTTCAACAGCAGAATTAGTTAATTCTTCTGGTAATTGTTGAAGTCAAATACAATTTTGAAATTGTCTGCATTTCAATTATTTTTAGCTGTGTTCAAGAGGTACAAATTAAGCCATATGAGACATCTGTAGTTCAATGAGATCATAAGAAAGAAGAAACAAATTCCAGTATGTTATTAGGAAAAGGAAGTTGTCAAATCAGTCCTAATGTAATCCAACCCATGGCACACTTTTACATATTTTATTCTAAATTGTGAGGGAGAGCTAGTGGTACATACACTTCATGATAGCTTTTATTGCCTGCCATCGGGAAATCGTAGTATAGACAAGTAATTTCAAAGATTCATTAAACTATCTTAAAGTTGTACCCCCAAAGTATGGAAACTCCTGATACTATTTTGTTGAAAGGATTGAGTTCATTGAACAGGATGCTGTCCAAAAACTAGCGCAGGCTTTCAGCATTGCTGTGTCAATTTTAAGTTGGAACAACCATCTTTTCTATTTCAGTGTTTGTGGTTGCCCCAGCCTGGTGATTAGTTTTTGTGGGACCGATTGTGGTGTAATTTTTTCCTTTGTACTGAAGGCCTTATCAACAATTGTGTGGACATTTTAGCTCCACATAAACTCCGAGTACTGTGAGAAATAGAACTTCATCAAAGGGCAAAGAGGATCCCATGCTGTGCTCTCTCCCCACATTTATGGGTAATCAATGTCCATTTAGTTGTGTTCTCTAATGCATGGTGTTTGCCCTATTACATAAAATGAATATTTTGTATGCATGTTAATAGCATTTATTGAGCTGTTTCTGGTTTTATAAAACTAGAAAGACAATATTTTTTTAAGAAACTCTTGCGATTGTCTTACTGCAGGGAGTGAGGAGCCACAAAGGCCTAATACATGTGGTGTTGCTCCTTAGCCACCCAAGACATTCCAGCTCTTGGGTCCCTTCCCCCCTCCAGAGGCACCTACACACCTACACCTTCAGGACAACCCACTACACACCCCGTGTGTCAGGCCCCCTTTCATTCATTCACCTGGGTACCACTACTGAGCAGAACTGAGGGACCAAAAAAGAAGGCGTTGCTAATTGTTAATACATATAATTCCTTTCCTGTCAAGAACATAAAAAGCTTATATTCCTAAATAAATGCAGCCTAAATGTATCACTCCCCAGGAAGTCTCTGTTTCAGAGTTGAGGTGCAGATGAGATGAAAGGTAGGAAAGACTGCATCTGGAAGGGAGATGGAACCCCCTGAGGCAGTCAGCTGCTCCTTGTCAACAGTACCTCTCTGGGGAGGGACTTCTATGTTTTCCTTTTCTTTGTTGGAACAACCTTTAATTTGATTCTTTTCTAGGCTAATAGTTGTCCCCATATCCAATTCAAGAGTGGAGAGATCTAGAACAGGAGTTGAGGGTTGGACTACAGAGAATGTGGGAAGAAATTTGCCTAACAACTGAAATGAGAAGAAACTGATCCTCTGTCCTGGCAGGTGGACAGGTGAGAAGTAAAAGAGGGTAAGTAGTAATGTGTTCACACTCCTCCCACAAGCTCCTCTACTAAGTATTCATGTTTTCATGCAAATAAAGAAGAGATGGCAAGTGGAAAACAGGTGAAGCTGTATGGTCACACATTAACATAGATTATCTCAATTACCAATAGAGTTTTATATCAATTAATGAAGAAATAGATCATATTACCAAGGTTTATCAATAGACATATTTTTTCTGAGGACAGTCCAGAATAATTTCACCTGGGGTCTGAATATTTGCTAAAATTAAATCTCATTTAGTGTTGATAGTGTTCCTATCCATCCCATCCCCATACTGCCTCTATAAAAATTCTGTATTTAAATATTTAAATGAGGTCCTTCTGGACTAGGGAGTGAAGAGCATTGATGCATTCAGGAAATAAACTGAGATTTATTTGAAATAGGCTTGTTTCAAACATTTAATTCTATAATTACCCCATGAATTTTGACAGGCAAAATGCAGTCAGTTGAATGAGGCAAAGACACAGATATGAGCAAAGGTGGGAGTGGGTGGGGCAAGAATAGGCAAATAATTTACCTGTTGTTTCAACTTTCCTCTCTGCTACATTCTTCATTTGCTAGTCCCCCTCCATTCCTTTCTCAATCTGAGGAGTTCCTATGTGTGTCCTGTTGTGTTTGTTGTTGTTTTTTTTTAAATTTATGCCATTTACAGGTTATCTGCTTTGTTAGTCTGTCCTTAAACACACACACACACACACACACACACACACACACACACACACACCAAAAAAAACAAAAACAAGAAACAAAACAACCTCATTCCACCCTAAAGGAAATTTTTTTCTTTGTTTATGAACACAAAGAATTTTTTTCATGTCCTGAACACTTAATACTTATATGCAATCATTTGTGTTTATACCCATCTAACCTTCACTGGGTCTTTACACACCTGGTACTTAGCATAGGGTTGTAACGATAAATAATCGTTAAATGGGATGAAGTAAAAGCAGTGGAGAGTATGGCTGAGCAAGCACTTTCCACCCACTCACCATGTTTCTTTTCCATTCCACTTTCACTCATGTCCCCTTTTTTCACTGTTAGCCCTTTCTTCCTTTCCTCTGGTATCTTTCTGTTGTTGTTCCTTAACTCCTGTCATTTTCTCCTTTCTGCTCTTTTCTGTTTTTCATTAAAGTTGTTCATTTTTTATGAGACATAAGAAATCTGAGTTTTAAATTTACTGTTAAAATATGTTATATTAAAAAGTATAATATTTTATTTATGTAGGAGAATTTTCTCTTTGACCTTAACATTTTAAGGAATATAAAGAAATGAATATTTTATATTTATTTGTCTCTATTCTCACTTTTCCTGATCCAGTTCAGACTCCAAATATTTGTTCACAATGAAATCCAACTAAAGGTATTTTGTTTTTAAATGCAACCAATTTATATCTATGAAGAAGTAGCCATAAAACACACAAAAAAAATCCACAAACAAACCAAAAAAATCCAACAGATTTCTTCTGTTTGGTGTGCAAGAATGCTTATTTTGGGGATCTACATATGCTCTTAATTAATCTGAGGGTTTCTCCTTCTTTGTAAATTAACTGTATCCCTACACAAATTAATTTACCAGAAGCTAACTATCATCCTGAATATTTTTTATCTTATGCCAAATGAAAAATTGTTGATTGGAAGTTTTAATTTTAACTTAATTCAAAATTAAAATCAAATAGAATTATGTAAAAATCTCTCCAAGTTTTTTTTTTCTCATAGGCTAATCAATTTGCTTTTAATCAGCATTTACATTCAAATGCATCACAAAATAATTTGTGTTTTTTAATTTTTATAGAGCATGTGCCCTCACCTTAATAAAAACTACTTACATGTCAAAACAAAATGTGGGGTATATTCCTGCAGTTTGGAACTTAATGTAACAGCCTTTTTTTTTTTCTTTGAGAAATAGACTTTTGTTTTGTGGAGGATATATTGTTCAAACCAAAAGATAACTTAAATTACTTGCTAATATCATACACTTTGTCTATTTTAATTTATTGGAGTGAATTGGTTAATAAAATTGCATAGGTTCTAGGTATAAAATTATATAATGCATCACCTATACATTGTATTGTATATTACCATCCCAAGTCAAGTCTCCTTCTATCACATTTATTAACTTTAGCCTCTTGGTAATCACCATACTGTTGTATCTATGAGGGTTTATTTTTCTATTTTGCTTCTTCTCTTCACCTTTTTCATCTAGCCCTCAAACCTCCCTCTCTGCTGACAGCTGTCAATATGTTCTCTGTATCTATGAATCTGTTTCTATTTTTGTTAGTTTATTTTGTTCATTAGATTCCACAAATGGGTGAAATCATACGTCCTTCTCTAAGTGGCTTATTTCACGTGGCATAATACTCTCCAGATTTCTCCATTCTGTTTCCAGGCCTATACATATGAACACATTTAGTATTCATAATAATCCTGGACAGAAGTATTAGTAATGTCACTCTCATTTTATAGAATGAGACACCTTGGCACAGAAAGATTAAATGACTTGTTCAGTGTCTTAAGGCAAGTAAAAAATAGCTTAGATTTGAACCATGGCTTTCTGCTTGCAGAGTTCTAGTAGCAAATCACTCCACTACTTGGCAAACATAGGACCATCAGTGATCAACTTCTACATGTTGTGGATAAAGTATGCTCTTTATTTATAATGGTATGTGATGAGGCCAAAGCTCAAAGAGGTGAAGAAAAAGAGAGCAATGATGATATAAGATAGAATGTTAAGGTCATTATTTAGGCTCTTGGTGCAGTTAACCCTATACCTGGCTCCATCTCTAATTTTGCCAGTTATATGAATCAATAGATACCCTATTATTTATTCTGATTTAAGATGGCTTTTCATTTTTTAACAACAAAAAATTCGCTGAAACCGGTTTGACTCAGTGGATAGAGCATCCGCCTGCAGAATGAAAGGTCCCAGATTCAATTCCGGTCAAGAGCATGTACCTTGGTTGCGGGGATATCCCCAATAGAGGGTGTGCAAGAGGCAGCTGATTGATGTTTCTCTCTCATCCATGTTTCTAACTCTCTATCCCTCTCTCTTCCTCTCTGTAAAAAATCATATACATATTTTTAAAAATTTGTGTCCACTGAGTTTTCAAAATAAATGAATAAATAAATAAATAAATAAATAAATAAATAAATAAAGGAGCTTTAATAGCATAGTTTAGTGATCTAAGCTTTATTTAAGAAAAGTCCTAGTACATGGTAATCTGGATGTGTTTGATTCAGTAGGAAGAAGATGTTCAAGCATCTTTATATATAGTAACATTTAGTGCCAAAGATTTTCAGAAGGTTAAAATTTTTGTGTCATGCATTGGAATATCTTAGATAGTACAGAGAATCAGAACATTGGTGATTGGTTTTTAAGATACAGATTCACATAATTATTTTAAATTACCATTAAAGATATTTAATTTCAGTCCAGCTTTTTCTCTGATCACCAATCTCAGCTGGATTTTGAAATAGGTCATCAACAGAGTTTAAATTATAACACTATAGGGGCAGCATACTATACTTATAAACATACTTCCAGTGCTCTAGCTTGGCAAAAACCCACAATTAGGGGAGAATTTATCATTTTTCACATATTTGAAATATCTGTTTTACCAAAGCTTGAGTGAGTCCAACTACAGAAATCTATTTAGAAGTTTAAATTTATTTCAAAAAATAAAAGCTGGAGGACATAAAAGTAGGGAAGTACAAGAGAAGAATTGGATCATCCTGTCAGGTAATTAACACAATAAATAATGCCTTCTTTATATGAGTTCTCTATTCCCCACAGAGCCAAAATCAAAGTCTTTTCATCTTTTATTGCACTCCATTTTCTAAGAAAATTTTCCTTTATGCTTCCCTAAAAAGTCCTTTATTTCTCATTAATGCTTTAAGTAAATCTAATTCTAGTGATGATAGAATTTTTAAGACTAAATAGGTTTCATACAAGCATTATAAAGTCAAAAGGAAGAACTCATGCTGTTCTGTTATTTTACTTAGTGATTATATGAATGAAGAAACTTGGAGTTTCAGAAGTTTGTTTTTCTTTTGTAAACCTAATTTTGTAATTAACTTAGCATTTGCTAGACTAAATATAGCAGAAGTGGTCAGTTTTGATTAATCCTATCATTAGAATTTTTATATTTGCCCAATTTCAAAAGGTTACATAGGAGTTTCATTCAATAGAGAGTGTTTGTATATGTAGCCAAGGAAGGAACCATATAAATTTTGGAACCCATTTTCTGTGTATATGCACCAGATATAGTTTAAAAGAATTCCTGATGCGATTAAAATGAGTTTTTATTGATTTCTTGCTTTCATGATATTTTCATCCATTTGAATTATCTCATTACTGATACAAAACATGGCCAAACACTGAAATGCTCATTAAAATTTTAAATCAGTTCATTTATATTTTCTGTGTTTTAAAATTCTGGCTATTCATCAGCAAGCATATATTACGTAAATATTCATTTGAAAAGAACATTACATTAAGCACAATTAAGGACACAAACATATCCTCTCAAAAAATGTCAATCAATGATGAAGATAATATACATTAAACACACCCACACTCTTTCTATCTCTCTCTTATCATATATATACACGTGTGTGTGTGTGTGTGTGTGTGTGTGTGTGTGCGGTGTGTGTGTGTGTGTGTATCAAGGCACGCATGTATATATTTTTACACACACACACACACACACACACACACACACACACTAAAGTCCCAGTGTATGAAATTCGTGCAGGGGGGGGGGGGTATGTCCCTCAGACAACCTGCACCCTCTCCAATCTGGGACCCCTTGGGGGATGCCCGACTGCCGAGCCTAAACAGGCAGTCAGTCAGATATCCCCCTTACAATCGAGGACTGCTGGTTCCCAACTGCTCACTTGCCTACCTGATTGCCCCTAACCGCTTCTGCCTGCCAGCATAATCACCCCTAACCACTCCCCTGCCAGCCTGATTGACGCCTAACTGCTCCCCTACCAGCCTGATCATCCCCAACTGCCCGCCCCTAACAGCTGGGTCACCCCCAAATGCCCTCCCCTGCATATTTCCTCTTTATTAGATAGGGTTTTTCCTTTAACATATTGGACAGCCCTAACTGAATTGGCTCAGTGGATGGAACAAAGGTCTGCAGACTCAAGAGTTCCAGGTTTGATTCCCGTCAAGGCAATATACCTTGGTTGGGGGCACATACTTGGTGGGAACTGTGTAGAAGGCAGCTGATGGATGTTTCTCTCTCCTACATGTTTCTAGCTCTCTATTCCTTTCCCTTCCTCTCAGCACCTGTAAAACATCAATAAAATATATATTTAAAAAAAGAAACATTTAAGATTCCTCCATATCTGCCTAACTGGTGTGACTCAGTGGCTGAGAATACAGGCTGGGCCAGGCGGGGATCTCTGCATGGATCCCTGCAGGCTGCTGGCAGCCTGAGACCCCAGGCTGGGGGCGTGGACCCAAACTGCTGCATTTGCAAGCAGCTACAGACAGGGTGGGAACGTCCCCATGTCACTATGGTGAAACAGGGATCTTCCTGCCTCTCCTGCAGCTGCTTGGCTCCTGCACTCATAGGCTCCAAGTGGCCAGGAGGTATCCTGGGATTCCTGCCACTCAGGGCCTAAACAGGGACCTACAGGCTAGGAGGGACCTGGGTCCAGAGGACGTTTCCAGGACCCAGGCTGCCATCTTTGTTGGGTTAATTTGCATACTCACTCTGATTAGCTGTGGGCATAGTGAAGGTAATGTAAATCAAAGACATCCATGTATATATTTTTAGTATTTTTACAATAATTTTTTTACTTCTATTTTAATTGTTCATTTAATATTATGGGTAAATAATATTAGCCAATTCTTGGTAAACAGTCATTTCCATTTCAAAAAAATACAAGGTGTCCCAAAAATGTGTATACACTATACGCATTAATAGCTGATAGGCCAAATGATATTTCTTTTCATATTTAACCCATTGAAATTAATAATTATACATTTTGGGGGATACCCTGTAGTTAACTAGGGATTTATTAATACTTTCTAGAAGCTAAATTCTAGGATTTATTTAGCCTTAATTGGAGCATTGTGTGGTTGGGGAGAGGGCAGAAGGCTATTTGGACCTTATCATCTGCATCTGTTTATATGCTGACATGATGTTCATTCTCCTGTCTGGCCTCAGGAAAGATCGTCCATTTGTCCACTGCCATGTCCATCTCTAGTTCATTCCCATTTTGTGTAATTCATCCACATTTAGCGGCCACTCTTGTTATTTTGCTGTCCAGCCTGGTAAATGGAAGACTGCAGTGTTTTGTATATTACTTGAAGACTATGGAAGACTTAGGGTCATTTCAACTTAGTATGTGAATGCTTGGTTTGATCCTATTTCCTGCTTTTCCTCATTATTCTACATCTCAGTGAATTACCCCTTGATCAACCCAGTTCATCAGAAGAAAAATTTAAAAGTCTTCCTTAATTACAGACTGAGTCCTCTTTCTTCCTGCTTCTTATTGCCCAGCCTCATTCCTGAGCCTCCATTACCTCTCACCTGAACTACTGCAGTAGCTTGCTTAATGGTTCTTTCCTCATCTTTAGCTCTCTCCAAACTAGTTTGCACAGTTACTCAATGGCTTCCCCTTGTGCACAGAATAAAATCCGAGCTCCTTCCCATGGCCTGCACATGGATCTGCCCTCTGCTATTTCTACAAAAATACCTTAGTCCATCCCCCATCATATTTACACCACCCCACTATCCTCTGGAAAGTTTATTCTTCTTCCAGCTATGTTGTCAAGAATATCCCTCCCTCCTCTTTGTGTAGGATATTTTCTTTTCATGAAATCATCTTTCCTCTTTCATCCACATGGATGTTTTATTAATAATTTTAATATTACCCCCCCCCCAAAAAAAAGTCTTCCCATTCATACCTATGCTCTCTGGGTGGATCCTTGATTTTCATTACTTCCCTTATTCTAGCCTGTTTTCTTTATAGCCCTTAACTGCTGAATACACTTGTTTCTTTGCCTTCCCACTAGGCTGACAATGGAATCTATCTCCATGTTGTTATTGTAACATGACTAGAAATGTCCTAAATACTCTGCAATAGACTAGCCACTCAAAAGTATTTGTTGAATTACATACCAAATAACTAATGCAGAAAAATTATACCCAGCAAGTTAGCATTTTCCTTCAAAGCAGTGATATCCTGGAGATTCCCTCTGGAAATTTTTGATCTCTAACTATTTTTAGTCACCAGAACTCTAAAGTTATTCTGGAATCCTCACTCTCCCTCACTCATCACCATTAGTCCGAAATCAAGTCTTGATAACTTTATAATCTAAACATTTTACAAAACTGGACATTTCTGTACTTCTTTGGCCTATATCACTGCCATCTCTCACCCAAGCTTTACAATAGACTGCTGATAAGCATTCTTGTCTCAAGTCTTGTCCACCTCACATTTACCCTCCAACTAGCAGCCAGAGCTACTTCCCTAGTCCTTTACTAGCCCCCATTGCTTTGGGGATAATGGCAAAACTCTCTAAGGGTTTCTATAGGCCTTTGCAATCTGCTTGTTGCCTATATTTCTAGTGCCCTCCCTGTCACTCTATCTCACTTTTATTTACCTAACCTGAGATAACCTCTCCCTCTTGGATCTCCAGAATGTGTCATTATCTGCCACCTCGGCCTTACTTTCTCTGGTCCATTCCTACTTTTCCTTCAGGAATCAAACTAAACATTCATCCTGAAGAGGCCTTCACCAACATTCTGAATTATATCAATTCCTTCTGCAATAACTTCCAGCGATATGAAATTTTCCATCAAATATCTCTCATAATTTATTGTAATTCTTTGCTTGTCTATTTAACATGGCAGACTAAAAAATTATATTAAAGTAGGGCCTAAGTTTTATCTTTTGCTCTAAATAGCTTCAGTACCTAGCAAGCACTCAATATATACCTATTTAAATAACTTCCAAACTTAGACATGAGACTCCTACCTCCACAGTTCCAAAAAGAATGCATGTGCAACGATGCATAAATGTGTGCACAAATGTGTGTACAAGTGTGTGCATACATGTGTATTCTCACCAAAGAATCCATATGCTAATGAAAACCACTGGCAGCAAATGAATGATGAGACCCTGCTCCCAACAAGCTCTGAGAATTCTGGAAGTGGGACACTTCCATTTCCATCTCCTAAAATGATATCATAAGTATTTATTTCCAGATTCAATCTGCCAATTAGGAACCCTCCCTTTTCTCCCCCTGCCCCTGGAAGTCCTGGGAGAAGAACTTGAAAACTTGAAAAGAATTTATTATTATTTTTTGAGGCCTTTCTGCACCCAATCTCCATAGAGCCTAAATTTTCCAGAGAATTCATAACATCAAACAAAATGTCTCACAGCCTCCCCAAGTGCACCTGCAGAATTCTAGCCAGGCATTCTGATGTTGCTTCAGAAAATGTGGATACTGGTCTGACCCAGAACCACTCTGACAGCAGGCTGCTTACTCAGAGCCACTTTCAGAACTGGATCATTGAGAGAGAGAACAGCTTCTATGAATGTTTCAAGTTCTTTGTTCCCTTCTCTCTGCCTTCACTACACCTGGCACCGGGTCAGGAGGGGGAGAAACCTGGTCTTTCATTAAAGGAGCCATACTGCTGCCCTTTTTATTCTACCTTCTACAGTTGCATGCTCCACTTCAGGTATTAAGTGAGAGACTGCATAACAAGCACTCATCATATCACTCAATACTTAGTAAAGCTCTATAAATGTTAGTATGATTAATATATTAATTTAGTTGAATAAACAATAGAGATTTAGTAACTTCCCATAGGCCTTAATGCCACTTTACATGATCATTTAATATTCATAAGGAGAACTGAGACCTATTCTTACTGTATTTCACAGGCTTCTTTATTAAACTAGAAAAAATGAAATTCTTATTACTTCAATTATGCTATCTTAATCATTCTATAATTTTTAAGCACTGTTCATATGCATGTCAATATGTAAAATACAAATTCTTACAAATAATCAAAATGGGGCTTTTCTATTTCTTACTATGGAGTAGTTTCCATTTTAAATTAATATTTATTTCTGAGGAAAGATACTCATGCTATGTTCATTCATGAATCAAAAGCAGAAATTAGACAGAGTTGATTAAATGCTACATATTATATAAATGGTAATTGCAATGATAAGAATGGGCTTACTGCCTTTAAACAAATACCGTATTTGCCGGCGTATAAGATGATTTTTTGGCCCTGAAAAATACGTGTTTGCCAGCGTATAAGACGACTGGGCGTATAAGACGACCCCCTAACATTTCCACTAAAAATACAGTTTGTTATATACTCGCCGTATAAGACTACCCCCCACTTGGAGGCATATTTTTCAGGGCCAAAGGGTCGTCTTATACACCGGCAAATACGGTATCTCTTTTCTTTATCAGGAATGCACCTGTGAATTCAACATACCAAATACTAACGTACCTTAAAGAGAAATATATAACAAACTACAAAATCTGAAATAGATTTTTAACTGTCAAAATCTTTATATCTTGGGTGAAATTTTTTGCTATTTTCTTTTGTCTCTGTAGGAAACTAGAGGGCTAAAAAAGCAATAATTTGTACCTTGTAGTTCTTGAAAATGATAATGTTGTCACCTGAAATTAAAGAACTAACATTTAACTGCATGGTCACAGAGAGTAGCTCCCCCTTGAAGCATGGCTTATGAAATTTTGAATTTCAAATATGTATTAGAGACCTAAGTGACTAAAACATGTTTCCTGCAACACAAAGTACAGCAGTCCAGCTAGTTAACAAACCACATAGTTGGCATATTGTGCTATTATATTATTTCTACATTGTGCTTGAATAGAGATGATCTAAGAAAGTACAGTAGTTCTTGCTTATCATTGGTTTCACTCTTCTCATATTCAGTTACCCATAGTCAACCGCAATCTGAAAATATTAAATTAAAAATTCCAGAAATAAACAATTCTTAGGTTTTAAATTGTATACCATTCTGAATAGCATAATAAACCCCATGCCCTCCTGCTCCATCCTGCCCAGGTCATAAATCATCCCTTTGCCCAGTCTCCATACTGTATGCACTACCCACCTTTTAGATGCTTAGCACCCATCTTGGTTATGACATCAACTGTAGAGGTATCACAGTGCTTATAATCAAGTAACCCTTATTTTACTTAATAATGACCCAAGGGCAAGAACAGTGTTGCTAGAAATTGGATATGCCAAAGAGAAGCCATAACATAAAGTGCTTGCTTCCTTTTAAGTAAAAAGTGTGTGTGTGTGTGTGTGTGTGTGTGTGTGTGTGTGTGTGTGTGAAGAAACATAGTATATAACATGTTTCCCCCAAAATAAGACATCCTCTCCTCCGAAAATAAGACCTACCTACAGGTTTCCTTCTGAGTGAAATATAGGGCACCCCCCTGAAAATAAGGCCCTCAGGATTCACAGTTTGTCTGGTTTGTGTTGACAACTACCGTACTACCTTACTGTATACAGGTAATAAATTTCCTTTATTTTCATTTAACAATAAACGTGTACTGTATTCTTCTTCATGGAAAAATAAGACATCCCCTGAAAATAAGACCTAGCGCATCTTTGGGAGAAAAAATTAATATAAGACACTGTCTAATTTTCGGGGAAACAGGGGACCTATCTATTCCCTGCGACAATGAGTTTCTCTGCTTTTTAGATTTAATATGTAAGTGAGATCATGCACTATTTGTCTTTCTTTGCTTGACTTATTTCACTTAGTGTAATGCTCTCAAGGCCCATTGTGTTGTCACAAACAGAATTTTCTTCTTTTTCATGACTGAATAAATACATAAGTTATTCATTTCAAACAAAGGTGGAAAATATGTGTGTATATGTGTGTGTGTGGGGGGATGGATGAAGGTGGTCAAGGTACCAACTTCCAGGTATAATATCAATAAGTTCTGACTATAGTCATTAATACTATATTGTATTTGGAAGCTGCTAAGAGAGTAAATCTTAAAAGTTCTCATCACAAGGAAAACATATATAACTACGTGACATGATGAATGTTAAGTAAACTTATTATGGTGATCATTTCAATATATATATATATATATATATATATATATATATATATATATCAAATAGTTGTACACCATAAACTATTACAGTGATATATAATTATATTTCAATAAAACTAGAAAAAAACATGTATATGAGATTTGGAACTATCCAAAATTCCAGGCATCTATGAGGGTCTTGAATAGACTTCTTTCAAATCAAGGTGAACTATTGGGCATGAGAAATAAAATATAACTAGTATCAACACAACTTTTCTCCAGTTTTGACTATTTAGAAATGCTTTCTTTTAAAATATGTAAGTACAATTATAATGAGCTAAAAAAAGCAATCATTATACTGAGAAACATCATTTAGAGAATACACTACATAAATGCTTAAACTAGAACAGAAGAAAAGCTCAAAATTAATGAACTATGGGTACAATTTAAGCAGTTAGAAAAATATCAGAATAAATTCAAAGAAATTAGAAAGAGGTAAATAATTCAGATGAGAATAACTATTAATTAAAGAGAAAATAAAAGTATAATAGAGAATATAAATAAAATCAAAATTTTCTTCTTTGAAAGGAAAATGAAATAGACATATCTCTGGTCATCTTTATCAAGAAAGTTTTTTTTTTTTAAAAAGCATAAATTAAAAATAAATATTAAGAAGGAAAAGTAGAGAGATAAATACAGATTCAGAATAATTAAACTAAAGCATCCTACTCAATAAAGAAGAAATATGCTAATTGACCCTCACACCATTGCAAATATGGCGGTGTCCACAGCCAATAAGGAGGGAAATGTGCTAATTGACTGTCCCACCCTCAAGAATGGCAGTGCCCACAGCCACAAAATGGTGGTATCCAGTCCCCTCAGACTGCTGGGATGGCAGGCACACAGCAAGGTTGGGCCTGTCCCAGGAGTCCTGGCTACTCTGAGTGCCCCAGGCCTCGCAGGCCCCCTGGGCCACCCAGGGTCAACCCACGGTGCAGGCAAGCCTTGGATGGTGGCTGATGAGCCACCCAGGGCCGCCTGAGGTTCAGGTAACCAGGGCCAGCAAAAGTTTGCACTACTGGCAGTGGCAGCAGCAGAGGTGTGATGGGGTGTCTCCTCCCCAGGTCAACTGTCACCCCTGAATGCTCCCGGACTATTAAAAGGGGCAGCCTGGCCTGAGAGACCACCACCCCATACTCCAGTGCCTGAATTTTCATGCACTAGGCCTCTAGTCAGTAATAAAATGAATAATGTAAACAAATATGTTTTAGTATCATGAAAATAAATGAAATGAAATACACACACTAATAAATGGATAATATGCTAATTAGAGCAGACATCTTCCAGACGGTCTTCCAGACAAAGCTGCAGTGGCTGCCCAAGGCTCAGGCAATGAGGGTCAGGCTAAAGCTCAGGCAACCCTCAGTGGCTGCAAGGGCCAAGGCTCAGGCAGCCATGGCAGCTGGCAGTGGCAGTGCAGGGTTGTGATGGGGCATTGCCTTCTCCTGATTGGCTGGTCACCTCCAGCAGAGGGAGACCAGACTGCAGCTGGTCTTAGGGAAGTGGGCCTAAGCTGTCAGTAGGACATCCTCTGTGAGCTCTCAGACTGTGAGAGAAGGGAGACCAGGCTGAAGGATCCCCCCAGTGCACAAATTTTTATTCACCAGGCCATATATATATATATATATATATATATATATATATATATATATATATTGCTATACGTGTTACAAATATTTTCTTCCTTTGGTTCACTTTTCTTATTTTGTTTTGCTTTATAAAAAATATATTTAATTTATTCTTTACAGAGAGGAAGGTAGAGGGATAGAGAGTTAGAAACATTGATGAGAGAGAGGCCTCCTGCACACCCCCCACTGGGGATGTGCCTGCAACCAAGGTACATACCCTTGACTGGAATCGAACCTGGGACCTTTCAGGCTGAAGGCCGATGCTCTATCCACTGAGTCAAACCAGTTTTGGCTCTTATTGTGTTTTTTGATGAGCAATGTTCTAAATTTCATGTAGCCAAATTTAGTAGGATCAGGCCTATATGGGCAGTCAGACATCCCTTGAGGTGTCCCAGATTGGAGAGGGTGCAGGCTGGGCTAAGGAACACACACCCCCTGTGCACAAATTTTGTGCACTGGGCCTCTAGTATGAATATAAACATGGAAAATATATAAACTGTATATACAGTATACAAAGACACAAAAGGAAAGTGAACAGACAGGCAATTAATTCAATAAACTGAGTAAATAGGAACTAAATTCCACTAATTAAAAAAAAAAAAACTTCTCTACATTTAATACAGAAAAGGACTTCATACAGAAAATGACTTCAGCAAATATTTTGTGGTTCAAGAAATGAAAGCTATACACTTCCTAATGAGAAAAACATTAATGTTGTATTTTGTAATTTTAAAAAGCTTCCTCAGCCTGGCCTGTATGACTCAGTGAGCCTTCTGTGGGGGAAACTGTCACTTCTATACTGAAAGTCACTTACTGATGCTCACCTATAAAATGGAGTGATGGAGAAATTAGCTGCCCTAAAGGAAAAGGGACCAGTGTAGAAAGATGACAGCTCTTAGCCATTAATCAAAAGTTGCCTTTAACTTATGACCATGGATTGGAATTATTGGTTGCTTAGCCACATCATAAGAATCTTTCCAACATTATGATCATGAAGGCAATGATGATACTGATGATAATAATAGCTGTCATCCACTGACAGCTTACTCCTTGCCAATAATCATGTAAAATTTTTGCATACTCCCAATTGTTACTCATAATAGTAAGGGTTATCCTATGAAAAGCCTAACATGAAAATTGACTGAATGATGGAACAACTGGTCACTATGATGTGCACTGACTACCAGGGGGCAGACGGTCAACACAGGAGCTGCCCCCAGCCCCCAGGCCCCAGGCTGCCAGTAGCCTCGCAGAGAGAGGCAATCAGCAGCAGTGGTGAAGGGTGAGGCCAGAAAATGGGCAGTGCCAGGGTGACCAAAGTGGGTGTCCCCATTGCCCCACCAGTCACCCCACAGATAGGCCCTAATTGCTAGCCAGGCCTAGGAACCCTATCTGTCCATGAATTTTGTGCACTGGGTCTCTAGTAAGTATTTATAACTCTAATTTACAGATTCAAAAACTGAACATCATGATTATAATTTGTTGACATGAAACTTCCAGCAACCATCCTCTTGCCACATATAGAAAATGTACCTGGAAAGAGGCCATATGGTGTCAAAAAGAGCTGAGACCTTGAGAAAAAGTCATTGAACTGATAAAATCCTTTAAACCCCTGAATTAGCCATGCTTAAAGCCAGATCACCTTTTTGATCACTCCTAATTTATAGGTCAATGTCATTCCTTTCTAGGCTAAGCTAGTTTGCCTTGGGGTTCTGAACTGTACTATCAAATGAGTCCTATTATGAATGGTTGTACACTCACAAAACTCTTGAGATGTATCCCTCACAGATCATAATATTTGTCCTTCACAGTGTAAGTTTAGAATGTCTTAGAAATAAGAATCACTAAAACCTTGGGCTCTTTAAAACACACTTCACTGAAGCATTAAGGCACAATACCCTCACTTAAATACTTAATGGCACTCATACACAACAGTCTGTGACTTTGTACCCTGGGGCACCATCATCAGACACTTCAGAGTGGCTCCAGAGACATCCAGCCTGTGGCTGAATTCTGAGAGTGGCACCAAAGTTGATTTTGTACAAGAAGATAAATGTTCCCTGCAATATCTGAAGTCAGAGGTTAGGGCATGCCAATTCTCCCTAAGAACTTACCACGGGTCTTATTATTCAAAACTGCATCTAGGTCAGTATCTGCCAAAGTGTGTTTTACAAAAGAATAATTTGCGAGATAAGGCACAGCAAGCACCGTCTCTCCTATGGGTCTCCTTGCTATTTACCTAGTACCCAGCACAGTGGCTAAGTACACATAATAAATACTAAATAGATGAGCTGTGCTTTAATGGAATTTTTTAAGAGAAAATGGTCTTTGGTCACATCCTATATAATAAAAGGCTAATATACAAATTGAATGAATGCCCAAATGACCAGTCACTATGATGCACACTGACAACCAGAGAGCAAACTCTCAATGCAGGAGCTGCCCCTGATGGTCATTAGACTGTCACAGGGGAGCACCACTCAGCCAGAAGCCCTGAGCCGACTCATGGCTGGTGAGCACAGCAGCTGTGGAGGAGCCTCTCCCACCTCCATGGTATTCAGATATCTCCCAAGGGCTCTGAGTCTGTGAGAGGGTGCAGGTGAAGCTGAGGGACCCCCTCCAAGTACACAAATTTCATGCACCAGGCATCTAGTTGTAAATTAGTATGCCTGTTGATCACCACAAAATAGTACCTGCTTATGATGAGTGAGGGCTGAGATCTAGGAAGGGCTTTGCCAAACTTTATTGCAGGTCTTCTCAGCAGCCTGTGAACTGTGGCTATTTTAAATGGTAGTTTGTAATATCAGATATATCTTAAATTCTATTTTACTAGACACCTTTTCTCTTATAACCTCAGAAGAAACAGAATTAGCAGCTTGACTCACAGGTGATAGAAGTGACAGTTCTTTGCCAATTCTTTTTCTAAATAATGAGATTCTTAGTGATGGTGTCTCTGAGGAGAAAGTATATCCACTGTACTGGATATAGCTGTCAATCATTTTTTTAAGCATGTCTATCAGAAATGGTAGCAAAATGGTGTGCGACAGTGTTCTTGGCTGAGGATGGAGTTTTCTCCTTCATTCAATCACTCAATTTTTGACAGTGTTAGATTCCTCCCTCCTTCACTGACTTCTATGAAAGAAGGCTGTGAGTTTTTTAGAGTTTTCACATACAGTGGTATTTGATGAATTGATGTTTCTTCTCTCTTAAAACTGAAAGGTTCTCCCCCCTTCCCAAACTTGTGGGTGGAGCTAACACATGACTGGCACCTGCCACAGAGACATCTCCAAGACACTGAACCACCAATCAACACGGGCCAGAGTGCCCTTGGGGCCCATCCCTTCCTGTTCCACCCTGGGCCCAACCCCCTCCCTTTCAGTCCTTTAAGAGGGACCCAGGCAAGACACGTGCTTGCTGTTGGCTATTGGCTGCTAGCCTGGATGGGTCCAATCCCCTGTCCCCTCCCTCTCCAATTCTGATCTCTTTACGTCCGTGATGGCTTCTGCCCATTACTGGGGAATAAACTTTACTTTAAAATTCCCCATTGTTCTGTTTCCTGTTTCCTTTCAAACCTAACAAAAGCATTCTATAAAATAGTTATTTGTAACATCTACTCTCTTTTTCATCCTTTTTCTCTTTTTAAATAGAATCAACTCTTGCCCCCTCCCCCCAAAAAATAAAAGTTCTGAAACCAGATCATCATAATCTTTTTGATAATGATAGTAAAACATCAGAATATCTAGAAATGACTGTGAATAAAGTATAAAAATGTATTTTTCTATGTGAAGTATAATGTATTCTCCATAGATGAAAATATTTTAACTATTAAACAGCAATGTTTACTATTACAAAGGACATGTAATCATAAACATTGTAGTTTACTAATCTTGGACTGAGTTCATGAGCTAATCAATCATTGAGAAACTATTCATTTACATAAGCTTAATTACCAATATCTATACGGGATGAATCAAAAATTCATTTTCTATGCGTTCCCTCTTATTTATTCCTTGTCCCTATTCTATGCTCCTTTCCATCAGATAAAGGGTAGAAGCTGACCACAACAGTTTAATTTCATAACATCCTGAATCCGTGTCCTTCAGCAGATTAGCCAAAGAGAGGCACTGATGAGAGAGAGTTCATAAGGTATGAGGAAAGGAAAATTCTCAATGACTCAGTTGGCAAATTTGCAGCACCGTGTCTTTGTATGACAATATCTTTTATCTCACAAGCCAGTCACACTTCCAGCTACCTGCAGGCAAACACCAACTGGGACATTCCAGTGTCCCACATTTTCACTTTGTCCTTTCAGTCTCCAGATGAGGACAACTTCCTACTTCTGCTCATCTTTGGACTGACTCATCACCCTCTGTTACCTTCTCTGCTCTTCTATCAAGGAAGTAGCCAATTCTTTTCACCACAGTCCTTCTTTTGAAAACACTTAGAAGGTATTCTTCTCTTTTTTTTTTAACTGAATACCAACTGACTTAATTCTATTGTATGCATTTTTAAGAGAATTTGTGACTATGCATTGTAAACCTTTTCATTGTCTAGAATAGAATGAGAAAGACAAACATTGGGAAGCAGGCAAGGGCATCAGCCCTATCTTCAAGGTCTTTCCTGTTTCTTTCTTATGTACATTCCCTAAAGACACCCAAAGAAAGAAGCATTATTCAAGAGAGTGGAGTGGTCAAGCTGTGATTCGATGAGCTGCATTGGGACTATTTTCTCATCTCCCAGGGAAAACTATATACAATAACCAGTTTAAGCTGGGACCCACCAAAAGTGCATAAAAGGCAAGTACTTCTGATTGAACAGGAAGAAAACCAGATTTCAGTGTTTACAGTATTACCCAGTTTCAGATACATGTTCCTGGCTGAGCTGGATGATCTTCATGGACAATTTTTTCTTATATATTCTTAACACAAAATACTAAAACTGCACAGATTCACACAGAGACAGTGAGAAGGAAAACCCCTATTTTGTAACAAACTGCTGTTTGGAATTTTCTGCTCATAGATGGCCTCTTATTCTACAATGTTGCTTTCTAGTCTGCTTTAGCCAGTTTGAATAATGATGAAGATAAATTTAGCTGTATGACCTTGTAGGCCAGAGACTAGATATGCCCATAATCTCAATGCCATGCCAGGTCAATTATTTAATTGGATAGAACTGTATCGTTTTCAAGTCCAGCATCGAGATAACCGTAAGTACACATAGGGCTGGTCTTGAATAAAAAGGGAAGTTCTGCTTGTAGCCTTGCTTAGAATTTGAATTTATTTTCTCTAAGCCCATCACACAATGAATAAAGTAAGTCTCTCCAAACTCTCTTCCTGCATTGTTTGATTGTTTGGGAACTCTGTAACAACAGGAACCCTAGAGACATATGCACCAGATATAACTAAGAAAAGCCACAGTAGTGAAATGTGGGGTTCAGGACACAGACTTCTTCTCATGGGTTCTTGTCCAATGAAGATAGAGAGTAAATCTGTAGACTAACAGATTTCTTTAACAAAAATGTAGAAGTTTATTGGAAGCATATACAAACTCTATCTGGGCAGAGGTGGCCCCAAATAGGAAAAGCCTGGTCTCTCTCGGATAGATCCTCCCTTCCCCCAGTTGATTGAAGACACAAACCCCACCTGTGGCCAGACATACCTGAGCTCTGAACCACCAATCAGCACCTGCCAAGTACCCTAAGCCCCCCATGCCTAAGACCCTAGGTCCCTAACCACCAATCAGTGTGTGCTGAGTACCCTAAGCCCTGTCCCCTGTCCTCCCCTTAAAAGTAGACCCCCCCGGGTGTTTTTATGGCCTCTTCCATTCTCTTCCATTCTTTCCCTCTGGAAGCAGCCTGCGGGGGGGGGGGGGTACCCAACTCCAATAAAAGCCTGTGTCCTGGCCCCCCAGTCTCAGCTACCTTCTTTAATTAATCTATCACTCTCTAATGGGAAATTTTTTTTTTTAAATCCTGCTTCATGTCCTTTTGTCTGGGTTAATATATGCTGCAGTTCTTTGTTTGAACCTGGTCCTTTCTAATTGGACCTTTCATTAATTTAGGACCCCCATGCTCTCCTCATTGATTATTGTGTTACATAGTATCAGTTTCAAAAGCCAAAGTCCATGTGGTTCTCCCCTTATTTTATAACAATCCTCTATTCTTTGTGAAAATGTTTACTCCTTTCTATTATCTTGTAACTTTTCTTTATCCTGTGAATGTATGTCTTCCTCCTCCCCCTTAATCCTATGGACTTTTCCTATCCTTTGTACAAGTAAGATAAGCATTTTTGGTGTCTCTCCAAGCTGCTCAGGTCAGGGCTGCTTTTGATCTACATTATAATTGCTTTAACCGCTCAGGCCAGAAATACCTGTGTCCTTCACATATGCATCACTTCCCCATGAACTCTCTTTATTCCTTAAACCACCCTATTTTGCCCCCAGTTGTATATTCTTAACACAAAATACCAAATCTGCATACACGCAAACAGAGATAGGCAATTTAAAGTTACGCAAACCAGATGTAACTAAGAAAAGCCACAGTAAGAAGAGACCATCTAGTCATCAGTCAAATCAATTCTGCAAATAGTGACTTAGTCCCTAGAGTGGGCAAAGGAATAGGCCAATTAGTATTTTTTGAAGGTTGACAACTCAGGGCCTTTGGATAGTAAACAGAACCAAACATGCTCTTTAAAGCTGTAAAAATAAAAAGTAATGTCATTCAAAGGAAGAGAGTGACCACATGATTTTCTTATTCCCTATAGTTCTGTCCCAACTAATCTCTCTCTTTTAGCTCTTAATCCAAAATTGCTGAATTAACATATCTTCTGCCTTCCCATGGGGCTTGCAATTATTATATTTTCTTTCTTTTTTCCTCAAATTATTGGGATCAGTTTCTTCACCAGTTGTGTTAGAAGGGGAGGGAATTTTAAAGCAGCAGAATCTAAGTCTACAATCTAGAATCTTGCACCACAATGTGAAAATGAAGTCCAATAACTCTTGTCCATTTACATAAGAAGGACAGGTTGGATCAACCTAATCTCATTAAGTGTTTGTTTTTTTTAAAGCAATGTTAGTCATCTGACATTTTAGTACATTATTATTTACTACTTCTTCAATCTTCAGCATCTAAGGACTATTCTGAAAGTGTTTTAACACCTTTAGCAGAGTCATTGCTGATGTCCTGCCCATGAGACCTCATCTGTGCCATTTCAGTGGACATCAACCTGATATCCAAATACCAGACCTGCTTTTCTTTGGCTGTGGCTCTTTTCTTGACACTGGAACCTGCTTTTCCCAGCAGTATGCCAGATCAGAACAGCCAGGGAATTCATGGACCCCAGGAACAGCTCTCAGCCAATGAACATCTTTGTCCTGTGGCACATACCTGAGGAATGTATCCACAGTCCCCAGAGGGATTAGAACTAGTCACCTGTGGTGGTGCTCTGTTGTTAATGCATCTTTAATGTCCATCTTTCCTACCCTGTATCACTGCCCCCTCCCTTCTCAGTGTTCCCTTCACCCACCATTTGCACTCAAAATCTTTCCTCAGGGGTTACATCTAAAGAAACCCAAACTGAAACAAAACCAAACCATTTCTCATCTCTCTGGGGGGTCATCAGCCAGTCTCAACAAAGTGAATCAGCCTTGTGTATATTTTCCAGGAAGGAACCATGTGAATAAAGCTGCAGTGACTGATGGAGAAAACAAGAGTTGTGGCAACACCCCACCTTCCTGTGCTCTGCTTCCTCCCACGTTCAGCACACCTGGCTTATTTAACCAGGGCATCTTAGGGCACAATGGCACAGAAAACCCCATGCAGAAAATTAAGATGAAAAAACACCCAGAAACAAAGAGCATGCATATCCCACCAGTGTGGTTATAACCGGCCATGCTCACTTACTGATCAGCTTTGCTTCTTCATTTATTAGTTTGCCATGTAAAATGCCAATGGATTATGAAAGCATAATATCCTTTCCAGGCCATTATTTTTGGCTTTCTGCCTATAGAAAATTAAAAGTTAGATGCAAATCAGTGCCAACTTTGCTGACTTTAGAATCTCAAGCAGTGAAATATGAAAGGTCTGTGATAAAGTGCCTTTACTCCATCTGACTTATGGCAGCATGTTGTTTTTTGGGGGTGCAGGGGTGAGGGAGTAAATATGTCATCTTTCCAAACACAGTTTTGCAGCTGATTTTTATTGACTTTACACACAAAGTGCACTGGCCTCCCCAAAATAAGGGTGTCTATGTGTCAGGACTGTACTTCTGTTGTTGGCCTCTAAGATGGTTACTTACCATTTTTTTCCACATTATATGCTATTAAATAGAACCATAAAGAGACTAGTGATCTGCTGTGGAGAGTTATTTTACTTTTGTGTTCGGATTGAAAATTAGTTTTAGAGAAATGAAAAGAAAGGAAATGTTAGCTTATTGAGAGAAACAATCAATCTATTTATATTGCTTTTGACTAAACATAAACAAGCTCTGAATTAACAAGGCATTATTTGGTTGAAAAAATTGAAAGATGCTAAATTGGCATTTCCATTGTTTTTGTTGTTTAAAGTCCTCATTGCTCAAAGAGAGAAACCATTTGTTTACAAATAAATGCAATGAACTTTTCCGACAAGTGCCATCACACCGTGAACTACCCGAGTCAAAAAGAACATGGTCATGAGAAAAAAAGTCAAGACAAGCAGGGAACTTGAATGGCATGTGGCCACTCTGCTGTTCCCTCTGTTTTCATGTGCTGGGTAATGTAAAGAACTCAGAGACAGAAAGCCTGGGATAAAACAAGGCAAACAGGCAGATTACAATAACAAGACGAAGAGTCGGGGAGAGCGCACTGTCACAGAGAATCTCGCACCACTTAATTTCAATTTCAGAGGTTGCTGCAATGCATGGCCTATGGAAATTTAATGACACGTTATGGTTCATCTGAACTTGTCAGCTGGCCCCATGCTGCGATAATCAACTTTTCAATGTCAGACTCATTTACTCCTCGAAGAATCCTGAAATAGCCGTTCTCTCCCCATGACTTTCCCCAGGAATTGGCAGCAATCTACACAAAAACAACAGCAAAAAAAGAAAAGAAAAGAAAAAAGAAAAAGCTGAGTATCACACTTTGGTATTTTTAAGTCCTGCCTGTAAAAACAAAAGGAACTCATATATATAGCTTTACATACCCTTAGACTTATTGTACATTGTAATTACTAAAAACCTAAATATTTTGTAAATAATAACAGAATGGTTGTACCGTTCATCAGTTAGATGAATATGCATGCACATTTATGTTGGCAGCAGCCAGAATCGGTGGCCTCAGAGAACATACAAGCTACAGTTATCTACTATGTGCCTGGCCCAGTGCTAGGCATGTAAGCAAAGATAAATTAGGCATTATGCTGTGTTTAGGGAGCTTATATTCTAATAAAATGCAATCAACAGTAGGCAGGTGCTAAGGTGGAAACATGACGATGTGCTCTAGAAGTCAGCAGAGGGGCATCTCAGCTATCTGGATGGTTCAGGGAAGTTGTCATTCGGAACATGCCACAGGAGATGCATGTTAGAGCTTGAGCATAAATTAGCCGGATAAAAAGAGAAGGAGGGAGACTCAGGTAAAAGGAAAAGGAAAGAGCCTACGCACCAAAGCATGAAGCAGCATGAAACTGAAATTAAGCAATGGAATTGTTATAAAATTAGGCCATAAAACACAAGCAGGTGGTAGGTTATGAGGCTGGCATGTGAGATAAAGAATTCCATACTGAGAAAATAATAGTGAGGATAATGTCAAGGTTTTTTTTTAGTTGCTTCCAGCATGAGAGCAAGCTGGAATAAAATTTTCCTTGCAATATTTTGTAGGAAATGAGATGGTTGGATTTAAGAAGGTAGACACAAGCGGAAAGGAAACTAGCTAGTAAACTTGTCATAATTAAGTTGGAAGGCTTAGCAGGGGCAGGGGAAATAGGAAGAGAAAGAGGGATGTTCAGAATGTGAAACCATTAGAAAGTAGACATTTTCTTTCACTTTTTTAATTTTTATTTTTAAAATATGAGGAGGTTTAGCAAGGGAGTTGGAATAGACCCAGAATGACTCTTGGGTGTAGAGCTTGAGGGAGTGAGTGCATTAGAAAAGCAACACACATCAATCAGTGTGTATAAAGAACAACACGAAGGCCAAAGGGCACACAGAAGAGAGTCAGCTGACCACAATTAAATACAACAGAAAACCTCAGTTCAGATAATAGCTGCAGCTGTTCATGGGATGGTAAATGAGAGATTTCACAAGAGCCTCCACACTTACCTCACACTCACCCTACACTGAGCCAAAGATGGAAAATGCTCTAGGCCATCTCAAGGCATATATTGTTGCATTGAGCTTTTTACTGTGTTCCACCACACACAGTAAGAGAGGGCAGATTTACTCAGCATCAAAATAGTCGGCTTTTAGGGAAAAACAGCTTTTCATCATTTCAAGATTGGACTCTCTTGCCTGGACTATTCTGTTTGAATTTTAGGATTGTTTTATCAATTTCTGTGGAAAATATCTAAGTATCCACAGAGCCTAGGTATCTTTTTATACTATTGTAATAGGACTTTTTAGTATCTCTTTTTTGTTAGTTTGTTCTTAATGTGTAGACATGCAACTGATGTTTGTGTTTATTTTGTATCCTGCAACTTTATTGAACTTATCTATTAGTTCTAATATATTTCAATGAAGTCTTAGGGTTTTCTATATATAAGAACACATTATTTGCAAACAGAGACAGCTTCACTTCTTCCTTTCCAATTTGGGTGCTTTTAATTTCTGTCCCTTGCCTGATTGCTCTGTTAGGACTTCCAGCACTATACTGACAAGAAGTAAGAGTAGACATCCTTGTTTTGGTCCTGATCTTAGCATGAAAGCTTGCAACCTTTCATCATTGAATCCAATGTTTACTGTTGGGTTTGTCATTTATGGCATTTATTATGTTAAGGTATGTCATTTTCTATACCCAATTTTCTGAGTTTTTTTTTTTATCATAAAGTATGTTTGTTGAATTTTGTCGAATGCTTTGTTGTACCAAATGAAATGATCATAAGAATTTTATCTTGTGATTTACTAGTATGATGTGTTACATTCATTGATTTGCATTTGAACTATCTTTGTATTTCACAGATAAATCTAATTTGATCATTACATATGATCCTTTCAATGTACTGTTGAAGTCAATTTGCTAGTATTTTGCTGATAATTTTTACATCTATGTTCATCAGGGATGATGGTGTATAGTTTTTTGTTTGTTTGTTTTTGTACCATTCTTATCTGGCCTTGTATAAGGTTAATACTTGCCTCATAAATGAAATTGTGGAGTGTATCCTGCTCTTCAATTTTTTGAGGAAGAATTTAAGCAGAGTTGGCATTAATTATTCATTTAATATTTGTGGTAGAATTTACCAGTGAAACCATTTCACTTGAGCTTTTCTTTATTAGGAAGCTTTTGAATGTAGACTCAACCTTCTAATTCACTGCCCTGTTAAGATTTTCTATTTCTTCATGATTCAGTCTTGGTGTATTATATGTTTTTAGGAACTTATCTATTTCATCTAGATTATCCAATTTGTTGGGGAAATGTTGGTCAAAAGGTACAAACTTCTAGTTATAAGATGAATAAATTCGGAGGATCTAATATACAGCATGATTATAGCTAAAAGTAATGAATTGAAAACTTGAAAGATGGTAAGAGAATTTATCTTAAATTGTCTCACCATACACACAAAAAATGATAACCATATGAGGTAATGGATGTCTTAACAAACCTTGTTTTGGTAAGTAAGCATTTTCCAATTCTTAATGTGTATAAAATCCTCGCTTTATGCATATTAAACTTAATTCAAACTTAGTCTCCTGACATACAAATTATACATATGACATAAAGATGGGTGATGTTTACTTTCACTTCTCCCAGAAATACTTGATCTTCACAATCCCTGAGAATTAGATCTGTAGCCATTTGTCTGGTTAAGCGATCTGATCTCGAAGGATAATAACATTTTTCTTATCTCCCCAAGAGGGCCAACATGTTAGAGACCAGACATGGTCCTAAATTAAGAGTCAGGGTGCCAAAAGCACTGGAACATTATCTCCCTTGGTGTTTACCTGTCAAAAAGGATGAAAGCCATCTTTTGAAGACATTATCTGGTATTTATCGGCCCTTGTAAAGACATATTTATATTCCTAAGGGCAAGGGCATGAACAAGGAACTTTTTTCAGCTCCTCTTAATGGAATAAAATGATATGTGTGTGTGTGTGTGTGTGTGTGTGTGTGTGTGTGTGTGTGTTTTCTCTCCTTCTAGGAAAGGAGGAGGTTGCCTGTCTCGCTCCTCTATATAAAAGGAGAAAGTCCACTGTTTTCTGTCGTTCATTTATGGAGTGTAAACTGCTACCTCCAGAGGAAAATTCCATTGGCTCTTAGGCTCTATCACAGCACCTGCAAGACTCAATGCTGTGACACCTGGCTGTTGATTTTGTTGTACTAATAGGAACTCTTTTCTTCTGGCCCATATGCCTTAATACCAGTGGGACAATATCTCAAATACATATGCTGTTTAGTAGAGAAAAAGTCAAAGTGTTTTTAATAAAACAAAATATGATAAATTTTCAGTCTGATTCTTGTATTCTTACCTATGTTAAACTATTTATCCCAATGAATCATATTAAAAAGAAATTTTGCCCCTATCCCCATGAAATAAACTTTTCTTTAAAAATGTTTGATAAATAATAAGTTCATAATTGATAGTAACAACAACAAAAGTAGTTTAAAAGGATAGTGTGCATGTTTTAAATATATTGAGTGTGTACGCTGTGTGTGTGTGTGTGTGTGTGTGTGTGTACTACCATGGTGCTCTAGGATGGAAATGATGAGGTTGGAGATAAGAGGATCACAGTTTTCCTTTGCACTTAAAATTCATATTCATAATTGTTCAACATGTATTTACTCAACAAATAGCTATATGCTAAGAACTATTATGAGATAAATTAATTAAAAAACTTGTGTTTGTCTTTAAATAATATATTATTATGTATGTGAATAACTATTCAAATTCGCTTAAAAATCTCATTCAGAAACTTAATTGTAGGCATTAAAAAAACATATCATATTTCACATGTTAATTTTAACTCTTTAACATTAATACTATTGGCTACTTCAAGCTTTATTTTAATAAGAAAAATAATATCTAAGAAAGCTGAGTTTATGTACAAAGATGGATCATTCTACTTTAAACTCCCCTATAACAAGACAGATACAGATACATACTTGGGTGGTTGATTTTTATAATTTATGGAGAAACCTAAATAACATGTCACTCTGGTAAGTACAAGTCCTAATATGTTTTATAAGTT
Source organism: Vespertilio murinus (assembly GCA_963924515.1). Lineage (NCBI taxonomy): Eukaryota > Metazoa > Chordata > Mammalia > Chiroptera > Vespertilionidae > Vespertilio > Vespertilio murinus. The sequence goes on along the minus strand of OZ004705.1, from coordinate 131,000,150 downwards.
ATAATAAGCTCTCTACTATATGCATTCAAATAAATATTATAATATTTTATACTATTTCTAAAAAACAAAAACTGTATAAGGACTTGAGACAATTCATCATAGTTTATTGGTATTAACTGAATATTTTAGGTAATATATTTTAAAATGTTTCTTATATGTAACTTTCTATTATTTTTCAGACTAGACATTTTCTCTTTTTCCATAAAGAAACCTGTGTATGTTATAAATTGGCAAAAACAAAATCAAAACACTTTACTCCTATATATAAATAATTGATGCAAATGTTACAAAAGCATAATCCATAGCAAACATTCTGTAATTGATTGACATATATGAGAGAAGTCTAACCATTACTTTAAGTTTTATATAGATGATGATAGGGAAAAAATTCTGATTCTCATTTTAGAAATTTTTTTTTTACAATTTGAAATAACAAGTCTTTTAGGAAAACTATCACTATAATATTATTTATTGCAATGAGTTTTGCTTTGGAGAAAATACCAGTATTACAAACAATAGGTTGGTGACTTAAGATGTGATGAAATAATACAAAGCAGGGGATAGAGACACAGGTGATTCTAAAATGTTCACTTCACAGTAGAAATTCAAGTAGAGTTACATACCCAAAATTTTTCTTTTCGCCCCTGGGCTCCTCTCAGTGTGCCCCATCTACAAATAATAACAATAATGGTAATAATAATAATAAAATATTAGCATACAGAAATATGCCTATATAGTTTTCATTTTTACTATATCATTATTTACTTGCTCAGAATATGTACACCTATGTCCAAAGGTTTGAAATGAAACTCACTGACTAAAGGAATTAAATTTCAGGATAACTGGTTATGGAGGTTTGTTTTTTTTTTTTTGTTTCTATTTTATTAATTTTTATTAAAATACAGTTGGCATAAAATAGTATGTTAATTTCAGATTTAAAACAGGGATTTGATAGATGAATGGATAAAGAATATGTGGTGCATGTATACAATAAATATTATTCATCCATAGAAAAAGCTCACCATTTGTAGCAACATGGATAAATCCAAACAGTATTATGTAATAAAATAAGTCATACAGAGAAAGAAAAATGCTCTATAATTTCATGGAGGTTTTAATGTATTTAAGGATTGCTTCTTTCTTTATATCTAGCCCTCAGAAACTCTACATAACAGCGTAAATTATAAATCTCCAAGACTAATGATAAAAACAATGTAAATATGGATCATTGTTATAAATAAAAGAATTTATGTAAAAGTATTCATATGTATATAGCATTTTATACATCTAATGTGGAGTTTCTCTATACATGTGTATTTATGGAAATAAACTCCTATATTCCTAGTACTGGCCCACTTTCAGTGTAATAGTTGGTAAAGAATTCAAACCTACAATATCTCATTTTTTCCCCTCTTGACTAAATCCAGTGAGGCAAATGTTACTAATATGTTCTATTTACTAATAAAATAACAAGACTTGTCCAGGATCTTAGAGTGAGAAATGTTGAACTAGGACCTCAAGTCCCATGCACTTTTTAATAAGCTGCTTTTCTTATAGATTCCCCAACTGCAATGTGTCCTAAACAGCATCAGTTTCATGTTGAGAAAGCATATTGACTACGACTTTCATGGGACTTAATGGATTTGTGAGGACACAGTTCTGCCCACATATCACCCCATCAATCCATCCCTAATAATTCAGATTTCAATATCAGAACTCCTTCCATGCTAAATCATGGCATGCCATAACACAACAAACATTCCTGGAAAAGACACACATTAGTTGTTCAAATATTTTCAACATGTCAGTTCGCAGAAAGTTATTTTTTTGTAGTGTACAGAATAGAATAATGGGGCCACGGCACTTTAAAGATGACAGGCTTATGGTAGAGATCTTGAGGCATTTAGGAAAATATATTAATGCATTTGGTTCCTTTAACACAAGAATGAAAGGATAAAGGTGATTTGGGATAGGAAAACACTAAAGAACAATTTTTCTTTCTCTTGTTCCTGACAGAGGCTAAGAGTGCAATTACACTGATTGTCATCTCTCTTTTACTTCTCCACTGCACAAAAGGGGACACTTGAAAGTTTCAAATATCTGGGCAGTGTAATGGGCAAGTTTAAACTAGTTCAATTTCCAAAATCATCTTTGTAGTTTTGCAATCACATTTACATCCTTTTCATTTTTCTAAAGAGCCATCATCATTGATAAAAATTACCATTCCTATATGTGCCTCCAAATCTTTAAAGGACATATGTACTTCAAAAAGTAGATCATATCTGAAACTTCAAGTCACTCATTTCTACTGTCTTATTTATCATGGCTATCAAAATAATTTCAGAAGTTTACCACTCAATCAAACTTGCTTTTAGATGGTTTGGATGCTAGTTACCTAACATAAAATACATTCATATTTTCTCTAAACATCACTATTTATGCTCTTCTTTCCTATACTTATATCTCCTTCTTATAAGACTAGCATTTATTTAGACAGACCAAAACTTTAATCTTACTCTTCTCAGATTGCTTCTTTAAACTTGCTATTCTAAAGCAAGTTGTACAATAGGTTCACGAGCTTAAGCATGCCCTTTTTTTGCTTCAAGTGACTTCCTGTACTTCCTGTGAAGTATACACTGTTCTTTTGAATATTTTTCTATCTCATTAAATTGTTTCAGTTATTTGCTAAGATCCTTTAATGCTTATTTTCTCTTAAAATTTGGTGACATCCAGATAAATGCCAATATTTTTAAAACATCTGGGCAAGTCTTAGCTCAGGTAACATATTTCCCAAGGATGCCTGAGAACTGGTGATTCCCTACATTGGTTTACTCTCACTTCAAGCATGTGATCACTTAATATCTTCCTTTTGTATTCATTTTATATGCACACTTTTAGATAGTTCTGGAAATACTTTTTTTTGCAAAATATGAAAGGTCTTAGTGGAGAAACCATAAAATCTGTAGAATACAACATGAAAACTCATTAAAAAATAAGGTAAGATTTTGTATTGCTAAGGTTATGAATATTTTTTAAAGCTTTATTGAATTTATCGGGATGACATTGGTTAATGAAGTTATGTAGGTTTCAGGAGTACAATTCTATAATATATAAAATGCATTTTATATTTTGTGTTCATCATCCCAGTTCAAGTCTCCTTCCATCACCATTTATCCCCCTTTAATCCTCTCTTGCCTCCCCTACCCATCTTTCCTTCTGATAATCACCAAACAGGTTATGAATAATTTTGTGCATGTTCCATGTTCAAAGAACGTTGTTCTTTTCAGATCACCATGATAAACAAAACTAGATTTCTTAAAACCCTATTTTAAACTATGTCTAAATAGTAAAATTATTGGAACCAAATAACTACTTTGCATAAGATTTTAAGTAATAATTTTTATTGATTTTTCAAATGAGGTCAATATATCCAATGATGATAATATTTGACATAGTAAATAGAGAAAAATTAAGGTAAACTTTTTTAAAAGTAATATTCACACTTCCATTAATATCTCTTTTTAAAGGAGAGCACAAAATCTCTTCAGTACTTCATTTATTTCTGATTTTATTCAGCAAACTAATGTTTAGTATAAAGAAGATATATCTTTGTCTTTAAAAGGCTGACAACCTAGTGTGAATGATGTTGGGAAATGAAAAATGAAGTATAAAATAATTTGAATTCTTTAATTGCTATTTTATAAAAGCGTGTTTTAAAGATTTCTATGGGTTACAGATAAAGAAACTAACTGTCTATGGAAGGCAAAGACAACTTCTTTCACAGAACCGAGTTGAAATTCTTCAGCTAGAAATGGGAGAATGGAAGGTTAGGCACAATAAATTAGTGTAAAGTCAAAAGAGAGCCATGAAAAGCTCATTTCTGCCTAATCTAAGAGCAGCCCTTGGTCCAGTGTGACTGGAGGACAGCGATGGGAGACAGGAAATCAAGTGGGGAAGGCAGATTCGGCTGTCAAGAGTGTACAAGGCCAGCAAGCTTGGCATTTACAAAGCTGGTGAGAGACATTTGAATACAGGATGTGACATAATCCACAGTTTTTCCTTCAGAGAGACAACTCTGATGCTCCTGTGATGGATAGATTCCAGGGGCAGGAGGATGAAGACATGAGATGAATGCTAGAGTTAAAGCAAGAAATAATGAAATCCTGAGTAGGAATGTAAGACACACAAAGCAAATATTGATTATTCTTTTAACAGCTGTATCTTCAATACCTAGAATTGAGACTATCACATAGTCAACCCTAATTAGATATTTGCTGAGCAAGGGCATTGAAGTACACTCAGAGTGGGCATGAATAAGAGGGCATAGATTTGAGAGCTACTTTGGAGGTAAAGGTAATAGAATGTCTGGGCCAATTTATACCTACAGAAAGGGAGAAGAAAGTCTCAAGGTTAACTCGGGATTTCAAGGTTGAATAAGGAGGCATATTGAGGTACACTTGAGGTGCGCTTCACACTGCACAGAGATGTGTTCCTGATGATCAAGTTGATTTATCATCATCAAAGACTGTAAAAACAGAGGGGCTTAATCTTCCTTGAGTTGTCTTTACTATAGTAGTGCTGCACATTGACCTTTAAATCCATGGCTTCTCATGGTTACTGACAGTTAAAGCACTGTAGGAACCAAGGAAAGTTGATTATTAAAAGAAAGTGTGGAAGAGCTCATCTGAACAGCGAGAAAGTCTTCTGTGATGAGAATAATTATTTCCTAACTCATGTGTCAAGGTCCTCGGGGCTTAGGAATCAAGTTCCTTAAAGCAGGTCTCACATCCATCTAAGAATCTGGAGCTATAAGAACAATATCAATTTTAGTTTTTACTGATGGTAGGTGTATTGCACTGTAACAAAATCAACTGGACTAAAATGCTGCAATGCTTCTGATAATTTACCGCTTCTAAGGTCCCCGAATGTGACCCTTAGACTTGATAATAGGAATTCAACTCCTGTTTTCTGGGCAGACCAATTCTCTGTTAGTGAATATAGATCCAGACAGATAAAAACAAAGTTTCTAAAAAAAAATGTATGTAGTACAGCCTACTGGAACAGGAAATTTCAAAGGAAAACAAAGTACAAATGCATAAGAAAGTCTGATACAGAACTCCAAACTTTCTTATGAAGGAAATGAAAGTCAGATAGGATACATGCATAAAGAAATCACCAGATAAGCCTCCAGTCAATAACAATGATATGACTACTCTGGGTATAGGATTTTGTGTTCAAAGGTGATAGCAGATAGATTTTCAGCTCTCTTTACACACAAAAATTTTTTTTGAAAAATAACTGCAGTCACAGTAAGGCAAAGATATGCAGTTTGTTGTTGCTTTATGAATGTCCTATCAGGGACACTTAGTAACTTCATTAAAAAAATAGATACACCTAGTGAATGTGGTAATGTTGAATATAATTGAGAATTATCAGAATGTGTGAATTAATAGTAGGTCAAAGGTGAATGAAAATAGACTGCATAGGCCGAAACCGGTTTGGCTCAGTGGTAGAGCGTCGGTCTGTAGACTGAAAGGTCCCGGGTTCGATTCTGGTCAAGGGCATGTACATTGGTTGCGGGCACATCCCCAGTGGGGGGTGTGCAAGAGGCGACTAGTTGATGTTTCTCTCTCATCGACATTTCTAGCTCTCTATTTCTCTCTCTTCCTCTCTGTAAAATATCAATAAAATATATTTAAAAAAAGAAAGAAAATAGACTGCATAGGAAAGCACCATAAAATTAGAGCATTCTCACTTCCCATTTCATTTTTTAAAAAAAAAGACTTTCTTAATTGATTTTTAGAGAGAGAAGAAGGGAGAGGAACAGAGAAAGAGAAACATGTGTACAGGTTAATACTCAATCAACTGAGCCACACTGGCCAAGGCTAAGATCAGGTACTTTTATTGATATGTTCTGCATAGGAACTGCAAATTTTATCAATTGGAGAAATGGAGGGAGATTTCCAAAAGATAATTTTTTGTGTGACAATGTCAGAGGTAATTGTGTACTACTAATATTAATCATCCAATCAATGATATTTATTCAGTTGATGACATATCACTAATACTACTGTATCGTAAAATTCAGGAAGTATATATAAGTATAATATCCCATGTAATTTGACCAATAAATAAAGTATGGAGAAAATTGGTAACAAGGTGATGCCCAGTTTATGCTCCAGTCAAAACGATCTGCTGTTGAACTGCATTTACTATATTGACAGAATATACATTCCACAACCATGGGAAATGTACAGGAGAAAGAGTGAAAGGCTAAAACCAGCCGTTATCATCAATGACAATTAATGGGATAATATCTATGAGGCTATACTTTGAGGAAAACCTTTAGTCCTTCGATGTTAGAAATAGAAATAGCTTTTTGTCGTCTCATAAAATCTGACCATTGGAAGGAGATTCAGAGATTATAGTATATTCCCAGGTTGGACAAATATGACCCACAGGCCAAATTTGGCCCACTGCCTGTTTTTGTAAATTAAGTTAGATAGAACAATCAAGCTCATTCATTTCTGCATTACCTATGTCTTCCAGTTGAACAGCCGATATCATATAGTTCCCCAAACTAATCTAACTCTTATCCAATTTCTTTGCTTCATAAATAAGACAACTGAGGCTAGGTAACATTTCAAAATTATATGATAAGTGGATAAATTGTTACTAGTCTCTAAGGAGCAACTAATAGCAAAAAAAATAAAATGTAAGACGAGGAGGCAGAGGTGGGCCTTGAATGATTTGTAGTCATGCCAAGAGGAAATGAGGATATACCTGAGAGGAGAGGATGAAATAATGCCAGGAGTTAGCCTTTGTGCATTCATAGAGAAATCATGAAAGGTTTGGAAGGAGTAGAAAGGTAGGCAGCCATATAAAATTTAATCTGGTAATGGTTAACAAGAGGAACTAAAATGGAAATGTGTGAGGTTGGAAGCAGGAAGAACAGCTTGGTCATCATAGAAATTTTCCAACTAGGGCTTCATTCAGTCAACCATCTCATTTGTAAAATAATTAACATAATTATTACAATAATGGGATTAGCAAGAATAATATTAAATGCATCAATATTACAAATAGTACTGATCCATCATTTGCAAAATTTGTTTTCCTGCAACCTTTCCCTTTTTATTGCAACATAAACTTGACCTGACCTTCTCTTTGATCTTATTGAAGTAGTCAGTAATATTCTACATGATTTTGTTTGGAGAAGACATTATAAATAGCCATAATCACACATGCCTTTTAAAATTTCCCAGTTCGTTCATTCATCAGAATTGTCATATATATCCTATTTCTGGAGTACAGGACAATATCCTGATGCAAGATTCAGAAATGGTAAACTTGTATCATATGCTTTTAAAAATGTACAGTGATTGCCCTAAAAACATGCTGTCTTATCACACTCCAGTAGACATAATGAAGTCAGAAGCCACTATACTTCCTACTCCTGATGGTCCCTCCCCCAATCACACATCTCTGGAAAGTCACAAACATACCTTTTATCTGATCTCCATGTCAATTCTATCATATTTGGCATTTTGAGAGCAACATCTACCACAGGAGCTATTAGATTATAAAATAAAACCTCCAAAAATAATTTATTAAACTAATTTGGAAGGTAGCACTGTACCAAGAGCTAATAAAATTTCATCACACAGGTCCCCAAAATATGAAATAGCCACAGACATTACAACTAATCTCAGCAAGAGGTAAAGTATACTTCCTCATTAAAAGTATGCTTTCTTAGTCTCAGCCTTACTATAACCCATTACTCCCTCTCTCTGTAAATCTAAGGGATTTTTCTATACTCATTGTCTTCAATTCGACCATTTTTTCATGTATCACATCTTTCCTTGATGTTTACCAACAGGAAACTATTTCCAATTCCATTGACTTCACACAATGGGATAGAGTAAAAGACCAAACTACTATGACTAATGTAGCTTTCTTGGTAAAAGTAGAATCATTGTCTAATTTCATGAAAATTTTCATACTTACCAAAGAAATTAATTATTTCCTTCTGCAATCACATTTCTCCTATTTTTCTTATCCTTACTCATCTACTCGTGTTCCCAGAGTAAGTCAAATTAAAAAAATAAATGACAATGAATTGGAATAATACGTATATTATATCATTGATAGGACTCATTAATGACATAATTAGGATCAGCTCTAAATTATACTTAAAATAATTCTGAAAGCAAATTTGGAATAATAAAAAATGTTAAGTATGAATTTTTATAAAATTAAAGGAAGTATAAAGCAAGCAGCCTACTTGGTGGCAGATACACTGTTTCCTTTTATCCTCACAAGACAGTGAGGAAACTATTTATTATCCCAATATAATAAATGAGAAAACTGAGATAGAGATTAAATACCCTTTGTGCAAACACAGGAGGAGAAGGGCAGAACTAGCATTTGAACTTTAGATTGACTCCAAAACTCATATTCTTTATGCTCCATAGCATTATCTCCAAACCAAGATGAATTCTGTGCTGTCTGGAAGCAAAACAATATTAAGAGTCCTTTGTGTGTGTACACACATGTACATGTTTTATATATGCTAAAAGCATAATTATAAGCCACATTTTTATGAATGTCAAGACTTTCTAATTCTTTTTAAAACAACATGTGCACCAGGCCTTCACCTAAAGAAAAATAAAGCTTTTCTTTTTTGCTCTGTTTTGTATGAATGGCAATTACAGGGTAGAACGGACCTGGTCAGTGTTTGAGATGACAAATCAATGAAAGACCAATGTCAAACAAGAGAAGACAAATGGAGCACAAAGTGTCCTGTCAATATGATTCAGTGCTGACAGAGAAGGCAACATAATTCAATCACCACTGAGAATACAAGAAAATTAAAAGCCATTTATCAGTTTCACTGTCCCAGGTTCCTCTCCACCTCAACTCTCTGTCAATGAGTTCAGGTCAAAGGATCCCAAAGGTCTGTAGAACCTCCCAGTGGCTTATCTGGATGACTGATTAATAGCTTTCCATCGCTGTGTCAAACCAGTGACTCCTATTTTATTTTATTTTATTTGTAAAGAATCTCCATGTTATTCATCTCAGTAACTCCAGCACCTAGCATGGTACCTAGCATATGATCATTGCTCAATAAAATATGTTGAAAGTTTGAGTTAAAAGTAATTTTGAGGAGCATCTATGTCAACTGAATAATTACATTGTTCACTTTCTAATTAAGGTCCAAATATTTTTGGAAGTCATCCTATATAATAAAAGCCCAGCAGTCAAATGGGCAGAGTGACCAGAACAACTGATCTACCAGTTACTATGGTGTGCACTGACCACTAGGGGGCAGATGCTCAATGCAGGAGCTGTCCCCTGGTGGTCAGTGTGCTCCCAGGAAACACCGCTCAGTTGACTAGGATAAGCAGTTGCTCAGAGGGCGGATCCACAGCTGCTTGGCTGATGGGGATGAGCAGCTGCTCCCACAGTGGGCAGATCCTAACAGGTCATGCTCCCCACCTGGCACAAACCCCATTCACTGGGCTACTAGTTTGGTATACTAGCCAAAGGATTCTCTTAGCCTTCATATAATGGTAATGACTTGAGAATATTTTCATCAAATTTAATACATACACAATATGAAAATATATGAATGGCAAGTAAACTTAAGAGAAATAAAATTCAACAGGACTTAAGATGGACATAAAAGAATATTCTAAAGTAATCTGCATTTATAATTATAATAACAAATATAAATACAAAGATTAAACAAGAAGAAACAACTTCCTATTAATCCTTCTTTTTCAGCCTTAGATATATGTTTTATATGACTTCTAAGCAACATTTCACACTAACCATTACCACTTCTTGGAACCCTCCCACTTCTAGGACTGTGTGATACCAAACCTGGTTCTCCCTCTCTCACCAGTGTTTGTTCCCTTTACTAACATCTCCTTCATACTTGATCTTTAAATGTTGGGGTTCTTTAGGTTTCAGTCTGTAATCTTCCTATTTACTCACAAGGCTTTAGCCACCTAAATGATAATCATTTTCAGTGGTTTCTCTTTGGACTTAAAAATGCTTTGGTTTCACTCCATAATGTGTATATACTCTTGGTACATGTGCACGGGAGGGGTGTGTGTCTCTCAGCCCAGCCTGCACTCTCTCCAATCTGGGACCCTTCAAGGGAGTCCGACTGCCCATTTAGGCCCATTTCCACCAGGAAGTGGGACATTCCTCTCACAGTGCAGGACTGCTGACTCCCAACCACTCGCCTGCCTGCCTGATTGCTCCTAACCGCTTCTACCTGTCAGCCTGATCACCTCTTAACCACTCCCCTGTCAGTCTGATTAATTACTAAATTCTCCCCTGCCAGCCCAATTGCCCCTAACTGCCCTCCCCTGCTGGTCTGGTCACCTCTAACTGTCCTCCCTTACAGACCTGGCCCTCCCTCCCCAACCCCCCCAACACTTCTCCCCTGTAGGTCTGATTATTCCCAGCTGCTCTACCCTGCAAGCCTGGTCACCCTTCAACTGCCTCCCCTGCAGGCCTGCCCCCCCACCAACAGCCCTCCTCTGTAGGCCTGATTACCCCAACCGCCCTCCCTTGAGAGGCCTGGTCCCTCTCAACTGCCCTCCCATGCTGACCTGATTGCTCACAACTACCATCCCCTGCTGACCATATTATGGCTGCCATCTTGTGTCCACATGGGATGGCCATCTTATGTGTTGGAGTGATGATCAATTTGCATATTACCTCTTTATTATATAGGATATATACATACATGCATATTTGACATTTCCATTGGGAAGACTTCAGAAATCTTGAACTCAATATATTTAGATTAAACTCTTGCTTTCCCTTCTACCTCCATCTGCATATTTTCCATTATTCTCAAGCTGAACAATGTGTTACTCAGAACATCTATTACTCAAAAAGATATTTAGGACCTACCCTTGACACCTGTGCAATGTGTTACTCAGAAAAGATATATGGAACCTACCCTTGGTATCTTCCTCTCCAATCATTATCTCTTCCAACAAATGACCAAGTCTTATCAATTCTATCAAAAAAATATACCTCATGTTTGTTTATTCATATTCAAAACTTCCAACCTAGTCCCAGCTACCATTATCTTTTTATTAAGACAGTCCACATTACTTTCCTAATTGTCCTTCCACTTTCATCTCCATAATTTCATTCTCCAAGGATCACATAAAGTGATCTTTTTAAAAAATGCAAAGTAGGTAATTTTTCTGCTGAAATTCCATGAAAATAACTTCCTTAAAACTTGGGATGAGGTCCAGAGCCCTAACTGTAACTAACAAGTCCCTGCAAGCTTTGTCCTATGCCTACTTCATTTCCAACCACATTTTTTATACCTGTTTATCAGCTTTCCAATAACTCCCAGAAAACACCAAAACAGTACCTGAGAGGAGAGAGTGAAGCATAATATTTGAGGCAACATAATTGTTCTAGGAAGAGTGTAATAATTTACTGTGGAATAGGAATATTTGTCCAGTAATGACAGGTACTGATTGGCACTTGGCATCATGGCCTCTCTCAGTGCAGCAGAGCTTGAGTGAAACAGTCAATATACCATGGTTATGGAGCTAGCATCTGTACACACTAGTGCGAACTTGAATTCAAAATGTAAGCTGGGGGATTGTACCAGAGACCAAGGAGATAAGAGGTGATGCCCAAAACAGTCTACAGCCCTGTCTATTGACAACTACAAAGTCTGGATAGATTTCTTTCTGTTCATGGAGGAGATAAAAGAGGGAACCACTTTTTAATTTACTTTTTTGGTAAGAAATATTTATACACCAAAAAACCATTATATCTGTTATTACAATAATAGTAAATATGCCAAATATTTTAATATTGCCTAATTTAATATTCTCAAAGTAAAAAAGGAAATATAAAAATAGTATTATCTTGCAATGTAAGATGAGCACTTTTATATATTGTATTTTTATCCCTTCTACATTCCAACATACAACTTTGTTAAAAACAGTACACATGAAAAGGAAAATGGGGAGGGAGGGGAAACTTGCAACCTAGTTCAGTATCTAGTTAAAACTGTAACCTTACTTTCCCTCTCTGACTGACCTGGGCGGAGCAGCAGGGACCCTCTGGGGCCCGCCACAGGAGGAGATACATAGGTCAGATCCTCCCCAACAGTTCAGCTCAGGCTTTGGATCCAGAATTCCCCTGGACTAGCAGATCTGAGAAATAAAGGTTAAACTTTCCTCCCTCAGAGTGATGGCTGATCAGACTCCCATGCATTCTGCCACAACACACACACATACATAGAATAATATCCATTTTGTATTATACAAAAGTGTACATAAGTATAAATAGTATAACCCACAGGTTCGTTTGTTTATTTTTTCTTAAGACATCAGAAGCCTTTTGTTAAAATGCTTTTTTAAGTTTATACACTTTAAAGAATATTCTATCAGGACTAGGAGTATGGTGTTGAGTTCATGGATGTGAAGCACTTAAAATAGCGCCAAGCAATTTAAACACTATACAGAGGAGTTAGCAACAACTGCTACTACTTTTACCATCATCATCTTGGTTCATGGGTCACTGCTCAACCACAGAAACACCAGCCAGGCGACTTCACTTATTTCTTATAACACCCTTCCATGTCCAACTTATAAGATGCTAAATAGAGCTAACTAAATGGTAGCAATAGGTTTTTGATATAGATGTGTCTAACTTCAGTACACATATTTTTATCGCTGTGTTGTATTCAGTGGTTTTACAAAAAGATTAGTGGTGAAGTGCCTTGAGCTGAGTATTGATTCTGCAACTACAGCTAACCAGCATGTAATATCTGGAAAAACTATGACTATGTCATCTTTTCCATTAGGTTACTGGGTTGATAAAATCCATGATCCTTTTTAGATCTTAGATAATAAAATATTTCAAGTTTGGAAAATGGTACATTTTTATACACTGAATCAAATTATTATTTAATTATTCTTTTATATTTAATATTATTACCCTTAAAACACTTAAAACTGGTATAAAAAAGTGAAATAAAATAGTTTAGCATTCAAATAGCTTCAACTTTGAAAGTTGCAGTTCAGAAAGATATAAAGATGTGAGGGTATAGAGAAGGGGAGAAAGGATTACAAAAGTAGAATCCTTGAAAAATAAGTACAGGCTACTAAATAATAGTCTTCAAAAGGTTAAAAAAAGTTATTTGATCTTTTGTAAACAAAACATACTGGCTCCAATTTAAATTTTTTTCTGACTTTTTTAAGTACTATTGGAAAAATAAATAGTAAAAATAATTAGATAAACAGTGAAAAAATGAAAGCAATGAAGCAAAGTAAACACCATGTAGCATTAAGATAAAGTGGTAGAAATCAAATAGAGACTATTTTAACAATATACACCAGAATCAAGAAATTAAGAATTTTGCTGAAACCGGTTTGGCTCAGTGGTAGAGCGTCGGTCTGTGGACTGAAAGGTCCCGGGTTCGATTCCAGTCAAGGGCATGTACATTGGTTGTGGGCACATCCCCAGTGGGAGGTGTGCAAGAGGCAGCTGGTTGATGTTTCTCTCTCATCGACCTTTCTAGCTCTCTATCTCTCTCCCTTCCTCTCTGTAAAAATATCAATAAAATATATTAAAAAAAGAAATTAAGAATTAATAAGCGACAAAAGTGTATTTTAAAGAGAAGGGAAAAGGTGGATTGTATATTATGTGATCTTGGTGCTTCTAAGCTCAGGGTTTGGAGAAAAAATTAGATAGTTACTACACATCATTCACCCAAATGTCTTTCAGGTAGATTGTTGACTTAATTATTTTAAATATAGAACATTAAAACCTCAATTAAAAGTTAAAATATTGTTCAAGTCAAAATCATTAAAAATACATTTATAAAAGCCAACCACAAACTGGGATTTAGTCAATATTATAAAACGGTTAATGCTACTATTCTTACCGAGCATTATGAGCTCATACACATTAAAAATTTAAAAACTAAGACTTTATTAGGAGAATGAATAAAAGAAAAAATAAAGAGTTTACTGTAGGAGAAATACAAAGAAATAATTGAAAAATCACCTTTTTTCTAGGGTCATTTCCTTCTCTACTCCCCACTTATTTCAACTCTTAATGCACCAATACACTCTTAGGTGAGGTTCCCCTTCTCTCTGCTTCTATACAGTTTCAGCCCATCCATTTCAAAACCACTGACTTACATTACATGTTTAAGAGGATTTCTCTACTACTGCTTCATTTTAAACCCTTCAAGTGGAGGCTAGTATTTGTATGTATTTCCCAGAGCTCAGATTTGCCAATGTGTCAGGGTAAGAAAGATTCTTTTTTCCATTTTGAAAGTTATTTAGTTTCTGCTGCTTGCCTTGTAGCAGAAACTAAATTTCAGTTTATTGAAATCCCATTTCTTTTTTGGATGACAATTTCTGATCTCAGATGTGTCTCATCTCAAAGTAGAAGGATTCAGAACGAGCATGCTGAACTGAACTGTGTGCAAATGTGAAAGATTATTTGGTCTCTTTATTGGGAACATCACTTCACGGGATGAGAGGTCACACTGACACCTCCTGACACTCTCACTGTAAAGCAAATTATGTTGAGGCAAAGACACACAAATTAATATAGAGATAACAGGGATGCCGAGCCACTCAGAGACAGTGAAATAGTCAGAGTTGGGCTAAGCTCCAGGATAAGTCATTCAATAGAAGAACGCCCCTCTGACTTGGCCTACTTCTTAGATATATTTTTCATTAGGTTCCTCCTTCTATACTCAATCCATATTAAGTTCCTTCCAATCCCTTAAAGATGCCATATTCTCTTTCACTGTGAGGTTTTTGCATTTGCTGCCCATTATTCCTGAAGTATGCTCTTCTCTTTCCATATACCTTCTATAACTTCCACTTGCTAAACTAACCTCCCCAGCAGGTGCCACCTCTTCCCAGAGTCTTGTCTGGCCCCAGAATTGGGTTTATGTGCCTTCCTACATGAAGTACATTCTCATTACTCAGTATGAATCCCTGTCCTGTTTCCATCTCCATGCTTCAGACACTGTGTATTAGCATCTGCTTCTTTCTCTTTCCAGCCCCCTCCCTGCCCTCCTTGCTTGAGGACAGGAGAAATATATTATTGGCATTTGTATTTGTAACATGTAGCACAATACTTCATACCTATTATGTATTTAAAGTTTGTTTTTGAAAAATTAAGCAAAAGTCTATTTAAAACATGTGTTTATTGATTTTTTAGAGAGAAAGGGAGATGAATAGAGAGAGAGAAACCTGGAGATGAAAAAAAAAATTATAAATAGAATGCCTCCTGCTTGCCCCCTACTGGTGATCAAGCCCACAACTCAGGCATATGTCTTGACCAGGAATTGAAACAGAGACTTTTTGATTCCTGGCTTGACAACCAACCCCTGAGACACAGCAGTTGGGCGCAAAAATCTTTATGTAAAGTTTAAAGATGTATGGTCAAAGTAAGTGAGAATAGAATTTTAGATAGAATAAAAGAATATGTTTATTTTTTCCCTAAGAAAAAAAGTTAAATATTTTTTATTGATTTTTTTTTTTTTTTTTTTTTTTTTTTTTTTTTTTTTTTTTTTTTTTTTTTTTTTTTTTTTACAGAGAGGAAGAGAGAGCGATAGTTAGAAACATCTATGAGAGAGAATCATCAATCAGCTGCCTCTTGCACACCCCCTACTGGGGATGTGCCCTCAATCAAGGTAGATGCCCTTGACTGGAATCGAACCTGGGACCTTTCAGACTGCAGGCCAACACTCTATCCATTGAGCCAAACCGGTTTTGGCAGGAAATTTTTATTAAAAGAAAAAATATAGCAATTGCTTGAAAAAAAATCTATGTAGTAAACAGACACTGAGTAGATTGTGACACTAACCTTCCTTTTTCACATATATGTGAATATAGTATTGGAAGAATATCAATTTTGAAATTGAAAGGATTTGAAAAGTTTTTTAAAATACTATGTTTCTTATATCTGATAAAACGCAATAATTTCCAATATTACCTGGTAAGTATGAGGACGTGTGGTAGTGTCTACCCCAGTGTCTATGGATGTTACTACAAAATACATTTATTAATTTAATCAATCTCATAGAGCAGTAATTCTCAAAATTTCTCTAAAAGCAGAACACATAATCACAGAGGGCCTGGGGGATGTCAACCAAGTTAGTACTTCACATACTCAAAATATGAGTCTTTGGTTCTTTTCCTTGAAAATATATGCAAATTTGAAATTCTATCCCACTGTTTCACTCTGTTTGTTCTGATATTAAAATGTTCTTTCCAAATTGTTTACATTTTCCTGTAACCTTTGCAACTGGGCCAGAGCCATGTGAATGGGTTCTAGCCAAAGAAATGTGAATAGAACCATTTCTGAGTCAAGGCTCAGTATAAGAAGTCAGTGTAAGAAACCCTCCTCCTTGCTCTAGCTGGTTTGCCTCAATGAATAGAGCCTTAGAGTATCCATCCTGTGATGGATCCTGGCTTTGATTCTAGCCAAGGGCACATGCCTGGGTTGCAGCCTTGATCCCTAGTGCGGGGGTGGGGAGGTGGGGGAGGGACTGCAGGAGATAGCTGGCTAGTGATTCTCTCACCTCACTGATGTTTCTATCTCTCTCTCCCTCTCCCTTCCTCTCTGAATCAATAAAAATATATTTTAAAAAATAAAAGCACTACATTAAAAAGGAAGAAACCCTCCTCAAGTCCCTCTTTATTTTCAATAGGCTGAATGAGATCACAATATATAATCCTAAGAGGTGGCAAAGCAACAAAGTAGAAAGAGTGTGGGGGTCCCTGAAACCATATGAAGAAGAACTACCCTAAAACTAGAATCACCCACCTTGACCGATTTATGTAAATAAGAAATAAGCTTTTATTAATACATCTGAAGTATTAATTATTTTGAATCTATCTGTTATAGCAGCTACTCAAAACAGGGCACTCCCATACCCCCCAAAAAGAAGAAGTTAAACATTATGTAGTTGAAACATACCCAAAGGCCCAAATTAAATGTTTTTGTATTGTTTATACAAATTAACACACATTTATTTTCATTTTCTAAATAAATGTAGTTGAAATGTTTATTAAACTGTCTTGCCATGCATTCAAAACCTCTAATTAAAAAATCTTCTCAGAATTGATCAATTTGCCAGGGGTTAAACATAACAAAGCACAAAAATTCAGACTTAACATTCAGTGGTTATTCAGAAAGAAAGGGGGAGGGAAGGTGAATGAGGAAATACAAGTGGTAACCCCAATAAAGCTTTGTCAATAGCACTACATAAGAATTTGTGCTCCTGGAATCCTTGCTACTTGGTAATGTATAGAAGATATAGGAAAAATATACAAGAAATTTAACTCTGAAGCATTATTTTTATATTCTCCTAGATAACAAGTACTTTTAACTACATAGCTATAGGTAAGTAGATTAATAGCAAAGATTTATGACTATAAAGTAGAAAATTAGTTCTTAATATAGACATTAATATAGAAAATTATGGCTTTATAACACTATATCCATAATCTTTAAAATATCAGTTCATATAGCCTGGTTCATGAAATTCATGCACAGGGGAGGGGAGTTGTCCCTCAGCCCAGCCTGCACCCTCTCCAATCTGGGACCCTTCGAGAGATATCCGACTGCCTGTTTAGGCCCGACCCCACCAGGGAGTTGGACATCCCTCAAAAAATCCAGGACTACTGGCTCCCAACTGCTCGCCTGCCTTCATTCCTGATTGCCCCTAACCTTTCTTCCTGCCACCCTGATCACTCCCTAACCACTCCCATGCCAGCCTGATTGATGCCTAACTGCTCCCCTGCTAGCCCAATTGCCCCTAACTGCCCTCCTCTTCAGGCCTGGTCACCCCTAACTGCCCTCCTCTGCCGGCATGGTCACCCCTAATTGCCCTTCCCTGCAGGCTTGATTGACCCCAGCTGCCCTCCCTTGCAGAGCTGGT
The DNA here is from genome assembly GCA_963924515.1 of Vespertilio murinus. Taxonomy (NCBI): domain Eukaryota; kingdom Metazoa; phylum Chordata; class Mammalia; order Chiroptera; family Vespertilionidae; genus Vespertilio; species Vespertilio murinus. The sequence continues at coordinate 130,982,182 of OZ004705.1, read as the reverse complement.
TCCTCCCAACTGCCCTCCCCGGCTGGCCTGATCACCCACAACTGCCCTCCTTTGCAGGCCTGATTCCTCCCAACTGCCCTCCCCTGATGGCCATCTTGTGGTGGCCATCTTGTGTCCACATGGGGGCAGGATCTTTGACCACATGGGGGCAGCCATCTTGTGTGTTGGAGTGATGGTTAATCTGCATATTACTCTTTTATTAGATAGGATAGAGGCCTGGTGCATGGGTGGGAGTCAGTTGGTTTGCCCTGAAGAATGTCCCAGAACAGGGTGAGGGTTCCCTTGGGGCATGGGACGGCCTGGGCTAGGGGCCTGTCATGGTTTTCAGGCTGTCCAAGCCCCCTGGCGACCCAAGTGGAGGACCTGATATCTAGGGTTTATTTACCTTCTACAATTGAAACTTTGTAGCCTGGAGCAGAGCCAAACCTTTTCCATGCTTGCTCCATGGTGGCAGCCATTTCTGTTGGGGTTTATGTATCTTCTACAATTGAAACTAGAGTGGAGGCCTAGGCAAGCCAGGGTGTATGGAAAGCTTGGCTTCCTGCATTGCCAGGGAAACCCAAACCTCCCTCCTGCTCTCTGTGGCAGTAGCCATCTTGGTTGAGTTTATTTGCATATTTGCTCCTGATTGGCTTGTGGGCGTGGCTTGTGGGCATGGCTTGTGGGTATAGCAGAGGGATGGTTAATTTGTATATTACTCTTTTATTAGATAGGATGATGAATTTTTTCTAAAAAATCTAAAAGATAAAAAATCTAAAAGATAAAAATAATCACAAAATCACTGAGATTAGATTAGATGCACAGCATCTACTCCAATAATTTTTCTCCAAATCCATCAGTCCTTCTCTTTTCATCACTCTTATTAAAGCTTTCTGTCATTCAACAATACTTACATTAATATTCATATCCTAAACCTCTTTGTTTTTCTGACTCTTCATTGCACTCATCTGGAAAACTCAATTAGATAAATTCAACTATCCAGTGTTCTTTGTGTACAAACAATCAGCTGACTATAACACACAAGAGGGCAGAATAGTAGCATTAGTAATACATGGCAATCTCTTTAGGTTCCTCTGGGCAGCTCTCTCTCCTAAACATCTAGAGAACCATTGCAAACCATCTCTATTCTCCTCAAATTTCTGATAATGCATCCCTCCTACCATCTTTTCCCTCTACAGATAACCTTGCCTTCAACTTTCTGGAGATAAAAAATGAAGGTATCTTGTAGGACCTTTCCTCCACTTACAACTATCCTCTCTGGTTTCTCTCCTGATACAATAGAGTCGCCAATCTTTCTCTAAGATCAAACCCAATCCTCTGGCTTTCTGAAAAATCTTACAACAGCAATTTTTAAAGTAAAATCTCCTGGGCTTCTTCTCTTTTTTTGTAGGCTCATCGTTTTTTTAGCCAGTCATTAAATATTGGATTTTTTTCATGGCTTAGTCTCAATCAATCTTATATTGGATTTTTTCATGGCTTATTTCTCAATCAATCTTTCTGTTTGTCTTATTCTTCTCGGTCCTATCCATCTGCAGCACTTATCCTGAAGCATAAGAATCCCTCCTTTGGAAAAACTGCAGTTTGAAATTCTCTATTTTTTTTAGAAAGCCACTTGCTCTGTAAGTCAATATTATTTTTAGATGGACTCTTATTTGTAAACTATAACTTTGTTTTTTAGCTTGAATAATAGAAAAAATAACTTAACTTTGCAAGCTAGCCATCTAACAAAAGGGGCTGATACACTGATACTTATAATACTCCCATGCCAGGTGTCTATATAAATATGATATGTACTAAAGGTTACAGGTATTTGTTAGATGTGCTATGTACTCAAGGTTACAAGTTGTCTGCAAAAACAACGTACACAAAGACCTGAGAATATATAAAAAGAGAATGCTTCTTCCTTTATTTGCTCGGAATTTGAAAGACATTTTTCTCTGAGCCCACCAGTGTATATACTAAAGTGTAACTCCACCTCTCTAAGCGCTGCTTGTTTTTGATCTGGTCTTCTGCAATAATCTCTTATGACCTTGAGATCAGTATGTCTTCTCTGATATCTGCAATTTTAAGTCTTTAAGACACCTCAAAAATCATCATGCCCAATATTGAACTTTTCTGTCTCATTGTCCATGCTCTATTCCAAATCCACATCATGTCTTCCAGCTTTTCTCCTTAAATATTTTTGATCCATTCATGTTCCCCCAACTCTGCCATCATCTTACCAAGTCTAGACTATTATCTTTTACATAGATACTATAATTTGTCTATTTACATAACATTTTTATAGTAAAACAATCTTTAAAACTAATACAAAGAAAGGTCATGTCACCTTTCTCTTTAAAAAACTTCAGTGAACCTGTCTCAGTGGCTCAGTGGTTAAGCGTTGACCTAGGAACCAGGAGGTCATAGTTCAATTCCCAGTCAGGGCATATGCCGAGGTTGTGGGCTCAATCCCTAATCAGGCAGAAAGCAACTTATCACTGATTATTATCACTGATGTTTCTATTTCTCTCTCTTTCTCACTTTCTCTTTGAAATCAATGAAGGTATATTAAAAAAAAGAAAAATAAATAACTTCAGTGACTTACCTTTGCTCTTAAAATGCTTAACTTAACTAAATGTGTAACATGCTTCACTAAATTCTGTAAAATGGCCTACAAGTCTTTGTCATCTGAGATTCAGCAATCATAGCACTGTTTTGTATTCTTCTGACAACAGTTTTTTTTGTGTGTGTTTTTTGTTTGTTTTTGTTTTTGTTTTTTAACACAAGCTGTTTCTTTGCCTATTCCTAAACAACCCATAAATCTCTGCTCAGACTTTCTTCCTCAGGGACATTTCTCAGATTCTAAAGTCTACATCAAGTATTATATGCCCTCTTACTACTTTCAACTCTGCTTTTGTAAAATGTATAACTTTACATTTTTATGTGTTTTTATTTGATATTTAGTTGCACTGAGAAATCAAGGACTTTTGTTTTACTTTTCACACACTGCCTATTACCACAGCACCAGGAACAACATGAGTTCTGTTTTTGTTGAAAACAGAAAAAAGGGAGCTTAGAAATCATTTTATTTGTGCCCAAATTTAAGCCATTATAATAAATACGCGTCAAAGTTTACAGAAATCTCTTCCTTGATTTTTGGATGATTCACTCAAAGAAAATGTCTTCACAATCACTTATTGGAAACCTGTTTAATTTCTATAATTTTGCAGCATTTTAAAATGTGTTTTGGGTGTTCAATTTAATTTTAAAAACTGGCATTATCCTTCATTATGTACTTGAAAAGCATCTTTGTTATTCTGTAATTGGTTCTTCTTGGATTCTTTTCATGTTTGCTTTCCTTTAAGCTTCTATTTCACAATGGTTTGTCTTCTGTCTGAGTCACTATACAATATTTATATAATGTGAAAAATTTGATATTGTTGACATCGGACACACACACACACACACACACACACACACACACACAAATTAGCACCCAAATACAGGACTCTAGATAAATTGTAACAGATATGGAGGGAGATCCTAATGGAATAGAACCATGGTAAAGAGAATTCTAGCAAGGATAAATATCTAAAATACCAACCATATTGTTTTATTTCAAGATACTTTTTTCTGCATATTTTAATATCTCTAAAATTGTAACCATTTAAAAATCAATGGACTTTCTCAGTTTAATAGGTAATATTTCCTTATTATTGTTGTATGAAATAATGTCTCATATTATGACATTTTTTATTCAATTAAATGTTTTTATAAGTCTAGTATCCATAATGGAGATAAACAGAGGTTTTAGAAGAAGAGTAGTAAAATAAAATTACTTATTAAGAGCAAATAAAACTTTGATTTTATAAGTTGTTATTTACCTCTCACATTCCTGTCATTTACATATATAGGAATATATAGCATTTATTACCTTATGCTGGAGTCAGTTGTGAATGGGTTTGCCTTATTCCCTAAAGTCCTTAAGAGTAGGGCTATGTAGTTATCCTCCTTCTATTTCCCAGTGCGTGGCATATGATAGAATTTTATATTCATTTGTTCAAGTAAGTAATGTCTAACAGAGTTGTCTTCTACAGAAAGAGCAGCAAATAGAATGTATGTAATGCAATAAATTTGTAAGGTACTTGACAGGAGTATATTAAGCTCTCTGATAAGAAACATTAACTTACTCGGGCTATTTGATTACTCTCTAACTCACTGATGCATTAATTTTCTGCATGTAGTAATTACCAAATCAGGAATTACTAATGAAGAAATGAATTAAAATATACTTCTCCAGGGCACCTAACAATGCCCAGGGCCTAAGGTATTTCTGAAAAATAAACATATGCTCCAAAAGTAATTTTTCAGAATTAGCCTTGTTAAATGTCACACATGTGATATATAGTTATAAAGGTCTAAATTTTCTAAATGTTTATAAAAACTAACATACTACTGAAACTGACACATTGATTGTGGAAAACAGATGGTATCAGAGTGATTAAATGTAAACACACCCATATCTTGTATAACACCAGCATGAACAAATTTAGGAGTAGACTGAAGGTAACATAACCAGAATGGCTAAGTAGGTGGTAGAGATGATAAATGATCAGTACTAATACATCAGGAAAGAAAGACTCCACATCAATGTTAGCATTTTCAGTGTTCTCTAAATGATAGCAAAAATTATTTCAATCATCAAGTATATGGTGGGAAAAATTTTTTCATCAAGGGCATCACTAGAGAAGACAAAAATGCTTGTTAAATATACATAAGAAGGATAGGTTTAGAAAGAATGGGACTTTCAAAGTGAAGGAAAATAAAAAGGAGATGAATTTCCAGTTACAGTGCAGCATAAAGTCATTTTTATTCCATTCATCTTTCTGAAAAGTAACTAAACAAGAATTTAAAAAAATAAAAATAAAACCAAATTTAAAACCTCAATACTTTCTGTAATTAGTGAACCAAGCTGTAATTACAAATAACAACTGAGGAATAACAGAAAACACATTTTGTTCTCTACCAAAGCAAGAGTAGATGCCGAGAAACAACAGTACAATCCTTTCCCCCTATCTCCAACCTGAATGGGAAAAATTTGCCCTTAAAAGTATGTAAGATAGTCCAGGAATATCCCTAATGAGGATACAGCAATTGAACTATGTCGATCTGTTTCCATACAACCCATGGGAGTTCTGCTGAGGAAGAAATCACATTGGAAGCCCACTGGACTCTGGGAGTCCTGGCCAACCATCTAGGGGCAATGGTGGAAAGATAAAGTCAAGTGAAGCAGAGAAGAAAGAAAGGCAAAGAATGGCACTTGGCAGCAAAGATACCTGCAAGGGCTCTATAGTCATTCCCACCAAATGCTCCAGGCTATGCAAGAAGGGAAGAGTTGATTTGGCCAGAATGGGTCCAAAAATTGCACACTTCAACCAAAGTTGAGGAGTGCTTCAGCTCTCTCCTCCAACTTCTGCTTACTCTAATTTTCAATAAAAAGCTGACCCATTTAAAGAAGAGTAGCAAATGAGAACTAGCATAGAACATGTGCTAAAAAGTTTATTCTTTGACGAGAAAGCATTAAGTATTTTATAGAACAGGTGGTTTGGCTACTTCAGTAAATATCACAGATGCCTGCTCTCACGGAACTTCAGTCTAGCAGGGAGGAAAGACAATATACTATGAACATACAAAGCTAATTGCATTAAACATGTATTAGAAAGTAATAATCATTATAAAAAGTAATAGGTCATGTAAGAGGGATCAGAAATGCTAAAAGAGAGGGCAGTTAGCAGTATTAAATAAGACAGACAGGGTAGCTACACTGAACAGATTAGATCTGAATAAATACTCAATGAAAGCACAGAAACTAAGAAATCAGATGTCTGAAAGAGCATTTTAGCCACAAAGACCTAAACATGTGGGTTTCTGAAATATGAAAAGAGGGAGGGAGGGAGGGAGGAAGGGAGGGGGAGAGAGACTTATGTGACATGATTTCAGCAACTGTTAATAATGACTTTGGGAAATTTGATATGATTTAAAGTAAAATACCCAGTGTTTAAAAGAATATTGAAAAATTGGTATTCTTATATACTACTGATGAAATATTTAGCAAACTTTTTGTTGCCATAAAAGTCTAAATACTTTAATATCTCATTTTCCTGTTAGATACATCTAGTGATTTATCTAGCCATCCTTCTCTATAGAATTACGAGACATATAAAACTACTCCAAATTCTTGAGCCACATTATCACTGAATAGTGAAATTACCTATTCTATATTAACTTGAAATTCTAAGATGAAATCAATAAAATCAGTCTTATATTCAATAAAATGTAATTTTATAATGGGAACACCAGAGTATCCATATATATACACAGACAGGGGCTGTCATGACTGAAACAACTGAACAGATGACTGAACAGGCTTCATGGGGAAACCAGGCAAACAGGGGGGTTAGTGAGGGACAACCAAATGGCTGTGTGGGGCAACCAGGCCAGCAGAGGAGGGCAGTGAGGGATTAACAGGCCAGTGGGGGGACAACTGGGGACAACAGGCTGGTGGGGGGGATAGTTGGGGACACCCAGGCCAACAGAGGGGGCAGTGAGGAGTGACCAGGCCAGTGGGGCACAGTTGAGGGCAACAGGCTGGTGGGGGGAGGGCGGCAGTTAGGAGCAATCATGTCAGCAGGCAGAAGTGGTTAGCGGCAACCAGGCCAGCAAGGGGGAGGACAGTAAGGGGCAACTGGGTGGGCAGGGAGGCAGTTAGAAGCAACCAGGCCAGTGGGGGGCAGTTGGCAGCAACCAGGCCAGTCGGGGGTGAGGGGGGTTAGTTGGGAGAGACCAGGCTGGCAGGGGGAGCAGTTAGGGGTGATCAGGTTGGCAGGCAGAGGCAGTCAGGGTGATTAGGCTGGTAGGGGGGGCCAGTTAGGGGCAATCAGGCAGTTGTGCAGTTAAGAGCCAGCAGCTAGGCCTAATCCCTGGGCCTAAATTGGCAGTCAGATATCCCCCATGGTGTCCCAGATTGAAGAGGGTGCAGGCTGGGCTGAGGGAACCCTCTCCCCCGTGCACAAATTTCATGCACCAGGCCTCTAGTTTCAACTAAAGGGGGTATGATGATTAAAGAAACATCATAGAGGATAACTGTTCTACATACCTTGGAACTGACTCAGAGAGTTTCAAAGATCATTAAGGAGAAGATAATGATTTAATTGTAGCAGAGGTTGCTTGTGTGTAGGTTCAGTCAGATGAGAAAAGTGAAGGTTTTGGATGCAAACAAAACAAAATGATTCCCAAAATATTTTTTAGTAGTATTTCATTTAAATGGGGTGATATATTATGAGAACATACTTGTAATAATATATTTCCCTTGACTTAGAAAAGATTTTTAGGACACATTACTAATAGGTGAGAGACAGGAATTTTTCTTTCTTTTTTAGAATATTAAGTTACCTTTTCACTGAATTTTAAATTAATAATTAAGGATTATTAAGGCTTATATAATTTTTAATTTATGTCAGACTCTCTCAATACAAAGCAGAATTTTGGTACCAAAATGCACTATATGCATTTTCTTTTATTAAAAGTGTTAAAGTTTCATTTTTTTAATAGCATTAAAGATTTTTAAGAATTGCCTTACCCAGTGAGTTTGACTGCATGTGTCCGAAACTTCCAATATTTTTCTGATTCTTCATTCTTCACATGTCTATATATTCCTGACTTATAATGGAAGAAATCCTCGTGGACTTGCATTATGGCTAAAATAAAACCCATTAGGAAAAATGACACAGTTAAAAACATTAACTTTATAAACCTCCAGAAATTCTCACAAAACAACAAATGGCTAAATTGCCAGAATAGAATTTAAGAAGCAATCTTGTAATACAGGCTAATTTTGATTCCTGCTTAATTCAGTTGGTTGCAATTTGTTGTTGTTGTTGAACTTATTGGGATGACATCCTATAAAATAAAAGCCTAATATGCAAATCAACCGAATGGCAGAATGACCAGTCACTATGATGCACAGTGACAACCCGGGGCAGATGCTCAATTCAGGAGCTGCCCCCAGCCTGCTGGCCCCAGGCCATCTAAGGCAAGTGCCAGTAGGGTCGTCCCCCCTCCCCCCCAACAGAGGGAGGCAACCAGTGGTGTGGGGTGGGACCAGCAAGCGGGGAGCGCTAGACTGGCCAAGGCAGGTGCCAGTGGGGACACCCCCGGATCACCCACTGGTTATCCCACATATCAGCCTTGATTGCCTGCCAAGCCTAGGGACCCTACCTGTGCACTAATTTCATGCACCAGGCCTCTAATTGGTTAACAAAGTTATGTAGGTTTCAGGTATACAATTCCATAATACATCATCTGTGTATTATACTGTATGTTCACCAACCCAATTCAAGTCTCCCTCCATCACCATTTATCCTCTTTTTAACCTAATTTGCCTCCACCCGACCACCTTTCCTTCTGAGATCACCATTCTGTGGACTGTCCATGAGTTTGGTTTTATTTGCTTGTTTGCTTATTTTGGTTTTTTTGCTTAAACCCTTCACCTTTTTCACCTGGCACCCCTCCCCTCTGACAGTTGTCAGTCTGTTCTCCATATCTATGAGTCTGTTTATATTTTGTTTATTAGTTTATTTGGAGAGTATTATGCTAAGGGAAATAAGCCAGTCAGAGAAAGACAAGTACCTTATGATTTCACTTACATGTGGCTGCAATATTTTCTTCTTCTAAGAACAACTTTTAGCTGTTTGAGTATTACTTAAATTCGCATTATATCTTTCAAACACCAGGTATTCTTAATTGACAGAGGCACTATTACCAAGAATTGAGTCTTTGCAGTGAAGGACCTCTGCACTTGGCTAGTGATTTGCGATTTCTCCATTAACCTTATGCTTCACCACAAGCCTCTTAAAACTCCAATTAAGCTAGCAGCACAGGGTGAGTCTAGCAAACCAGGCTTAAAGTAATTGCCCTTAATCCTTAGAAATAAATACAAATCTTTCCTTGGTGAGCTTGAATAGAAAGCAAACCCTTGGCAAAAGAATATTCTGACAAGATTCCAGCCTCCCCGCTCTGGAGAGCTGAGCCAATATTGTATTCTTTCGAAAGTAAGAGCTTATGCTTTATAAAGCTCTCCTTCATTTCCTCACCTAGATTACTTCTTTTCTGTATTGTGGGCTTTGTTGGAGGGCTTGGATTATTTAGAATGAAGACTTTAAATTTCTAGAAGATGTGAACTGAAAATATTTTTAGTTGGGTCAAGATAAACCCTCTTCATAACTATGTACCATACCTGTCTATCTTGGTTTGACATGAATTTTACATAACATAGGCATTTGATAGCTACTCAAATGAAGCTTTTATTCCAAAGTCAAATGTAACTTTTTAATGTTCCATCCTTATTTTATTTTTAATGTTCCATGCCTTTTCTGATGCTGTTCAAATATTCTAAAAGAGGTCAAATTTTCTTTACCAACTTTAAAACACATTCCCATAGGTTTTTAAGAATTTATATAACTGTAATTTATGCAGATCTTTGTTATCATTCTATTTTCATAACCTAAACTTATTTTTTATTCCACATATTTTAGAAAAATGCTCACAATGTTAGTCAGTCAGCATTCTGTTGCCTTTTACATCCTTTTGTATTGAGACTGGGGGAAATGCAACAATAGAAGACAACACTTTGCATATACAGCAAGATGAGTCAATCAGCATTTATAAAAATGAGAAGATATTGCAAGCATTTTTTCCTTTTTTATAGAACCACTAGAGGCCCAGTGCACAAATTTGTGCACATTGAAAGAAAATTTATTAGAAGAAATATTTTAGAGGCAAGGGGGGGACCGTAGGAGACGGGCTGGCTGGGAAGGGACCGTGGGAGGGCTCCAGGACATGCCGGGCCCATCTGGCCCAGTCTTGATCAGCCAGATCTCAGAAGCACATCTTATGCTAAGTGGCCATGCCCTCGAAATCACAAGGTACCCCTGGTGGTCAGTGCACATCATAGCAACTGATCAAATGGTCGAGGGCATGGTCACTTAGCATATTAGGCTTTTATTATATAGGATTAGCTTCTGTAGCTTTTACAAACTCTCTGTTAACCATAATGGATAAAATACTCTTTACTGGACAAAAAAAGACACTGCCAACTAAGGAAACATGGGTGAGAAGCCATCACAATGAACGTGAAGGCAGCCCCTTCCTTCCATTTCTGACACCAAAACAGACTTGATGAACCCACAGACATCTGACTATATAAGCTACTGTAGTACGATTTTATTTTGAACCTGCAGCAAATTTATGCAGAATTGTCATATGCTTGAGGGCAGCACAAGCTTGCCTTCACTGTACTCTGTCTCTCACTCCCGGCTCCGGTTGGCAGGAGACAGCTTCTCAACAAACATTTGTTCAATGGGGTTTGAATACTTTATTATTTTGAAATTTTATCACTTTAATTTTGATTTGTTGTGTAAAATTCATGAACATTTGACTGTGTGACCACATAAGAAATCTAAGATGTTCTGTTTTAAATAATTATGATCCCAATTTATTTTATTATTATTATTATTATTATTATTATTATTATTTTACATAGAGAACTTATAACAATACTTATGATCTGAAGATTCAGACATGGTTGGGTAACTTGCCTAAAGTCATTTAAATAGCCAATGTCAAAGTTGTATTTTTAAATTCATTCTTGATGTCAAATGAATGTGCTCCTTCAAATTTGTCACACAAACTCCACTTAATATATTTAAATTATACATGTTTTGCCCTTCTCCTATAAGAACCAACAAAAATGACACAATTGTAAAGAAAAAATGTTTTTCTTTTCATTTTTTTCAGGTTTTGCTTAAGACCCAAGGATTTTAAAAACTAAAACATTCCCAGGTGCTTAGTGTAAGCTTCAGTTTCTCAATAAATAGGAAGTGATGATAGCAATCAATACAAATTACTCCAACACAATTTTAAAATCCATGGTGCCTGCTAGATATTGAATCAATACTAATCAGGTCACCATTAATAAAAACAAGAACTGTTCCTTAGGTCTATATCAACTATTTTAAATTTAAGCTTTGGCTTAATATATTTGGTTCATTCCAGTACATTGATAATATATTTTGGGCCTTTTATTGTTCACAACCTGTATTTCCATTTAAGTCTCACTAGATTTGTTCTTCATGCCCTTCAAAGAAATGTTTATTACAGAGAATATACACTATGACTGTATCTTTAGATATGTCACTGGTGAAAAATAAAATTCAATAGGTAAGCAGAGAAACTATATATCAGAGATGATATCTTACAACTCAAATTCAATGTATAGTAAGTTAGCATATTATTTTTTATTTACTGCTTACTCTCTGTAACACAAGTTGATCAAAATAGAAAGCCTTTTATGAAATACAAAATCCTACTGGCTTATTTGATTTGATTTGAGTTTATAGAAAAGTAAGTGTATCTACTTTATTTCTATCGCTAAATCTTCATTTTTTTTTTCATTCTATTTCCCAATCCATTTAAGCTGAAGCTGAAAAAATTTCTACTACTATGTATGAATTTTAAATAGGACTGAACAATTAAATGAACTCCATAACTTAGCATTTTATGTTTGACTGTCTGCTTGGTTCATAATCATGTTGGAAGAATTTATCAAACTTTAATCAAATGTTTCATTAAGATTTAAGAATTAAATCTATGGATGAATCTATTTTTTAAATAAAATGACAACTAATGAGGTTATTATGTGAGTGCATTTCCCATGATTTCCTTGACCTTAGAACTGTTGAACCCTTATGAACACTATAAAAGTAAAAAATTTCTTTCTATTATTAATCTTCTTTTTCACGAGCTAAACTATAATGTTCTTTATTAAAGGAATAAATAACACACAGCAATATTTCATCCAAGCATACCTTGAACTGGTCCATTATGTATGATTTCTTTCATTATTTCAGTTTCCTAGAAGGAGAATTATCAATGAGCATTATTATTATTAGAGCATTCTAAACCCGTTTTCTGATATATAATGCCAGGTCTTGTACAATCACCCTAGGAGTTATACAATCCAATGTGCCTTGACCACCTGCCATTAATCAGGCTTTGAAATACCCACATGTGAAATGCCCGGTTGATAAAGTTGCTAAAATAACATGCACCTATTTATTTCATTGACTGTAACACTGACAATAATGTTAGAATAGAGGAAAAATAATTACTTTTTATGGTCACAAAAAATTAAGTTAAAACCATGTTTAATCATTGGTTTTTAAAGCTATTCCCATTCTTTTGATCTCAGGAGCAGTTCTGGATGCATCTTCCTGGAGTTTCTCGGGGTAGATTTAACATACATATGTTGCTACCCATTCTATAATGCATCCCTTAGTAAAGAGCCAGGTTATTCTTTCATCCGTTCATCTATTCACAGGTATCACAGAGTACATATCACCAAAACCCAGGGTAGAAACAAATATTGAACCTGAACCTATCATCAATGTATTTACATTTTGGTAGAAGAGACAGACAGCAACATAAATAACGTCATTACAAAATGATAAGTTCTGTTATAGAGACAAGCTCAAAGTGTCATAGGTGCAAACAAGAAAGGGAAATCAATGCTACCTAGGAGGCAAAAAAAACTTCACAGAGAAGATGAAGTTTTGACCTGGACCTTGACACATATGTGGGATTTTACCAGATGGAAATTGGTGGGAAAACCATTTGGGTAAGAGGAATCAGCACTTGGCTAAGTAGAGAAGCATAAAAGCACATGGTGTATCTAGGAAGCAGACAGTAGTCCTTATATCAGGAGCAGTATGAGTGGGTGGAGGGGTAGATGCTGGCCAGACAAAAGTCTGTAAATGCAGCAGGTCAGAACCAAATCATGAAAGCCTGTATGTCGTGGTAAGAATATTGGACTGCATTTCACAGGTAACTGAAAGACAGTGAAGGTGAGATATTCTGAAAATGAGAAGGTCTGGGTAACACTGATACAATGGCATAAAATTTGCCAGTGCTTTTAACATGACACACTAGAATTCAAGGGCATCTTTTGCTCATTACAGCTATGGCACCTTTAATTATTTTGTGGAGTAAGGCAAAGGATTGATAAAATGAGCTACGACCACAAATAAAAAGTTAGTAATAAAGGTTAGATTTAGTTTTTACTTGTCAAGTATATTAAGTAATTAAAACATAATTTAAAAACTCTAGTTTCCATGGGCATTTCTAAATGTAAGTCAAGCATCTATACTACTCACATTATAAAGATCAGAAATCATACCCAAACTGGAAATTTTTAATGGTCATTTTAAGAATGCCAGAAATTACACTTGAAAACATAACATTATCTTAGAATATAATAGGTTTAAATAGATTTTAAATAGATTTAAATATATATATATATATATATATATATATATATATATATATATATATACATACATACAAGTAAACCACTGTTAATTCTTGACATTCAGACTTACATTAGAAGAGACTCTGTATGGAGGAGAGCATTGGTAGATCCTATTAGATTTCTCAATGTTGTTGGGACATGGCTTTGTGGCATGCCGCTTTCCCCGCCCATCAGACCTACTAGCCATGGCACAGGCATTAATGGTAGCATTTTGGTCCTTGAAAAGTGGATAGCATGCATGGGATACCAGTCTATCAGAAACAAGCAAAGAAGTGAATGTAATATTTAGGAGAATGCCGTAACACTCTATCTATGTGCAATTTTACTGAATTGAACATTCTGATGCTTACATGTGTAACTTCCAAAATGTTGACTGATTCTAAAAGAACAGTTCATTGATGTTACACTCTCCTCTGACCCCTCTTGTTTCTTCGTTATACTTTTAAAAATCTTGCTTCAATCCACTTTAATAAATAACTATCTACATTATAGAATTTCCCAAGGATGAAAAATGACTGTCAATAAAATCTGTGCTGATATTAATAGAGAAATTACTTCATTCTGCATCTATAATTGTAATTCAAAAGAGCCAAGCTTAATGTAGAAAAGACAATACATTTTATTATATTTATATGAAATGCTCTGATAAAGCATATGTTTATATAACTGTATTTTTACATTTTTACTAAGTTATAGATAACTTCTCATAAGACTTCAACTATTATTTGTGGTTCATGATACTTCCATAAAATAGCATATGCTGATATAATTTTTAAAGTTAATAAAGTAGAAAGTTATCTGAATTACACAAAATATAAAGAAAACAATTTTAATCTCTAATTTTGAAACTGAACATAAAAATGCCCAAATTATTTGGCCCCAAATCTAACATAATTCATTGAGTAGAGAAGTAGATGGTAAGGAAAATAAAACAATTGGTTTTGCAGATATTCCATGTTTAATTAGCCATGTAAATATACAATCAGATTAGTTCAAGAAAATTCAATAGTGTTCAATAGATTAAGAAAATCTGGGCAAAGACAGTAATGAAAGCAAAGCTATTAAAAACCTAAACACTTCAAAAAGACAACTTATATAAAATGGGATAATGAATGCAATCCATTGAATTGTGTAGCCCCAAATTCACAGATTAAAGCTCTAACCCCCAATTTGAAGGTATTTGAAGATGAGACTTTTCAGAAATAATTAGCTATAAAAGAGGTAAAGAGAGTGGGGTTCATAATGAGATTAGTGTCTTTATAAGATGAGGAGCAGACAGGAGAACTCTCTCTGCCCTGGGTAAACATAGTGAGAAGGTAAGCCAGGAAGAGGCTCTCTCCAAAAACTGAACTGGCTACACCTTGATCTTGGGCTTCTCAGTCAGTCTCCAGAACTCTGAGAAATTAACACTTATTGACTAAGATGCCCAGTTTATGGTATTTTGTTATGTTAACCTAAGCAGACTAACACAATGAGATTTAATTGGGTCTCAAAGATCATTTGTATTTTTAACCCCAAAGGACTTTAATTTTTATTATAATGCAAAACAGAAGCCAAACAAGCACTCATACATCAGAAGGGTATCAGCCCAAGTAGTCCATTCATCCATTCTAAGCACTATCTTACTGAGAAAAATATGTGAAAATAAATTTTTAAAGAAATTTATTGCCACTCATCAATACCTGACCCCCCATTCTTTCATAGCAGGTCCAGAGTACTCAGTGAATGAGGGGGGGGAAGGTGAAGAGTATGTAAGTCTACTACTAGATATCACCTGCAGTTTACATAGCCAAATAATTCAGCTCTTAAGTCAATGAGCTCTCAAAGTAGGTTGTCAGAGTATAAGAGAGTAAGAATAAAAACTACCTTTTCTCATCAATATCATTAATGATATTGATGAACAGAGAGGCAACTATAAGTTACAGCTTTATTGAATTCATCTGATTCTAAACTTGACTTATCTGACATCTATTCGTCTACCTGGCTAATTGAGAGGTTCAATAGAGGTATCAATGATATCAATTACTCTATCTCTGCATTTGGCTCAGAGCAACAAAGAAGGCAATGCTTATTTGAGTCTTTCTACTAATTTAGCTAGAAAGCATACATTCTTCAAATCATTATTTCTAATAGTTTATAAATTCAGCAGATACCAAATGAAGCATTTATTTATATAGATATAGCATATATATATTTGTACATTTTGGGTAAAAGTTTTGAACTATATAATTTTTTTTCCTTATTCTAACCTTAAGCAGCCCTCATAAGAATCCTAGAAATATATGTTGGGCAGCTATTTACCCACGTTTTCTCAGGTACCACCAAGCCCTATCGATGCTTCCACTGTTGCATCCATGGCGATTCTTGGGACAGCAAGAAATCAAATTCTGAGGAGACAGATTGGCTGTGTATCGACCCTTAGACTGAATTGCTATCCGATCAGCAGCCACACCTGTTTCAAATAAAATATTGATTAATATTCAAATGGCACATGGAATTTCTAAAAAATTACATATCTTTTTATTTCAACATTAAACTTGTCTTCTAAAGTTTATGTAATTTAAAATTAAGGCAAAATTGTATTAATATACTTATGTATTCCAATAAGTTTACTGTATCATTATTCAGCCATAAGTTTTATCGGATTTTGGTATTGCCCCATTGTCTTATCAACTTCAAAGACTTTTCTAGTTCCTTGTTTCTTTCATGTTCTATATACTTCTGAATTCTTCATTAAGAAATCTATTAAATTAAACTCCTGTGGACCAAGGCTATATATTACTGACATTTGTATCCCCTGCACCTAGAACAGTATCTTAAATATAATCATGTATAAATATATATATGAATGTAACTAAACCAAGGAAATGAGAAAAACTTATTAGAGAAATATTAATTAGAAATTCATCTATATTAATCTGATATATTGGAATAAATCAAATTTCTGGGATTTTTAACTGGTATCTAGTTTAACTGCCTGTGAGACCATTCTTAAATTAATCCAGAACAATATGACTCTATCTGATAAAATATCTAAAAGTTACACAGCACACTTTTATGCTTATAATATTGTTAAAAATTATTATACTAATCTTATTTTATAGATGTGAATGCATATATGCCTTTTATTATTGAAACCTACAATCTTCTGCTTAAATAATTTCCTAGCATGGCCATCATTAATCAATTTATCCCTTTTCCCAACACATATTTTTTGACCATCTACTAAATGACAGATGTGCTAAGCACTAAATATATGACAAGACAGAAGAGAGTCATAACTAATCAACCGGTTCCAGAAAACTATACATGTGGTTTTTTTTTTTTTCATTTTGATCATGCTACCATGTTAAACTAATGTGAGCAATGAGGTCATGAAAAAAATTGGAGAGGGTGCCACTTTGGTACACATTGTTTGTTGTTGCCTGGTTCAGTCTCAGTCTAGATGTTTAATCTCTTACTTTTAAAAGGAGGCAGCAGAGTCATAGCCTTTCATTTATCCATCCATTTTTCTCAGAAAAAGTTATCATTTTTGCTCATTAAAACTGTCTAGGTACTGGAACCCCTCAAAATGCCAACTTATTTTTTAAATAACTTAATTTAAAATAATTCATTTATATATACATATCTGTACATACATGGTTTTTATGTAACTACAGCATATGTATATTTTCATAGTAGAATTGCTAGCACATTTCAGATGCTCAATATGTGTTAGGATATATTTAATAGGAACAAAGACATTATACTGCTATCCTCCTCTGCGATCCTCAAGAAAACAGTTCCCTACTTTGAAAAGAAAATAGAAATCCTTTGATGCTTTGACTTTCAGTATAAGGGTTCAGAATCAAATGTAATTTTTTGAAATGTTATGTAGCTCAGAATAAACTTTACAATGTAGAGTAAAGAATATTTAAGGAGTCAGAAACTTAGCTTCAAGGATCATTTGTGCTTGGCTTTCAGCTCTGGGTGAGTCACTTTACTTATATGTACCTCTTATAAAGCCAAAGACTTAAAAAAGTTGACCTATAAGATTTCTTAATCCCATGAATCTGGAGATTTCAACTAAAGGACAAATATTTTAAATTCAGTTGGTATGCAATATGTTGCTCTTATGTAGACATTTTTGAATCTCAGTAAAGGTTTAATCCAAATTCACTAGAAATACTTAGAAAAGGTCAGAAGATTAAAGAATGACTCAGTTCAGCAAATTGTTTTTCACTCTGTTTGAAGACTTTTATTGGGCTTTACCTCTGAGACACACACTATTATTTTCTCTGCTTATTTTATTCTGCCTCCAAATTTGCTCTGTGACTTGTATTATCGCCACTGTTTCCAACTTCACATATTCAGCCTCTGACATCTTGCTGTAATTTTATTTCACTGAATAACTACTGATTTATATATGTAAATACTAGAAGCCCAGCTGGCGAAATTGTGTGGCCCCACCCACCCTGGCTCACACACCCGCCCACCCGTGCAGGTCTTTGGTTGTTCTTTGGTTGTTACTGCGTTAAGGTCACAGGCCTTTTATAATATAGGTTTTAATGTCTTATTTATTCCATTTTATAACTTATTTTAAACACAATTTTGTCATTTTAACTACTACTTTCTGATAGAATTTTCTAATTAATATTTCTTCATATGAATCTAGTTTCTTCTTTTCTTTATTTAACACATTTTTTAAAATGTATCATCAGCCTGGTTTTCCTGGCAGGACACACAGGACACAAAACTGTGTCCTCTGAAATCCAGAACGTGTGGAAAACCTTGTCTCCATTGTTTCGGAGACAAATGTAGACTTAGTCCCGTACTGAGGCCTTCTGTGGGTCTGTGACCTAGGGACCCCAAAACACACTGTCCAAATCAGCCGAGCAAGTTTACTCTTAGCATTTCACCACCAACATCTGTCCTAAGACATCTTCAGAAATACTGATTTAACCTAGAGTTAAAGCAGAATGCTTAGATATCACCTTGGAGGTGAAATACATTAACCACATGAATACAAAATGACTTATCTGATTAAATCTCTCCAATCTATCTGGAATAGGGCTTAAAGAATCCCCATGTGGATCCCTAGTGCAGTGAGGACAAACATCAGATAGTCAGGAAGTTAGTAGGCAGTAGTAAAGGAAGCCACTCCAGAAGTGAGCTTGGTTATTGGCATTATTTTTAGGACAAACTAGCTGATACTTACACAATGAAGCAATGCTATTTACACAAAAATATCAGCACTTTTCTGTCCTAAGGAATGCTCTTCTTCAAAGTAGGCTTCTTTAAGAGCCTATGCACTTATTTCACAACGCTCTCAGTGCTTAGACTGTTTTCAAGTACTCTTTTGGAATTACCTTTAAAACTTAGAACATAGTTTTTTGACAGCAGCCAATAAATATTGTTAGTGTATTTAATTGCTGGAGTACAACAAACATTCTTTTGAGGATAATTTGGACATCAAACCTTGGCATTAACTTGAGTGTTGATTTACTGGACTTGGGAACTTAGAGGAAAATTGTTACAAAAGATGTATTATTATATTTTTGAATGATCAGCAAAACTAATTTGAAAGTTATTCTTATTAAAAGACCAGTTATATTACTTTGGACTCAGAACCTATATATTTGTTTTGATTTAAAATGAAATTAAACCCATTCAACCTACTCTCAGTTAATTCTGTCTTTGTTTTATATCAAATTAGTTTACCAATATATTTTTGAAATATATAAAAAACTTAAAAATTATAAGAATGTGCATATACCTATATTAGTATTATATTATGAATGAAAAAAAATCTTATGCTCTTCTTTTTTTTTTTAAATATATTTTTTATTGATATTTTACAGAGAGGAAGGGAGAGAGATAGAGAGCCAGAAACGTCGATGAGAGAGAAACATCGACCAGCTGCCTCTTGCACACCCCCCACCGAGGATGTGCCCGCAACCAAGGTACATGCCCTTGGCCGGAATAGAACCTGGGACCTTTCAGTCTGCAGACCGACGCTCTACCACTGAGCCAAACCGACCTCAGCGCTCTTCTTACTATATATCCTTAAATCAAAGGACAAACAAAATAGGCAACTTTTTTTCATTGCTCTTTTGATTTACTCTCTATTTAAGATTAAACCCTACAGACCAATTTTCAGAGTAAAATGGAGTTTCATATAATGTTCAGATTGCTTTCTCCAAGAATAAGATTTTATTTTAATTCACCAAAATTTAATATTTAAATATTCTAAATTTTAAAACCTTTTAATGACTGACCCAGGATCTAGAGTCAAAGGGAGAATTTATAAGGAAGTAATTAAAATGACTTCATTACTTGCAGTGGAAAAAGCCCATGATGCAGCACAATTTTTTTGATCCAATGGGCCATGAGTCCATCCAGGCCATTTGTAAGAAGCAACAAAAAACTCTGGAAGATCCGTTCTTGCAAGTAAAGGAGCCTAAAGAAGAAGAGGCAGATGTGTCAGGCTGTTTCAAATGTACCCCAATAACCATCCTAATAAAATTCCATGTCCTTCTATAACATTTACTAGGGACCTGTTGCAGGAATATACCTGCAAGACTTCCGGTGGGCTTCCCTCCCACCTCGCTACCTCTCCTGCCCCCTATACCTCTCCCACTGCAGTGGGCAGGGTGAGGCCTGCCCCACTGCACCTGTGCCTGCCACGCCTGCTACCACCACCACCACCTTCTCCACTGCGCACCTTGCCCCATCCCACCCTGCACATGTTGCCACTGTTTTCCCTCCAACAGTGGCAGCTGCCTTGCTTTCCACTTTCCCTCCCTCTTCCTTCTATGCTGTCTTCAGTCTTCACTCCCACCTCCCTCTGCATATGCATATTAACCACAATCTTTGGTTAATTTGCATACTTACTCTGATTGGCTGGTGGGTGTGGCTTTTGGTGTAGCAGAGTGATGGCTAATTTGCAGATTACTATATTATTATGTAGGGTTATTGTATTTATTTTGTACATTTAAGTTTTCTCAATGATATCCCTGAAAAGCATTAATTATGTACAATTTCTAATCCACATCTGTTTTAACATGGCCTTTCAATGTGGGGAATCACAACACTACAAAATTCTAACAACAATACACAGAAAGCTTTTCCTGGGTTACCACTCAGTACAATAATTATGTTTGTCATCTTAAATCAGAGCTTTGGTCTTCCTTGTGAAAGATTGCAAGGTGCTATTTAAATTTGGTCTCATAAATTATGTTTATTTTTATGTCTATCCTCTGTTGGAGAATGTGTATGATTCTATATGAAATTAATTTTGAAGCAATGAATTTGTGGCAACTATTCATTAACATGCTGGGAGCCCCCTGGAACATGATTTTTACCCCAGTTATTAAGAAACAAAAATGGGACAAATTGGTTGACATTTATAAAAATCTTAGAAGATTAAAAGGACTTCAGGAGGTGTGTAATGCCAAATACACAATACATTATGTCTTAAGAGCACATGTTAAAGTCCTGACAGAGTCAATTTTCAGCTGCTACCTTTCCAAGAAAGCCAATTAAATGTTAGAGACCTTGCTCTGTTCATGTCATTCAAAGAAAATGTAAAAACACGATGACCTGTTCTTTGCCAAACCTTTTGAAAGAGTGAAGTTTTATTTCCATAAATAATCAGAACTCAAACCAAATAAGGATCTGACAATTATCTTCCAGCACTTATGCATACATACATATTTTCAGATGCATGCATCATTTTTATACTGCCTTAAAGTTTTTAAAGTATTTTAATAATCAGTGTTTTATTTTTCCTTCTCATTAGCTCTAACAGAATCAGAGAAAATATTATTCAATTTTATGAATGAGGAAATACATTTTTAAAAGTTAAATGCCATGCTAAGGCCTCTCAGTTAAATAAAAGATAACCCTGAAACTAGACTCAGGTAATCAAATTCTTAACACTATGCTCCATCTAGCATTTCCATACTATATCAGGAATATACAGAAACTTTGCAAATAAGTAAAATGTTTATATTTTAAAAAGTTTTGTAAGTCTTTCCAAATTTAAGAACATTGAAATCATATCAAACATCTTCTCAAATCACAATGGTATAAATTAGACATCAACTACAATAAAAACTATCACAAAAATTTAAACACTTGGAGGCTGAATAGTATACTAGTAAACAATGAGTGGGTTATCAAAAAGATCAAATAAGAAATAAAAATCATCCTGGAAACAAATGACAATGAAAACACAACAATCCAAAATCATTGTGACACAGTGAAAGCAGTCCTGAGAGGGAAGTTCACAGCATTACAGGCCTACCTAAAAAATCAAACAAACAGAAAAACAGCAAAACAAACAAACACACACACACACACACACACACACACACACACACTAAGGAAAACTGTTAATAAAGCATCTAAATCTGCAACTTGAAGAATTAGAAAGAGAGCAACAAGAAAAGCCCTGAGTGAGCAGAAGTAAGGAAATAATAACGATCAGAGTGGAAATAAATGACATAGAAACTAAAAAAGCAATACAAAAGATCAATGAACCCAAGATCTGGTATTTTGAAAGAATAAACAAGATTGATGAACCTCCAGCCAGCCTCACCAAGAAGCAAAGAGAGAGGATCCAAATAAACAAAATGAGAAACAAAAGAGAAAATAACAACAGACCTTACAGAAATACGAAGAATTATATAAAAAAAAATACTATAAGCAACTCTATTCCAACAAACTGGTCAACCTAGAAGAAATGGACATGTTCATAGAAAAATACAACCTTCCAACATTCAACCATGAAGAATAAAAAAATCTGAATACATTAATATCTATAGAAGAAATTGAAGCAGTAATCAAAACACTTCCAACAAACAAAAGCCCTGGACCAAATGGCTTCACAGCGGAGCTTTGTCATACATTCAAAGAAAAAATAAAACCTATCTTCCTCAAATTATTCTAAAAAATTCAAGAGGAAGGAACACTTCCAAGCCTTTCTATGAAGCCAGCATTACCATAATCCAAAAACCAGAAAAGACAATACAAAGAAAGAGAATTACAGGCCAATATTCCTCATGAACATAGGTGCCAAAATTCTAGCAAATCGAATCTATCATTACATTAACAACATCATATACCATGATCAAGTGGGATTAATTCTGGTGACCCAAGGATGGTACAATATCCACAAATCAATAAACATGATACACCACATAAACAGAGAGATAAAAATCATTTAATCATATCTATTGATGCAGAAAAAGTATTTGACAAAAATCCAACACCTTTTCTTGATAAAAAACTCTCAGCTAGTAGGAATAGAAGGATCATACCTCAACATAATAAAAGCCATATATGACAAATCCATGACCAACATCATACTCACTGGGTAAAAATTAAAACAATTTCCTCTAAGAACAGGAACAAGGCAGGGATGCCCTCTCTCACCACTCTTGTTTGACATAGTACTAGAAGTACTAGCCATTGAGATCAGACAAGAAGAAAAAATAAAAGGCATCCAAATTGGAAAAGAAGAAAAAAAATTCATCTGGAATAAAAAAGTCCCTGAATAGCTATAGCAATCTTGAGAAAGAAGAACAATGTTGGAGGGATCACAATACCTGATATCAAGCTATACTACAAAGCCACTGTTCTCAAAACTGTCTGGTACTAGCACAAGAACAGACATATAGACCAATGGAACAGAACAAAGATCCCAGAAATTGACACAAGCCATTATTCTCAATTAATATTTGACAAAGGAAGCAAGAACATACAATGGAGTCAAGACAGTCTTTTCAATGAATGGTATTGGGAAAATTGCACAGATAATTGCAAAAACAATGAAACTAGACCACCAACTTACACCATACACAAAAATAAACTCAAAGTGGATAAAGGACTTAAACATAAACAGGAAATCACAAAAATCTTAGAAGAAGCCATACGCACCAAAATAGCAGATGTTTGTTGTAGCAATATCTTTACTAATACAGCTCATAGGCAATGGAAACTAAAGAGAAAATAAACAAATGGGACTACATAAAAATTAAAAGCTTCTTCACAGCAAAAGACACCATCAAAACCACAAGAAAGCCCACTTCATGGGAGAACATATTTGCCAATGCTATCGCCTATAAGAGTTTAATCTTCAACATTTACAGGTAACTCATATAACTTAACAAAAGGAAGATAAACAATCCAATCAAAAAATGGGTTAAGGACCTAAATAGACACTTTCGAAGGAGGACATTCAGAAAGCCAAGAGATACATGAAAACATGCTCAAAGTCACTAATCATCTAAGAGATGCAAATTAAAACAATGAGGTACTATCTCACACCTGTCAGAATGGCTATCATTAGCAAATCAACAAATAACAAGTGCTAGAGAGGATAAGGAGAAAAAGGAACCCTCCTTCATGCTGGTGGGAATGCAGACTGGTACAGCCACTGTGAAGAACAGTATGGAGTTTCCTAAAACATTTAAAAACGGAATTGTCATTTGACCCGGTAATCCCACTTCTAGGAATATATCCCAAGAAAACAGAAACACCAATCAGAAAGGATATATGCACCCCTATGTTCACAGTAGTACAATTTACAATGGCTATTAATTGGAAACAGCCTAAATTCCCATCAGCAGATGAGCAGATTAGAAAAATATGGTCCATCTATACAATGGAATACTATGGTGTTGAAAAAAGAAGTAATTCTTACCATTTGCAACAGCATGGATGGAACTGGAGAGCTTTATATTAAGTGAAATAAGCCAGTCAGTGAAAAAAAATACCACATGACCTTATCCATTTATGGAATATAAAAAACATTATGAACTGATGAACAAAAATAGATACAGAGGCAAAGCAGTATCTAATGTACTGTCAAACTATAGTGGGAAGTTATAGGCAAAGAACCTAAATAGACACTTTTTGAAGGAGGGCATTCAGAAAGCCAAGAGATACATGAAAAATGCTTAAAGTCACTAATCATCCAAGAGATGCAAATCAAAACAATGAGGTACCATATCACACCTGTCAGAATGGCCATCATCAGTAAATAAACAAATAACAAGTGCTAGAGAAGATAGGGTGCTTGCATAGTAACTAGAAGAACAGTATCATAGATAGCCTGATATCCTGGGATAAGTGGTTGGTAAGTGATCAACTGAAGAACTTGTATGCATGCATGTAAGTATAACCAATGGACGAAAGATTGCAGGAAGGGCATATGCTGGGGAGTAGTGGAGGCCGGGGGAAGGTCAATGGAGGAAAAAGGAGACATACAAGTATGTACTACTATTTGTAATACTTTAAATAATAAAATAAAATAAATTAAAGTCAGAAATAAAGAAGAAATACCATAAAAAATAAGCACATAAAAGCAGAAGTTTTTCTCTAGTTGTTCTCAGATAAAGTCACAAATGCATCAGTGGTGTCATAGTGGTGACACTGTGACACTGCCATAGCATGCCCTGTGATTTGTTTCATCAATAGGATTCTTTCAGCTATTATTGATTTATTAGTCTGGTTGACATTATATATATATGTATATACACTACTACTACTACTACTACTACTACTTATTATTATTATTATTATTATTTATTATACAAAAGTTTGACATTCATATTTTTACCTTTTCTCTTTACCTTGTACATATGATGTTTGCAAATAATGGAGAAAGTCTTTAAGTTTCCTATCTAGAAATTAACCTTCATACATTTCTAAAATCCTCAAAAAAAAGTTTTTGTAATTGTGCATTGATCCAACATCTTGCAAACAAAATTACTTCTGATACATATATCATACCTTTAAAGACTACTGTAGCCCTGGCTGATTTTGCTCAATGGATAGTGTGTTAGCCTGTGTACTGAAATGTCCCGGGTTCCATTCCCAGTCAAGAACACATGCCAAGGTGTGGACTTGATCCCCATTAGGGCATGCAGGCAGCTGATCAATGATTCCCTTTCATCATTGACATTTCTATCTCTTTCTCTCTCTCCCTTCCTCTCTGAAATCAATAAAAATATATTTGAAAGAAAGACTACAGTAAAGTTGAAAATGTACATGTCTGCTTAAAAAGGTATCCTCCAAAATATTTATAAATTTAAAAATTTAATGAGAAAGTCAGCTTTTATTTAAAGAATTATTATTACCTGATAAGAAAGTTATTAAATCTTGATTTCATTACAAAAAACACTACTGTTTAGATGATGGATGAAAAGTCCAGAAAATGTTGAACAGATCACAGTAGGGTGCCTGCATAGTAACTAGAAGAGCAATATCATAGATAGCCAGATATCCTGCATAGTAATTAGAAAAGCAGTATCACAGATACCAAGCAGTATCATAGATAAGCCATTAGATTAACCACACTGTAAAAACTCATAGTTGTACCAGAATAAATTTACTTTTCTGAGTAGATAGTTTTAGAGATATTGAACCACTTTCCAAAGGAGTCGTTTTATGGACAGAAATACAGTAGTCCATCCTTATCAGTTGTTTTGATTTCTGAAATTTCAGTTACCCAAGGTCAACCATGATGAGAAAATATGTGGAAAATTCCAGATATAAACAACTCGTAAGTTTTAAATTGCATACTGTTCCAAGTAGAGCCATGAAATCCTACATTGATCTGCTCGATTCTACCTATGCTGTACATCACCCCTTTATCTAGTACTAGTGGCTCAGTGCATGTTCCTCAACCCAGCTTGCACCCTCTCCATTATGGGATCGCTTGAAGGATGTTTTACAGGCATTGAGCCTACACATTGAGTTGGACATCCCTCTCACAATCCGGACTGCTGGCTCCAGCTGCTCACCTGCCTGCCTGCCTGATTGCCCCTAAGCACTCTGCCTGCCTGCCTACACGCCCCCAAATGACCACCCCCCCTTCAATCTAATCACCTCCAACTTCCCCTGGTGCCAGCCTGCTCACTCCAAACTGTCCCCCCTGCTGTCCTTATCATCTCCACCTGACCCCCACTGATTGCCTGCTGACCCCCAAGAGGCCCCCCTGCTGGTCTGCTTACTCCCAATAGCCCTGCTCTTCTCCAGCCTGATCACCCACAACTGCCATCCCATCCTGGTCTGATCACCCCCTGGCTCCCAGCCCCTCCTTTTTATTTTTTTTCAGCACCTCCTTTAAAAAAAAATATTTTAATGATTTTTTACAGAGAGGAAGGGAGAGGGATAGAAAACCAGAAACATCAATGAGAGAGAAACATCAATCAGCTGCCTCTTGCACACCCCCCACTGGGGATGTGCCCGCAACTAAGGTACATGCCCTTGACCAGAATCAAACCCGGGACCCTTCACTTCGCAGGCCAACACTCTATCCACTAAGCCAAACCGGTTTCTGCTTCAGCGCCTCCTTGAACTGAAGCCAGGGCCAGCTGGAAGCAAGTATCTGGGATTTATTTGTCTTCTATAATTGACATTTTATAGCCTTGAGTGGAGGCCAGGGCCAGCCAGGGTGGGCAGGAAGCTTGGCTTCCTCCATCCTGCTCACTCCAGCTCTGTGGCCACCACCATCTTGTTGGGTTAATTTGCATACTCTCTCCTGATTGGCTGGTGGGTATGGCTTGTGGGTATATCAGAGGTATGGTCAATTTGCATGTTTCTCTTTTATTAGTGTAGATATCCATGCTGTATACATTCCCCTCCCATTAGACACTTAGTAGCCATCTTGGCAATCAGATCATTTATCAGTAATAGAGACAGAGACCACATTAACATAATTTTTATTAGAGTATATGGTCATAAATTATTCTATTGTATTGTTAGTTATTTCTGTTAATCTCTTGTTATGCCTAATTTATAAATTTTATTGTAGGTATAATCATAGTTTCAGGCATCCACTGGGGTTCGTAGAACATATTCCCCATGGATAAAGGGAGACTACTGTATACAATCCTCATACCTCCCAATTTTATTTTCGGTTTGTAATAGGCTTTTAAGCATTTATAATTCTAAGTTGCCTCAAGTTTCAAAAAAATAGGTGTAAATTATTTTGATTTATCACTTCATAATCCCTATTTAATAACAGCTAAAATATTACCCTTCTCTGTTGAAGCAATAAAGTTATAAACATTATTTCAAATATACTTCAGCAGGATCCAGTCATTTAGAATTTGACTTCCACATTCTAAAGCCTACCAGAGAGCTTTGTGTATGGGAGATATTCAATACATACCTGGTAAGAATAAGAAGATACCTACATATCTATCTAGTAGATTTCATCTCTTTTAAAAAAAAGTAGTTTTTCTCTGTGGGCACATTAAGTTAAATAATAATATCAGCATGCATTTTTTTGCTTTTATTAATTATTGTTCAAAAATAAAAACATATGAATGACTAATCATTCTCAATACACTAAGGCAATAGCAAAACAATAAGCAAAATAACATCTTTATTTAAAACATTTTTACCAACCCACTAAGCCAGATCAACTCATGAAGATCACCTATTAGATCTTTGAAGATTTTTTTACTACTTATTTATTTTCCTAAAAAATAAGCCCATACAACTTGAGACCCAATGGACATATATTACCTTGCAATGTTATTTTCCTTA
Source organism: Vespertilio murinus (assembly GCA_963924515.1). Taxonomy (NCBI): domain Eukaryota; kingdom Metazoa; phylum Chordata; class Mammalia; order Chiroptera; family Vespertilionidae; genus Vespertilio; species Vespertilio murinus. Next base: position 130,954,233 of record OZ004705.1, on the reverse strand, counting down.
TGATATCAGATAAATCTGATATAATGAACACAGAAAAAATTTTATGTAGCTTATATAATTGCTATGTTTACATTAAATTATTACATAATTTCTCTGCATAGTGAATCATTTTAAGAGCTTATAAATAAAAGTAAGTGTTACAGAATAACAGCTTTCCGGAACTGGTAATAGAAGTCTAGCTTCAATGAATGATATGTTTGTTTGTTTGCTTTTTTGTCAAAGGATAGAATGAAGAGATTCAGCTGGGAGTGAAAAAAAATTATAAATGACAGTAGTATAAGTAGATAATATATTTTAACAAGAATCACACTATTACATAAGGGGTATTTTGATACTTTTAATTATAATGTTGAAAAATATTCAATTGTAATCTAATTACATTTCCAAGTGAACAGTAGTCAAATTTGACTTTAAATTTGAACAGTCTCCCTACTTCAATATTTCCCTTTAGAAATTAATGATTAAAGATATTGTGAACAAATAGAAAAGCTAAATTCAATGTTTTAGCACTGAAGAACTTTTTACAGTAATTCCTGCATTTAATTCAATCAAAATCTCTGAAGGAGTAATGGAAACAATCGGAGAGCAGCCTGAGAACAAACTAATCAAATCTAGGACATTCCGGAAGCTCTTAATATGAGCCCATATCTACACAGTATTGACTATGTCAGTCATTCCCTGTACCTCTAATTGCACTTTCCCCCACTGAAATTTAGATAATCAGCGTGACCAGAGGATCAAAAGAAGGCAACAGAGAACATCATTCTGTTCTAACCTTCACAATCCAAAGCTATGCATATCAAGAAATTTCTTCTAAACTATTTGATGTTTGAGAGGAAAAGGCTAATTTTCTGTCTGTTAATGGCAAAATGAATTTTTCATCTTTAACAATAGTTGCCTTCTGGAAGAGTTGTGCTGTGATATTTCTCAAGTTTTTATTTATAGAGTAATTTTAAAATGGTCTACTTCTTATAAATATCAATATTCAAGGATCTCACTATAGCAGGTAGTGCTAGTTCCCCAGTCCTCCCCCTTCATAGCTTTTCCCTTCATTCAGAGCAATAACAATTCTAGTTCCATGCACGAAAGCTTAGAAAAAGATCTCCATTTCCCAGCTTCTCTTGGCTTCTAGGTGTGGCCACATTACTAACTTTTGGCCTATGGGCTGTAACACCAAGTGCTATTAGAAGCGTCTCAGAACTTTCCTTAATAGACATCTGGATCTTTACTTTTACAACTTTTTATTTATCTTTTGTTTTGCTTTTTGTTTGTTTGTTTTAATGCTGGTAAGAAGTTGGGTATTGTAGATAAGAACAGAGCAGCCTTCTTAAACCATTATATAGCCTTGGATATGAAGGCTCTGGAAAATGGAACGAGAAGGAAGAAGCCTGGGTATCCAATACTGAGAAATGCAATTCCAATGGATGACTCCCACCTCCAGATTTGTTGGTAAGAGATCAATTTCAATGTTACTTAAGCCCCTGTAATTTTGGATATTTGTCACTCTCAGATGAGCCTAATCATAACTAAAACAGTACACAAAACTGACGTGAAAGCTGCAGGGCAATGCTATGTTCACTGAATCAAGGACATCCTCAATCATAAGACACATTCCAATGTCAGAGGGTAGAGAGTGAAGAAAATATTCATTTAGAAATTAGTAAACAACGATATTCCCTATAATTTTTTTCTTAGAATGCTAGTTTTGAGTTATTGTAATCAATAATTCCAAAAATAATGAGGTAATTAATCCAACAGTTCTGAGAAACACTGGTTTTGAAAATTAAATAAATTTGTCTTCACTATGTTATTTTAAATATAGAATATTTCAGAGAGGAAGGGATGGGAGGAGAGAGAGAGAGAGAGACAGAGAGAGAGAAAGAGAGAGAGAGAGAAATCCATGATGAGAGAGAGTCATGGCTTGGCTGCCTCCTGCATGCAGAGATGTTCCCCTGACCAGGAATCGAACCCTGGACTTTTTATTCTGCAGGTTGATGCTCTATCCAAACCAGCTAGGGCTGTAATATGTTTTATAAACTAAGATATGTGAGGCTAAAACAAATGAAATAATGTTTATGATTGTAAATGTTTGTGATCCAATGCAAACTATTTTATTTCACACCATTCTTATTGTGAAGCATATCAAAGTATTTCATGGAATAAACTCCGACAAGAACTATAGTATGGACTAGAGAGACCAAGATTTGTGGAGGCCAGAGAGTAGGCCCCTGTAATATCAACAAAACAAATCTCCTCTGGAGTCTACTTTTTAACAGCTCCAAATATTTGTTGATAGACAGGGAAAATATAATTTATACATTTTTTTAAAAAAGTGTATCTTGTGGTGACCAATTCAGCCCCATGGTATTGTTCATGTCATGTCCAATTATACCACAGTGTTATGCATCAGACTGAGACTAATATAGAAAAGTAAAACTGAAAACTCAGAAACTGATTTGAGAGATAAGACATTCATTCTGCCACATGTTCAGCTGAATAACAAGTGAGGCTGAGTATATATTTTATAAAATTTACTGAAGGATTTGGGATTCCATTCTGAGAAGGGATGAAAAAGTGAAGACAGAGATTTGAGAAGACATGAGTAATCCTTTCATGCTCTTTGAATTAACACAGCAAGAACTGACACCCTACTGTCTCTCTCACTCTTTGCCTACACAGTGAGATGATTCTGAGATGAGCTGACAGAAATGCATACTCTAAGAGGCTCTACCATGACATCTGGTGATACCTTTGAACTGCAGCATCATGGGCACCTACTGTACTTTATAAGATTATTATAAAAGCTTGTGTATGTGGGAACTAGACATTAATTACATTCAATATTTGTAAATAAAATTAATGTCTAAAATGTAACAATATAATTGTTTTCTCACTTCCAATGTTCTAGTTTCTACACAGGCTTTTGTTTACATAGGTGACAAACATTATTAGAATAAAGTGGAAGATGTTTGTTCAGGCAGAATTATTCCTAATCAAATTAAAATTTCAATATCCTATGAAGGGTGAAAACTAAACTTGGTGATAATTTACTTTGACTTTCTCCAAAGGTGCTTCTCATCTCTTAGTTTTTGCTAGCATTGAAACATATTTGAGAAAGGTAAAAACAGTTTTTCCTGTTAAAACTAAAGATTAGAGAAATAAATAGTCAATCAAATATGACATGTTATCTAGACAATAATAACATATCGAGCTTATTAAATAAATTTTTATTTATAACCTCAATGGCTTCAAAAGTTATTATATAATACATAAAATATGGTTTTACTTTAACTTCCAATGAACTATTTAAAAATATATTATTTTTTCTTTGTTAGTAATGTCAACTAACCCACACTAAAGTCCTTTATGTTGGGTGAGGGAGGAAAGATGTATCAGTAAGCTATGAGGTTGACAAATGATTTCAGAACATTTTCACATAGATCAATCTCATACCATGTGATATAGTATAGCTACAGGTTTTAATAGTGTCCAGATAGCTTCTTAATGTTTTAATAGTATCAAAATCACTTATCTGTAATAGCTTTTGTTATTTTTTATTGTTCCCTCTGGGGAATCAGCAACAATAAAACTATTTAAAAGGTGTTGTTGTTTTTTTTAACAGTTCAGTATAGAAATAAACTTGTAAAAATATATATATTTTATTGATTTTTTACAGAGAGGAAGAGAGAGGGGTAGAGAGTTAGAAACATCGATGAGAGAGAATCATCAATCAGCTGCCTCTTGCACCCCCCCCTCCCAACTGGGGATGTGCCCACAACCAAGGTACATTCCCTTGACAGGAATCAAACCCAGGACCTTTCAGTCCAAAGGCCTACGCTCTATCCACTAAGCCAAACCTGTTTCGGCTAGAAATAAATGCTTAATTTCATCATTTCTGTTGGGAAATAGTATTTTTCATTCAAACATTCATAATATTTATAATAGAATATAACACAGTAAAACTTTTTGAAGTTATTTCTCAAATTCAAAAGCACCTGAACCCTGGCTGGTGTGGCTCAGTTGGTTGGGCATCATCCCATGCACCCAAAGGTTTCTAGTTCAATTCCCAGTAGGGGACATCTCTCTCTCTCTCTTTCTCTCTCTCTCTCTCTCTCTCTCTCTCTCTCTCTCTCTCTCCCCTCCCCCCACCTTTCTCTCTCTGTGTCTCTCTCACTCTAAAATTTAATAATTAAAAAAGCACTTGAATATTGTTTGCAAAAACAATCAAGTACAGATTGATTAGACTTGCTTTTATACAATTAGTTTTTATTTGGAGGCATAGAACTTCAGGTTTACCAGAAATATGTAAACTCCATCAAAGCCAATAAATCAGGAACAACACCTTTCTTTATTAAATAAAATGTTCCAAATGATGAAACTATGGATCATTTAGTCCTTTGAGAATTGACCTATTTTAGAATCCTGTATTCTTCTAAGGTTAATCCAAGAGAGAAAGAACTATTTGTATATTATCTACATTAATAAAAGAGAAATATGCAAATTGGCCATCACTTCATGATGCCCACCAACCAATCAGGAGTGAATATGCAAATCAACACTGCCCCCCAGCCACTCCAGGCCTCTGGCATGCAGACACAAGGTAGCCAGGTTGGGCAGGAAGGCTGCTATGAAGGGGAGGGCAGGGGGTGGAAAGAGCTACAGGAGTGCCACTCCAGATGGAGTGGTAACCAAAGGCTCAGGCCGGAGTGAAGGTGGAAGGCGGCAGCCAGAGCAAAGGCCTAGGTCCCAGGTGTTGGAGGAAAACTGGTGCAGGCAGCCTGGGGAAGGAAGGCCTATTGCACAAAGATTTGTGCAATGGACCTCTAGCATAATAATATTTCCTTAGTGCTTTACTACTAAGTACTGTGTTGAGCACTTCTAATTCAGTGTTTCATGGAATTCTCACCATCATAAGAGTTAGGAACTACTGCTATCACCATTTCACAGAGAAGGAAACTGAGCCAATAGGTGGAGGAGCCAGACTGTGACCCAAGCACATTGGTTGTACAGTATATGGAATGGTGCCACACAGATATATACACTGGCCTATGCCTGCTTATTAACTTACTTCAACTATGATATGTCTCAAGAAGACTTCCATCAATGCCAGTTTTGCATACAGTCATAATAATCAGTTGACTTCATTGTTGTTTTTTTAATGAAAAACAGGGAGTATCCTATTCTATATGAGTATACTTCTGCTCCCCCTAGCATTCTTATTTCAATATTTTAGTTTAAATAAGCATTTCCTAAAGTGTGTTCTATGGAGCCTAAACCTTGGGGAATATTAATAATTATTATGAACAAATCAACCAAACAAAAAAGCAAAAAGGTTCCCTGATCTCATGAATTTAGGAAATACTAGGTAAAAAAGTTAGAATAAGGGTTCTCAGTGTGTTCAACATACTAATGAATAATGTGAATCTTTAAAAGGAAGATATAGTGGTTAATCTGCTTTGTACCATAAGGAGACAAAAGGCTCAGTGAGCAGAATTTGAAGTTCTTGTGGGGAGCTGGAGCTATCATTCCTCTGAAGTCCTGCTCCCAGTCAATCCCTTTGTGATTCTATCCATTCAACAATCTAAGTTTCAACAGACTGGCATAAAATGCTGATTCATTCCATTGTTCTTAATATTTATAATATAGACAATGTCAAATAGAGCTGTACAATCAAGCCATGACTTTGAACAATCTCAAGATAACGCTTTTAGGAAAAATTTAAGCATGAATTGATCAGCCAGAATTTATTGACCTGACATGAGACATAATCCTAAAGTGGGTGAAGGGATCTTCTGTACACAGCAAGAAGCTAGGTGGTCTAGGTAGGATTCCTCTAAGCAATGGTTCTCAACCTTTCTAGTTCTGTGACCCTTTAATACAGTTCCTCATGTTGTGGTCATCCCCAACCATAAAATTATTTTCATTGCTACTTCATAACTATAATTTTGCTACTGTTAATGAATCATAATGTAAATATCTGTGTTTTCCAATGGTAGAAACCCACAGGTTGAGAAACGCTAGCAGGGTCACCTAAGACCATTGGAAAATACAGATATTTACATTAGGATTTGTTAACAGTAGCAAACTTATAGTTATGAAGTAGCAACAAAAATAATTTTATGATTGGGGGCCACCACAACATGAGGAACTGTATTAAAGGGTCGTGGCATTAGAAAGGTTGAGACCACTGCTCTAGGGCTTCTTTCTTTACCCTTTTCTACTTTCTTCCATCCACTCTGCTTATATCCAAAGAAAATAGGATGTCTATGTTTCCTTTTATCTGCCCTGATTTAGGAATGCCACCTAGGAAGGACTTCCCCAAATCTTTACATTACCTGTTTCTGATCCACTACAATCAATATATTTCTATTCTTCTTAATTATTAATCACCACTCTATAAAAATTCATTTTAATTCAACGAATTCCTATAGATTAAACAGACTTTCCATATGTATATGGTTGCGGGACTCTTTGGACGACACCTATAGGTATTCCTCTTACTCATCCTCAGCAAACACATTCTGGGAATAGTGACATAAGCCAAGGAATGAATCCAGGAAACCAGGCAGGAAACAGAAGAGCTTTCATGGGAACCAGGGATGACTCATGGCTGTCTTTCCCACCAGCATTACAAGAAACACAACTTGCATCTATGTAACATGGTCAAGGAAAGGGAGATGTTTTGGGGTGAGGATGCAAAGGCGTTTCTCAGCAAAATCATTACAACTATAGTCAACTGCTTACCCTAACTATACATACAGACCATCTTATGTTGAAAATGGTATAAACATTTGGAGAAAAGTTGGGGGAGAAGAGAAGTTATTTAAAATCATACAAAAATAATTCACTTTCAATTTACTCAGAGGCAATTTGATATATTGGTAATATTTTCTATTTAGTCACCAAGCTAAAAATTAACCTGTTTGTTAAAGCTCTTCCTGTGGTAACCAGTGTTCTTCAGATCATATTAACCTCATGTTCTTCCTGGAAGTACTCATTACATTTCTTATCATCTTATATCTGACCAGATATTGGGACATTGCCAATGCTTAAAGCTTTTGAAAGGCCCTCAGTCTTCAAAGTACTGTGCCCTAGAAATAAAAATCTACTTCCTTACCTTATATCATAAGTGAGTAATAATAATCTTACAGATCATTCAAATTTTCCTTATTGCTTTCCTGGAATTACTAGGCTAGTGTAGTACATTAATTCATAGCATTAGGTAAGTTACATTCTTCCAAACTACTAACCATTAAGGTTTTTTCATTTAAATAGCACCACAGTTATATGCAATACCCATGGACAGAGACAACAGTGTGGTGAAGGCCTGGTGGGGGCAGGTTTTTATATATATATATATATATATATATATATATATATATATATATCCACCACAGTAACTTTTATGCAAACAAATCTCTGCAGCCAATAACGATTTAGAGTTAAATTTCTTTTTCTAGGCTATGGTGAGGGACAACTTAGGAAAGAAATGTACCTCATTTTCTCTAGAATATAAAATATTCCAAGTTGCAAAAATTAACACTTAAAAAGGAAATGTTAGAAATAATATAGAGGAAAAGTTTATAGCCGCCCAGTCTGTGGGTGACTGGGGACCTCAATAAAAGTAGGAGAAAGAGCAAAAGATGAAAAAAAAGATGAAATTTATTATTTTCCTAAGTGATTCTGCTTCTTTTTTTTCCAGATGAGGATAAAAATGGAAAGAAATAAAAGAGCCTGGGGGGCGGGGGTATACCTCTTATAATCCATGTCACGGTTAGGGCACTAACATTAATGAATCTGAGACACATCTCTAAAGATTTGATACCTTACCAATTACAGGAAAAAGCCAAAAATCCACCTAAACTGATCATTTCATAAACTGAGCAGCACTGGATCAAAGATTAAAAGGCTTTTTGCTATTTTGAACTTCAATGGGACAAAGCTTACTGATTCTACTGGAACTCTATGGACTATTTTGAGGGCAGCTCTTTGAAGATGCCTTGGTTCTGTAATTTAGGTAATTTTTCGGTGGCTTCTCACTTCTCTAAATCTCAGTGTGACTTAACCGCTCTCGATCTCAATTTTCTTGTCTTTACAATATGGGTAATTATAGTGCCCACTACATCAAGCCGCTGAGGGAATTAGATGAGATGGTGTGTGAAAGTGCTTATAAGAGTGCTTAACACACAACTATTCCATAAATGGCAGCTATTACTATCTTTTCTGATACTAGTTATAATTTAGAAGGCCCTGCTAGTGGAATTTGAATTGAAATAACAACTCTGGGGATTACATCTCTCAAAAGCAAAGCACATTAAATGTCTAATGAGAAACCTGTGGATTTACAATTTATCCAATAGCAAACGGCAGTCTCTGAGATGCTGAGAGTCTCCAGGCAACCAGGGCCTGGTACCTTTACTGCACAGTGAAGAGGCCGCAGTTCACAGCCTGGGAGCTCAGCGCTGTCCTGGTTCAATCAACATCTCAACCGCAAAGTGTGTGCACCTGAAAGACATCCCCTACCTTGGAGTGGTAAAACTATAGCTCTTGGAGTTAGAAATCTGTGACAATTATTTATAGAGGTGGAAGCATACTTATGCAAGATACCCATTATCAGATGATAACACCTCTTAAAGATATAATGGAAGATCAATGCAATAGTACAAAACATAAGAGTGTTAGGAAAAGCAGAAATCGCAATAAGTTTGCCAGGCAGCAGGCAAAATTTGAAGATGTGTTTTCAAGGGAAATGTTGAGGGTTTTTGAGGATAAACCTTTGTTAATCGTCATAGCATACATAGCTGCTATTACTGGCACTAATTCACCCTCATGTGATAATGGATAGTTGAAGAGACAAATTCACAAAATAACTGTTTGTTTTAAAAAGGGAAGAAGGACAACTATTGCCTTTCTTAAGCACTGGGTCACTGAACAGCCAATAATCAGAAACATGACTTTCTGTGAAATCATTAGCAATGCAGATAAATGCAGAGTTGCTCTTGGAGACAGGAGACTATATCTAACTGGTATTATTAACTTTAAATGAAAATTTGAGAAATGTAACCACCATTTTGGGAAAGGATTTTTATTTTTATGACAAAAATATAACTGAAAGCTCAGAACTCACTATTTTCATTATTTAAAATAGCTTTAAATGCCCATACAAATGCACCTACACACACACACACACACACACACACACACACATTCCAAGAGAGTAAACAGAGCAAACACTTACTGTCATTTCATTCATGCTCAGAAGCTTGGGGCTGGGTGGCAAGGTACCAAGACGATATTTGAAACCTTCTTCTAAAGTCATTCCCCAGAATTGACTATAGTTCTGGGCTGTCCATCTGCCTTACAAAGGAAAGAGAATAATATGTACAGGTTACATAATAACACTTTTATAAGTACATCTTCATTTATATTTCAGAAGTTATACAAACGCAAAGCTCACAAAATTGCACCTATTATTGCAAGCCTGATTTATGTTTATATAAGTCATGCAATATTGCTTACTCTAGTAGTGAAGTATTTGCTACACTCTTCCTAAATTAGGCATATTTGAATATGAGAATTCTAAGGCTTTGATCATATAGACTAAATTTAAGAATATAAAATATTTATAAACTGTATAGAGGTTAAGTGGTAATAAGGCCAATATGTGTAGTTTTGAAAAAAATGTCTTTAAATGCATTTTATATAGAAGTTTGAATGTGTAAAACCTATTGATTAAATACGGCAATCTATTTTATTTATAATTTAGATTTGAAAAGAAGTTGAACACATAAAAAGTAGTACCCATAAAACATTGAGAAAATAGGTATTCTTTAAAAGTTTACATCAATAGTTTTGTTGAAATATTTTATTTAAATATTAAAATACTCTATTATGTTAAGTGAATTGATTTGTGTTAAGTGGTCAATATTAGTTATTATTAGTGATTAATATGTATAATAATATTATTCAATTGGTGTAAAGTTAAATAACAAGAAAAGTGAATCTCTTTCTAGAGACATATCTGGTGCCCTTACATAGAAAAAGCAGCTTTGTTTTTGAGTTCTAATATTGATATTTGATGACAACAAAAATTTCTGAATGTTAGGAGATGAAAAATGAGAAAGATTAAAGTAATTTAATCATTGCTTGTTTGAATGATGTGAAAATTGAAGGCAATATATTTTCAGTACTTAAATCTAAACTTTTTTGTTGTGTTTATTACCAAATTGTTTATAATGTGATAGGCTATTATGAATGATTGAAGATAGAACTCAATTTTCAATAATATGCTTAGCAAGTTAATGCTTTTCTTTTATAAGATCTGCTAGTTCATAAAAGCTTAAGCAACTTTAAACCACAATTGTGAAGTGCAATTTCCATCGCCCAAGGAATTTCAATAAGAAATTCTCTGACTATATTTGGTATTGCAGCATTATTTAAGAGACTAACAGAACAAGCCTTAGGCAAAATCAGATCAGTAAAGTATGTTTTTGTGCCTTACACTAGTAGTTTCTATACATTCAGAGACATTGTGGGCCATTTATTTAATCCCTAAATTTAATGAGCAGGGGTTAGTATTTTAAAAATATATATAATGAAGGAAAAATAATAGGAACTATTAGAATTTACTGCACACAATGAGTCTACAGATAAGTACTGTTTATAAACATCTAGGTGTGTGTGTGTGTGTGTGTGTGTGTGTGTGTGTGTGTGTGTGTCTGTACTAGGTCACTGAGTTAAATGTATGCTTTGATGCGACTTAGCTCAAAAATATATGAAACTATCCTAAACTATCCTCTTTTGACCTTGACTCATCTATTCCTTCTCATTCACTTTAGCATTTACTGAGCATTCTTAACTTACCTATTGGATTCCCCCATAAACACTGGCAATATTAAAATAAGTAAATATATGTACCCTTGAGGAGTGCATATCTAAAAAGACAACAAAGATAGAAATAGTTCGGCATTTGTCATTTATTAGCAGTAGGTGAAAGTGTGACCAGAGTAGAGGATTTATGACATAGCTAAGCCTGAAGGAGTAGGTACAGTTTTTTACAGAAAGTGAATCTAGTGCTCATTCTGGAAGGCTCAGGATGAATTTGGTGGCCAGATGTGAAAGAGAGCATTTATTCTGATAGAAGCAATGCTAGAGCACAGCATTTGGGTTTGAAATTGGGTTGAACATTTATGAAACAGCAGATAAATTAAATACTTAAATTATGAGAGGGACTCGAGAGACAGAGGACAAAGTATAAAAAATGATGCAGTAAAGAAGCATTTGGCTCATATGGTTATTTGTACTAAGAAATATAATTCTATATTATAAGCAACTGAGTCTCATAACGGATTTTTAGACTGTGAGCAGCAAACATTTGTTTTAGAAGAATAACCATGAAAGTATGAGGGATTGTTTGGTGTTTGGTCAGCCTAAAACTAGGGTCATGTCAAACTAGATTTCATAAACAAATGCACTAGAATATTGCAAAGGAATCGAGAAAATAAAAGTTAAAAGAAATGTGGGAATTATAAGAGAATAGTGACTTAGATTGAAGAGGAAAGAATAATCAAACTAACTTCAAATTTTCTGGGTTGGTTGACAAGTGGATATATCCCAAAAGAGACACCAATCATCTTATTCCTCTTCCTTTCAGTTTCATAGAGAAAGCTGATGTTAGCACCTACTTCTTAATTTCCTCTTTGTAAGTGGAAAAGCCATCTAATTTATTAATCTTTCGAAGAGCATCAAAAAGTTATTTCCTATGTGTGTCAGTCAGCCCCATCTTTCATTTTAGTAAAAGGGCTCAATCTATCTTTTGAATCAACTGTAAGTGAAATAGACTAGATATCAGCAGGTCAGTGAAAATGTCTGTATGGATTTATTATTTGGGGATCATCAAGATATAGCCCTATCCGGTGTGGTTTAGTGAATAGAGCATTGGCCCCCACACAAAATGGCCTCAGGTTCAATTCCTGGTCAAAGGTGTGTACCTGGGTTGCAAGTTCTATCCCCAATCCTGGTTAGGGTTCATGCAGAAGACAACCAATAGATGTGTCTCTTACACATTGATTGTTTTTCTGTCTTCCTCTCCCACTCTCCCTCCCTCTCCTCTATCCAATCTCTAAAAGCAATGGAAAAAAATATCCTCAGGTAAAGATTCAAAAAAAGAAAAAAAAGATCTAATACTGCCTTCTAATACTGCCATAACTCTAGACTTCCCTGGAGAGCTGAGCATGTGATAGCTGGGGCAGGGCAGCAGCCTAGGGGAAAGATAGTATCATGAATAAATTATGCCTACTTCCTGGTTTTGCCTGAATGCTTATTCAAACTAAAGGTCTCCCTACACTCCTTGCTCACACCCTGCTCCTTTCTACAAAATTTAAAACCATGTGCTATACTTCTTTTTTGTCATTTTAATTTTTAATTACTTAATACTTCTGTGCATCCCAATTTTATAAGCCTTTATACCTCTCTTCCCATTTCTTTCTTTAGAAATGACTATTTTTAGAAGTAAATAATAGAAATGCATTGCCTACAACCTGAAAGGTTACTGGGAGTGCCAAAAGCCTAGATTTCACTCACCCATAGTCTCCATTATTGACATGTTCAATTAATTCTGGTTCCATGAGGCATACATAGTGGGAGCATTTCCATTGCTGTCCTGAACATGTGCTGCAAAGATATAAAAGTTACAAAGGCTGCCTGATCTTAATGGAGTGCATTTATAAAATTAGTAACCAGAGTTGTCCATTCTTAAGGCATAAGACATATTTTGATTAGTGTTAGTCATATGCCTATTTGAATTTTGCAGTATATATATATATATATATATATATATATATATATATATATATATCACATGCATTAGCTACCACTCAATATGTTCTCATTTTGTATTCCAGGTAATTGATAAATAAAGTGACCACACAGTCACTGAAGTTTAAAAACACAAATCCAATTAGACAGTAGATTCAATATATTTGTAATTGGAAGCATTCTACAGGATAATCCTGTCAAGGAAACCTGTTTTTATATAAAGTTACTGTGTTCAAAAGAAACACAGTTTATCCATAGTATATCAGAATGTTTATAATTAAGAGGTACATATAATGCAGGTCTACTGTATTATGAAGGCTCACTGTTATGAACATCAAACTCAAGCAATACAAAATATATTCATGATTAGATTTTTTTTAACATTCATTAAAATTAAATATGCTTATACAAACTATGGTAGATATGTGATATCTTATTACTTATGATTCTTTCTAGATAGAATGTATCTTTGTTTCACAGATGTTCCTTTTATTTGACAAAAACGCACAATGGAATTCAGTTCAGTGCCACTGAAATTCATTACCAGGAGTTGCAGTTTTCTTTAATTACTGATCCTTCTTCATAATGTCGACCATCTCTGAGGCAACCTGTCAAAATAATGTAAACAAATGAAAACTCTAAATTGAGCAATAAAGTGCCTCCACACAACAGGTAATCTACAATTGTGTTAGTATTTCAATTATGCAAAAATATGTGGTGCCAACATGATGGTAATTCACATCTGGTTTGTGTCAAGTTTTATGTATCAAATTCTTCTGGGCTCACTCAATAAGCTTTTATCTTTACACAGCATATTATATTCCAACAGAGAGGATTTGTGAAGCTTGAAAACTAGATTATCAAGGAACTAATCACTAACCACACGCACACACACACACACACACACACACATACACACACACAAAAAACAAAACAAAGCAAAAAAAAAAAACCAACAACAACAACTATGTCTTAATAGGTAAGCAATAAAAGAGTTTAAATAGACTTATGCCATTTCTCATTTTTAAAGATCTAAGTTTCATTTAAATGTGACTAATTGCATGTGACTAGAGTAAGGAGTTCAAAGTTTTAGACAGAATGTAAAACTATTTCATTGAATTCACCTGACCCCCCCAAAAAAATCTATTTTTTCTTTAAGATTTAGATCAGGAGAAAATTTCATGAAACCAATGAGAGTGCTGCTATTTATGTTTCAAATCTAATGTTATTCAACTCTTCACTAGTTGTTAGCTAGTTTACCAGCATATATAAACTACTCAAAAGAGGTCAATGGGGAACTATCATCATATAAAAACCACCATTAAGATATTGTAAAAATAGTACCCTGTTTATATATTAAATCTCTTTTGAGAAAATCCTATATAATAAAAGCCTAATATGAAAATCAACTGAATGGCAGAATGACCAGTGGGAAGACCGGTCACTATGATGTGCACTGACCATCAGGAGACAGAAGCTCAATGCCAGAGCTGCCCCCAGCTCGCAGGTCCCAGGTCAGTGAAGATGAGTGTCAGTTGCCCCCCCCCCCCCCATCTCCCCACCAGTTGCCCCATAGAGGGAGGCAACCGGCATCGGCAAGCTGATCAGGGGATGAGAATGGCAAGTGGATGGCACCAGGCTAGCCAAGGTGGGTGTCAGTGCCCCCTCATTGCCCCACCAGTTGCCCTACAGATCAGCCTGATTGCCAGCCAGACCTAGGGAACCTACCTGTGTATGAATTTCATGCACCAACTGGGCCTGTAGTAATTTATACAAATTTAAAATCCATGCTTTCTTAGCAAAGCAACAAAATCAACTACTTCATCACATGAAAACTTTTTTAACAGAAACATGTAATTAATAGATCACATCAATGGCCCCTAATTAAATAAAATGAATTTTAACTTTTTAGTCATTCAATCTTAGGGGGAAAATCTACATGTTTAGAAAACATTTTAAAGTGTGTTATAACTACCAGCCATAATATCAACAAAGCCACTTCTGAAAATTACTATCCTCTATTTTTTTTCCTTCAAAAAGTTGTTTTGTAGGAAACATTTTACAACTGCCACTTGTCAGTATATATTGTGTTTTCACAACCCAATATTTTGCTTAATGAAAGAATCCAAAAATCTCTATATAAAGACATCCATTCACTTTTTTCCCATGGATTTTTGGCATTTCATAATATAGGGAGAGGGAAGGAAACCACTTCTGCCCTGGTTTCTTGCTATAGCAAAGAAGAGGAGAAAGATTCAACTTTAAATCAAATTCAAAGTTTTAATTGTTACCCACAATCACACACTTTTAATAAGTGAATGTACACTATGTTTTTAACTTAAAAGGATCCTAAAACTTTCTATTATCTAGGAGCAACAGAAAATTCATGCAATGACTCACATTAAGTCAAAGTCAAGGGAAGTACTTCTCTGATAAGTTTTATAGGGAGAGTTAGTGGTTAACTCAAATATGATCTTTCACCATCCCCCAGGAATCTTGCTTGTCCATCATATCAGTTATGTAGAAAAAGGGATCAGTACTCATAAAGTTCCGAAGGGAGAACTTTACTCCATCAATTTAGCATAAAGCCAAATTTTTACAGTAACTTATAAGATCCTACCCAAAATGCCTCTGCCCACCTTACTCCCCTATATTAGCTGGGGTTGGGTTCCCAGAAATGGACACTTTTCATGATAGTAGAGTGGAGAAAAGTAAAGAGGCATAATTTGGAGGTAAAGCAAATGGGACATGGATTGAGTTTGGGTATTGATGAAGAAGATGAATCAATGGTGTTCCACTAGGATTTTGGCTTTAGCAATACAGGGTCAGTGAAGCTGTTATTAAAGTAAGGAACATGCTTATGGCAAGAAATCAAAAGTTCTGTTTTGCCTGTTTTAGGTTTGAATTAAATCAAAGTTAGACATCCTATTGGAGAATGTCAAGTAGAGTAGTTGATGAAAATTCAGAGTAAAGTCAAGACTGAAGCATGAGTTTGAGATACAACAACATACATATTTTTAAAGCCTTGATGTAAAATAAAAGCCCATTTGAAAGATTGTATATAGGTAAGAGAAAGAGGTCCAGAACTGAGTTTTAAAACACTCCAACCAACAAACATTCACAAGAGGAAACTGGGAAAGAGTAGCCTATGAGGAGGTAGCAAATTCAGGAGGGAGTTGAATCTTGAAAGCAAGAGAAGAAAGTATTTCATACAAACATAAGTGGTCAATTATGTAGAATAGTGTGAGATCAATAAAATTAGTAATCTGATAGGGTCAATAACCTTGGCAAGAGAGATTTCATTGAAATAGCAAGAAATGAAATCTAGTAAAATATGGTTTGATAAGAGAATTAGAATTCAAGAAGCAAAATGTTTTGTTTGTTGATGTTTTTATTTATTTTGGAAAAAGGAAATGGGAGAGTAGCTGATCAAGGAAGTAAAACGAAAGGTTTGTGGGTATTTTTTACAAAGTTGGGAGATACAAAAACATATTTTTTAAAATTGATAGTTGATCAGGATGAAAGGGGGAAAATAATGCTTTATTAGAGAGAGGGGGACATAAGGGAAAGATAGAGAGAAGAAGGGGAGGAAGAGAGAGAGAATTGCAAGGATGAAGATCTTGAAAATAGTCACTAGAGTATGGGATTCAGAGGTCAAGAGGAGAAATCAACTCAAGGTGAGCAGTAACCCAGATGGAAGTAGGTTGGAAATTAGGATGATAGAAAAATAAGACAATTCCTGATGGCATTATTTTTACAGTGAAATATGTACAAAACACCACATAGTGAGTTAATTGGTTACATATATAGCATCTTCACACACACACACACACACACACACACACACACACACAAATGACTCCTGAAATTAAGGGAGATTTGCAACTTTAACAGCCACGAATATAAAATATTTGGAGAATGAAACAATTGGTCTATTATTGTGAGAAAAGATGATAATAAGAGGTCTGTACTTTATTTTAAAACACTTCATCCTAATGTATTATAATGCTGTGAAGGTCTAAACTTCACATTAGGGAATGAAGTTACTGCTCTAATTAGGATTTCACACCCCCGCAGTGGTCATTCTGAAAGGCCTAATTCCAGGGCAGCTGCTACAAGTGCCGCCAGTACTCTAGTATTGATGAATACTAGAGTGTCAGTATAATGAATGTCAGAAATGGGCTTTCATTGGTAAAACTAGTGGCTCGTTAATCAGCATAATGGATATAAATAATCAGCTCTTACTGGTTAAATTAATAGCATTCAATTTATGTATATTACATAAAATATATTAAAGTTACATTCTACTCCTATACCTCATAATTTATATGTATCTCTTAAGTTCAAAATCCTGTACTCTTAGACCTGCTTCCCTGAAATTGATCTCTAAAAGGTTGTTTCCAGCTACTGGTAGAAGGATTTCTCATTCCCTGACACCCAATATAAGGGTAACAGAGTCCTACCTCTGTAATATTATAACATGTGCCGCTAATTTTCACACAAGGTAGATGTCAGAACATCTCAGAGGATAGTGACTCATATAGCGTACAGTTGTATCAATTGATTTATGTCTCCTTACCAACATATATTTTTGTGCCTTAGCCCTGTAGTCAGCAAACTGAGGTTCTCGAGCCCCATGCGGCTCTTTCGCCCCTTTAGTTTTTAGCAAAGGCCAGCTTAGGAGTACCCTAATTAAGTTAGTAACAATATATCTACCTATATAGTTTAAGTTTAAAACAGTTGGCTCTCAAAAGAAATTTCAATCATGTACTGTTGATATTTGGCTCTGTTGACTAATGAGTTTGCCAACCACTGCCCTAGCCAGTTAGTCTCAGTGTTAGAGCTTCAGGTGATTGGTCAGGGTGAGAGCAGGAGGCAGCTCATACATGTCTATCTCTCACATCAATGTCTGTCTGTCTGTCTGTCTGTCTGTCTGTCTGTCTCTCTCTCTCTCTCTCTCTCTTTCTCCCTCCCTCCCTCCCTCCCTTCCACGCTCTCTAAAAATCAATGGGGAAAAAATATTCTCCAGTGAGCATTAACAACAACAACAAATAAAACACATATATTTTTGTAAATATCAGTATGTATGATAGCATTTCGTCTGTGATTTATTTTCATTATAATGTGGTTAAGAAGGTTATGAAGGAGTAAATAACCCTCATCCAATTCAAATGTGACAGTGACTTACACACATTTTTTAGCAACGTGAACATGAGTTGGGCGTAATCAAATTAGCTTAGGTCTGCTCAGAACAGATGGTATACTAGACTCTTTCCTGAAGACCTGCTACACCAAAAGATTCTGTCTGCAAAATTCACTCTGGTTCTATTTCAAACTCTATCACTTGTTTTCTGTAGTTGACATTTGAAATCCTCCAATTACTGGAAGTTACTATCAGAGATGAGGGGAAAAAAACACAGAAGGAAGATATTTATGGATATCCCCCTACTTCTAGTTTATACAAAAGCGATGTGATTTTTTAAAAAATTCTCAAGATAATGTACATAGTTTTAAGTCACTGGTTTAAAATGAACTCCTAGAATAGGTATGGTACAAAGAACTAGACAATGCCATTTTACTAGACAACTGAAAAACATTATTTAACATATCACCAAATTAACAGCACATCTCAGAGGAAAGTGACTGAATATATGCAAAATTATATAATATACCATTTTCATTTTAATTTTGCACAATTTTTCAATATTGTGTAGGAGATTTTCTTTCAACCAGTTACTTCCATAAGCAAAATAAAACAAAAGAAAAAAATTACCTTCATGAGAGTAATTATAGTCTAATCTGAACGTTTTGCTACTAAATAAAATGATTAATTGCTTCCCTCCATAATGAATGCAATAAAAACTGTACCTACATAAATTCTACCTAAAACATGATCTTAAATTAAAGTCTTAGCAAAATTCTAGCTCTCAAGCAAAAATGAACATTGAAGAAGCTGCAATTATTTTTCTAAAGAGTCTCTATGTCCCAAATAAGAAAAACTCAAAAGTACTGCAACTAATATATAATATTACACTCAGCACCCATGAAGCCAACCTCATTCCTACTTAACCTCTTTCCCTGAATTCTCAAACAAAATAAATTCTTATATCCTTAATATGATCTATAAATGCTATCAGAATCTGACCTCTACTCATCTCTCTAACCTCATCTCATGTCAGCCTCAACCCTTCAGTGATCATTCCCAGAAATGATGGTCTCCTTTCAGTTCCTGAACAAAGCTCTTCAGTCTCAGATCTGAAACAGCCCTCAGTTCTTTTTAAAAAATATATATTTTATTGATTTTTTTTACAGACAGGAAGGGAGTGGGATAGAGAGTTAGAAACATCGATGAGAGAGAAACATTGATCAGCTGCCTCCTGCATAGTCCTTACTGGGGATGTGTCCATAATCAAGGTACATGCCCTTGACCAGAATTGAACCTGGGACCTTTCAGTCTGTAGGCTGATACTCTATCCACTGAGCCACACTGGTTAGGGTGAGATCCATTCTCTGCATTCCTCGAGTCTCAACTTAAATGTCTTCTTTTGTTGTCCCTTCCCCCAGGCTAAATGTACATATAATTTTATATGTTAGCTATATTCTTATATAGTTTCTTACAGCACTCCAAATGTATCCCTCAGAGACATTATCACCATTTGCAATTGTGCAGTGACTTTGTTAAATATTTTATACACACACACTCCAACTTGACTGATACTTCAACAAGAGTAAGATCTTGCCTTTTTTCTTCCCCATTGTTGCCCAGAACTAAACGCCATTGCTGGCAGAGTGGGGACATTCAATGAGTAATTTTTATGTATAACCAACTCTCCTAATCCTAGTAGAGTATCTTCCCCTTTTTAGGATTAAATACATGCTTGCTGAACTATTTGCTGATAAAGGCAAAGGATTGGGATAAATAACAATCCCATGGAAATCCTACCTAATAAAAGAGTAATATGCAAATTAATAATCACTCTGCTACACCCACAAGTCACGCCCCCACCACACCCACCAGCCAATCAGAGAGTATGCAAATAAACCCAACCAAGGTGGCTACAGCCACAGAGAGCAGGAGGGAGACTTGGGTTTCCCAGCCAATGGAAGAAGCCAAGCTTTCCTCCTACCCTTGCTGGCCTAGGCCTCCACTCAAGGCTACAAAGTTCAATTATAGAAGGTAAACAAATCCAAACAGAAATGTCTGCTGGCCACAGAGCATGCAGGAGTCTTGGCTCCGCTCCAGGCTACAAAGTTTCAATTGTAGACGGTAAATAAATTCCAGTTACCAGGGCTTGGGTCACCAGGGAGCATGGCTGGCCTACAAACCACCACAGGCCCCTTACCCAGGCCACCCACACCTTAAGGAAACCCCCAGCCTAATCCAAGACCTCTTCAGGGCAAACCAGCTGGCCCTGTGCACCAGGCCTCTATTCTATCTAATAAAAGAGTAATATACAGATTGACCATCACTCAAAACACACAATAGCTGTCCCCAAGTGCTCAAAGATCCTGCCCCCATGTGGACACAAGATGGCCACCACAAGATAGCCAGCAGGGGAGGGCAGTTGGGAGGCACCAGGCCTGCAAGGGAGGGCAGTTGGAGGTGATCAACCTTGCAGGGGAGGGCAGTTAGGGGTGATCAGGCTGGCACAGGAGGGAAGTTGAGGGCAAACAGGCTGGCAGGGGAGCAGTTAGCATCAATCAGGGTGGCATTCAAGTGGTTAGTGAGTGATCAGGCTTGTAGGCAGAAGCAGTTAGGGGCAATCAGGAAGGCAGGCAGGCAAGCAGTTGGGAGCAAGCATTCCTGGATTATGAGAAGGATGTATGACTGCCCATTTAGGGCCAATCCAAGTGGGGTCCCAGATTGGAGAGGGTGCAGGCTGGGCTGAGGGACACCCCCACCCCTGCCCCATGCATGAATTTCATGCACCAGGCCTCTAGTTTTAAAGTAATGCTGATTTTGTGTGTGTTTTTAAATTTAATTTTATTGATTTTTTTACAGTGAGGAAGAGAGAGGGATAGAGAGCTAGAAATATCAATGAGAAAGAATCATCAATCAGCTGTCTCTTGCACCCCCCACACCCCACTGGTGATGTGCCCACAACCAAGGCACATGCCCTTGCCCAGAATGGAACCTGGGACCCTTTAGTCTGCAGGCCGAAGCTCTATCCACTGAGCCAAACTGGTTTTGGCAATGCAGATGTTTTTTAAGGAATATTTCTTCAATTTTTAGAAACAACGTGACATGGAAAATGAAGACCACAGCATCTTGATTTTAAAGGATATAAAATTCTAGTTTATATAATATTTTATTCTAATTTATAGCCACCATAACCATTCATAATATTAGGACAGAACTCTGATTAAACTTGCATTCCTGTGAGATCTGATAAGACAAGTGACAGAGAAATAGCACCTCATATATATCTAACACTAGAGTTTTTGTGTTTTGTTGCAAAATTTGGATATATTGATTGTTCCAAATCTATAGTTATTATCTTATAATTAGACCAATAGAGTAAATACCATCATTCTTATTATGAACTGTTTATCCATTCAATCTTAGACTTTTACAATTACCCTATATAAAGCCCTCATTTGTTTTTTAATAATTTAAAAGTCCCAGATTGGCCCTAGTCAGTTTTTCTCAGTGGTTAGAGCATCAGCCTGTGGGCTGAAGGGTCTCAGGTTTGATTCTGGCCAAGGGCACATGCCCCGGTTGCAGGCTCCATCCCCTGTGGAGGGGGTGTGCAGGAGGCAGCCCATCAATGATTTTTTTTCATCATTGATGTTTCTATCTTTCTCTCTCTACCTCTTCCTTCCTATCTGAAATCAATAAATAAATTATATATATATTTAAGTCCCAGATTGGCAAAACAAAACAAAAATATGCATGAAAAATCTACTTAGTATTAGGCAGGGTGGGTGGCTAACTTTATTTTGCTTTTGTGCTGGATTTAATGGCATTGAGATAGCACAAATTCCAATGGTAAGAGGTCCTTTAATCCCATGAAATAGTAAGTAAAATAGTACATGAATCTGCAGATTATTATATGACTTTCATGAGATCCTCTAAGAAGTTACTTTCAAGAAATCTTGAGAGTCCTGTTGAAAATACAATTTGCAAAGAAAGAAAAAATTATTTTCCATAACTCTTATATAAGTTGAGTGTGTGTTCAAAACAGGATTCAGATCAGCATTCATGACCATCACACCAGAACTTTCTTGAAGCTCTCAGTATGGTTCAGATATTCCACATATAAACCAAAGCATTTTAACAATCCGAAGAAATTTATTTTTGTTATCACAATATTCATTTCTATTATATCTTAAAGAAGGAAAAAAGGGAGGGAAGGAAGGAAGGAGGAGAAGAGAAAGAGACAGATCTTGTTATAAACTAGTAGAATGCTTAAACATATTACCAAAGCCTACCTTCTGGATACCAACCCTAAACATATTACCAAACACCTACCTTCTGTGTGAGGAGGCCATTCTTTCTCTTCATGGCAAAATGACTTGTAATCAGGACAGCAATCAGAAATGTCCCTTTCACAGAATTTATCACAGTAACACAGCGCATTCGCCTCATAGAACTGAGTGACACAGTCATCATCTCTGTCTTCACAACAACCAAAACTTCTACAGTACTGCCCTTTGAAAATGGCTCTTTTGAATCGAGTACCTTCCAAAATGGTGTGATTCCTTGTGAAATCTGTTCCCGGGTCCACTTGTCTTTGAGATACGTATTTTTTCTCCATCCAAATTTCTGTAAGAAGAGAAGAGAAGATTAAGATCCTATACCCGGTCCACATTCTCTACAGGTCAGGTATGGCTCCAACTTTCTATTATATCCAGTATATAACTTCTTGGGATTTCTTCTCGGAGCCTGAATTCTAATAAAGACAACTCAGCCTGAATCCTGATACTGATCCTTCACTTGAACTGAGTATACTTCTTGTAGTTAAACATTAATCAAGAATTTAAATGTTTACTCAAGATAATGTAAGTGTTAGAAATAGATCATCATAATTCCTCTAAAGTTAAAAATTTATATTTAATATCATGTAAAAAATCTTCATCACCAAAAAAGTAAATAAATACATACATGAAATATTGAATATTGCTTGTTTCCCCCAAAATCTAAATTCTTAAATCAAAAACCTCTCTAGAATATTGCTGGCCCAACTAATGACTGCAATAACCACTGTCAAGGTATAGAAAATTCAAAAGTCAAAAACACAATTATTCATTTTACCTAAATTCAGACCCTCATGAGGTTGCCTGCTAGGATCTGTCATATCAATAATAGTTGCTCTAAATCATGCCCAGTCACACACTGGTTTGATTTCCCATCTGTACTCCATTTACCTACCAGAAACATGTTGATTTCAAGGCTTAGAGGAGCCTAATTCAGCTAGAAATTCCCTGAGGGTGACAATTCTCTCCACCGGAGTCCCTACTTGGCATCAATATGGGAACTTGCAGTATCTGGAAGGAAGTTAGAGTTAAGGAAAGTCAGTACTCTGTGCTAAGGAGCTGTAGGGGGGAGGGAACTGAAAAGAAAACTCAAAGGTCAAGATGCCCTTAGTGTTTCTGTAGAGCTGCACATGTACAGTGGGTTTTGCTAGACTGCATTTATTCATTAACTACAATAACTCCCTTTGGGTTGGGGATAAGTAACCAGCAGACGATGATTCAGCAAGAGGGGTTGGATGGTCAAGTGGAAAGGGCTTATCTTGACAATAAGAAAACTTGGACTCTACTCCCTGAGCCACTGTTTAATTGGCTTTATGACTTGGGATTCACGATTTGCTTCCCTGTCCTCAGGTATTTTTCTATAAAACCAGGGTTTTCCCATTCAAAGCTAATTCCAACCCTTTAAGCTTGTTCCCTGACTTTGTTTCTTTAATTATTGGACTCACACTTTTATCTTAATTGTTGTACTTTCTTCTGGCACCTTCCTTTTTAATCTTTTTTGGTTTAATTTTACATCATCTTGGTGTTACTCTCCATAGTCGCCCTGTCTCTCTGGTCCAAAAGCTGCAGCCTCCACTTCCTTGTCATGCACTGGGAATCACTAAACTACAGCAAAGTGCTATTTACATTCCCACCTACATTCGCCAGTGACCTCTCAACACCCAGTTCCCATAAGCATGTGTTCATCTTTATCATATATGGAACTTGTGCAGCACTTAGCCTGCATACAACTGGTTAAGAACAAGAGCCTAAATTAGACTAATGGGGTTCAAATCCTCCTTTTACCACTGGAAAGTGGCTCAGTCACCTTAGGCCTCAATTTTCTCATCTACAAAATTTGATGAATAACATTTATTATCACATCAGGTGAATGGGAATTTAAAATGAAATAATTTACACAGCATATCCCATGCACTAGATAACTATTAGTTATCATGAGTAAATATATTTTCCACCTGGAAACTTTTCCCTCCTTTGCCTTCTATGCTTCATTCCTTCCTAATTCTCTTTCCTTTCTTAATAAGGCTCCCAAATATCAATTTATTCTTGGACCTTTTTTCTTCCCTTCTCAATGTTCATTTAAAATATATTTTCACCAATATTCTCGGTCCGTTCCCTCCCTATTCCTCACACCTCATCTTCCCTCAAATTTACCTAGCACTGAATTAACTTAAAAGCTATGGGCCACAAGACCTTATACAAAGTGGACCTCCAATCTTGTTATCTCCCTGATTTTTGTTTAAACCACTTGAGCCCTTATTCATATTTCCACTAGTCTTTCCATTCCTCAACATGCCTTATCTGTCTTAAGACCTTTGCACTTGCTGTGCTCCATGCCTGGAATACGCATCCCTGATATGCACATGGTTCAAATATCTCACTCTGTCAAGTGTTATTTTAAACTGCACCTTCGCAGAGAGGCCATGCCTACATTCCCTGTCTAAAATGGCATCCCTCTCCAGCTCCAGCACTCCCTATCCCCATTCTCTGTGCTAAGATACTATAATTTTATTCATTGATTTTTTTTTATTTTTTCCTCCAGAACGGAAAATCTACAAATCATGGAATTCTATTTATAATGTGTCTTTTTTTTCAGCAGCACGCAGAGCCTGAGACATATTTGTCGTTCCATATACATTAACTCAATCGGTGGATGAATTTTCAATTTTCATTTCCTGCCCCTGTGTTGATGACCCACCAGCCCACAGAGTTGGTGCTACCACACATTTTTGGATTTTTATCTCAGTTAATCTCTTAAATGCCACTGTCTTCCATTTTCCTTATGACTGTTACAGACTTTGCTTTTCTAACTTACCAGGGATCATAACTTTCAAGGATGGCCTTCTCTCAAAGGTTCACAAGAAAATAAAGAAGCCATAAACCTATCTATATTTGCAGCCATCTTTCTAGGTTCAGAAGATGAGGTGTCATTCTGCTGTTAAGCCAATTCTTCCACTTAGGATTTTTAGTCTGTGACCATTTAAGCTATTCTTTTGCTTGTCTCTTTGTTCTTATCCATCTTCAAGCTCTCTCATGCAAGTCCTTTAATCTGATAGTAGGGTTATAGCAGACACCATTGTCACCCTACCCATATTCCTACCGCCCTTACTATTTTAGAACAAAGCTAGCTAAAATTCCAATTTTATGAGTAATTGAGCAGAGCTCAGTCCTTGCCCCATCCCACAACATAATAAGCCAGAAGTGCTAAAGAATTAGCACCCTCCCTGTAGGCCAGAAGCAGCCTTTATAAGATGCCTAGAGGAAGTGGTGTATATGTACCCCACTCTCCAGACACTGGGATAAGTTATATTTGATATCCTCATAGGTAGCCCTCATTCCAAGCTAAGAATGGGAGTTCCATAAGCAGGGGAATTGCCAGTGGTGCCCTAATTTGTTTGTTTAGAGCCCACAGTTAAATACTGCAATTTATCATTCTCTGCTAAGTGTTATTTACTGATTACAACATCCTGCTTTGACTAATATCTCTTCTCTAAATTGACAAAAGCTTTAAAATAGTCCTGCAAAGGAACTTCACATTGAAAGTGACATATTAACACAAGTATTTCTACTGGTGTATTCCTTTAGATCAGTGCTTTGAAAGGGGAAAGTTTCTCTCCCAGGAGGAGTTTAGCAATGTCTGGAGATAGTTTTTACTATGCCGACTATAGAGGTTCCATGAGCTTTCAGTACATAGAGGTTAGGGATGCTGCTCAACATCTCAGGTGCAGGTCACAACCCGAAACAAAGAATTATCTGAGCAAAATTGTTAATGACACTGTTGATAAACTCTTATTTACACTTGTTACAAACATTTTTAAAGAAGAAAATATCAGAAACAAATGAAAATAACACATTTACTTGCAATTGGATTTAAATAAAGTTTGATCACATGGACTTCCAGTTAATGGTTGCTTTTGAGATGTCAACTAATGAAAACAGTACATATAAACTAGGGGTGATCTTTTAAAAATTTGGGGTGTAGTGTATGTATGACTCAAAGGTTAGAGTCCACCATGCCACACCTTCTTTCCAACCTGATAATTCTCTTTGGATGAGATGCATTGTAGATGAGGAGTTTCACATTCCTTCTTCTTGGAATTTTTACAATCTCTATCTCACAACAAAAAAATAAAACAAACAAACAAAAACAGTGGAAGCAATCATCAGCCTTCTGGGTTTTTCAGGGGTAGGGAGAGTGAAATCAATCAAATAATATCCTTACAATATTTAGCTGTATTGTAAGAATTATATAGAAATTACTGCACACTGGAAATTTTAATGTTTATAATTGAAAGTTTAAATAGGCAAAATGTAAACTTGAAAAGAAAAAGGGACTATAGAGAAACATAAAAAATGTGGGTTTACTAAACATTTTATCTTATTGGCTTAAATTCTGTCATTAGAGATTTATTCCTCTGACTTATGGAGTTTATTCCTAGGGTAATAAGTGGCATTTGGTGAACTGAAGTAATATTATCTCACCTTTTAGGGTTCAGGGCTTGATATCTTTACTTTGAGAGGAAGTCTAGGATGGCCCATGTGTGGTGAGGACTGGTGAAGACTGGGTAAGGATTGTAAGAAAAGCCCAGAGAGACTTACCAAAAATAAAATGCTCTTTCTTTACATATCGGGGCATCAAGTAATTATATGAAGCTACCTTATTATTATTCCACTGGATTGTTTCAAATCTTAGAATAAAGGATTTCAATAAGACTTAAAGAAAATTTCTGACTACAAGGTGCAGTTATCTTTGGATTAAGCTAATGAGAAAGACTGGAGGATTGTGCACATTATAATTAACTAGAGGCCTGGTGCATGAAATTTCATGCACAGGGGTGGGGTTGTCCCTCAGCCCGGCTTGCAGCCTCTTGCAGTCCAAGACCCCTAGCTCCTTACCACCCGCCTGCAGCAGAGGTGGAAGAGGTTCCCACCACCACGACTGCACTCACGATGAGCTCGGCTTCTAGCTGAGTGGCAGTCCCCCTGTAGGAGCGCGCAACCACCAGGGGCAGCTCCTGTGTTGAGCATCTTCACCCTGGTGGTCAGTGCATGTCATAGCAACTGGTCATTCTGTTGTTCAGTCTATTTACATATTAGGGTTTTATTATATAGGATGTATATATACATGTATACACATCAGTACAATACACAATACATAATCTCTTTTGAACCTTTCAATAGTCTATGGTGGCAAAATTATTATTATCTCTGTTTTAGTTTTTACAGATGAAGGGCTGAGACTCAAATGACTATGCAAAGTCACACAGCCAGTGACTGTGTGATTCCAAACATGGTGCATATTTTCCTGCCTCCTCCTGCTTTTCTGTATAAATGTTCACCTGGCTCTATTGACTAAAGCCTGAATTTAGCCCTTGATGTGAATAGTCATTTCAGATCCTTTTCTAATGTGGAAAAGGTAGAGAGAAATTGGAAGGAGGTAGAGACCTAGGTCAGAGTCACAGATTTTACATGGATTGTCTGTAACAGTTACATGGATTGATTTTAAATATTCAAGTGAAACTCCACTTTTCTGTAGAAGCTTACCAGCTTTTGGATATTTGGCCTTTAATTACTCATTGCTGAGAAAACTAGGGGGAAGTGGAATTAAAAAGTTAGCCAACCCATAAAATGATAAAGAGGTTCTTGCAATAGCTCCTCAACTGACAATAGCTCAGGATGCTGGGCTCAGGTCCATGCTTTTAGCAACTTTGCACTATAGTTAAACAAGTATTTTGGATTACTTTCCCCTTGTTTTTACTTTTTGCAATGGCAATGTTAACAACCTTTTCCATTTTTTCCCCAGTATAGAATTGTGTGGTACAGTGATTTATGCACTGTGCATTTGCAGATTAAAACACCCAGAGGGAATATTTGATTTAAACCACCAAACACCAAATAAAACCTCTAATGGCCCAAGAGATTGTATGCATTTAAATCTGAATGGACGAGAGACACAGAGAGAAAAACCCTGACAAAAGTCTCATTTTCCTTCCCATGGGGTCTCTATTTTGGTTCAAAGGCCTCCTACAGAAGTTATGTTTCCAATTATTTGTCTAGTAGTAGACAGTAAGAAGGGCCTTCAAGTTTCATAATAATAAGACTCCAAAAGAAACTTCTCCACCCCCAGAAAAAAGAAAAAGAAAAAAGAAATGAACATATATGAAGGCCAATGGTACATATAGTAAAAGATTACATTGGAGAAAACGATAATAGAAATAGTTATAAGAAAAAGTTGTGCTTCTTATAATTAAAAATATAGTTTCTTTCACATCAAACTTCTAATTTCCATGTATTTAAACAGGAGACAATGAGAAATGGAAAAAACACACAAAAAAACCCTACCTCTAGAGGTAATAAAATTTTTAATTAATACTTTATTTCACAAGAGGTGCTTAAAAATAAGAAATAGGCCTGACATCTCATTCTTTTTTGTGCATTTCTAACAGTTGTTTACTCAAAGTAAATATAAGTTGAACTTCAAATGTATTCTAGGCACTGCTATATTTGGTGGATGCACAGGTTAATAAAACCTATGTTATTACTTAAAGAACAACCCAGTTTAACCAGGGAAGCCAACATAAGGAAATCAGTGCAATCAGCCTTCATAAGTGTTAAGGTAGAGGATTTAATGAGGGTATAAAGGAGGAAGAGGGCAATCTTTCTTGGTAGAATTAGGGAAGACAATATTAAGAAATGACATTTTCATTGGGTCTTAAAGAATACTTAGGTATTTCCAATGTAAACTAGACAGAAGTCTAGCTGAGAATGGATAGGGACCATATTATTTTTGGAACTAGAGTGACAAGAACATTTAAATACAGCCTATAGATTCTAAAAGAAATATAAGTCAGTGATTAGTTTGCTCACCCAACAATATTTTTTTAAGTAACTTCAGACACTTTCCTTTGGGGATCTGCTCTTCTCCCATCATGTTGGGAATAGGAGTTGCCTAGGGTGAGTTCCAGATTACTTATGATGACTACATGGTAGATTTAGCTACATAGGAGAAGCTATTTAGGAATTTATAATCTCTTCTTTGGTTTTCTGGTGGGTATCCAGATGGAAATGACTAATGAGAATTTGGTTTCCATCTGCAATAGAGTGAGGGTCTGGATATCATGAAACAAATACACAAGTAACATGTGTACTTTATAAAAAAGAATGACAAACTTTCTGTTAATAAACCTCAGAATCTATGAGGTTCTAAAATAACATTCTTTGCAAACACATTTAGACTATTCAAATATCTTAAAGCGGCATGCTTCAGCCATGGAAGGTGATGGATAGTATCATTCACTCCCATGGTTTTTACTATTAACTATGTGTTGATATCCAGACCCTCTCAAATTTCAAAATAGAAAATATAACACTAATTTTATAGAGATGCTTTGAGGATTAAATAAAATAATCTATGAGAAAGTACTGGAACCATGCAGAAGTTTCTTTACTTGAAAAGGATTAGCTTGCAAAAGGATTATCAATGTCAATGTGTTTAAAATCCAAAGGGACTCCAAGGTCTTAGCTTGTGGTCCTAGATACATGTTCCCTTAAGTGACTTAAAACTAAACAGAATCTTATCCTCTCTGCTGATTTATATCCAAGTAGTGGTCTTTCCCAAAATATGACTGTTTTATCTATGTCAAAATGTTTGAAGAAGACAGCCACTTTCTCAAAGATCTCTACCAATGGGAAAGGGAACTCAGCACATGACAATAGCATTTGCTATCTCATCACTGTTTTTAATGTGCAAAAATTCCAAGGGGTTTTGAGTCTGTGGAATCTCCACTAGAGTAGGGCAATGGTCCTAAATCCATAGCACCAGCACACTCAATGTTTAAAAGTTCTTTCAGTTACAAACCCACAGTCTCACTTCTGAACTCCTAACCCAGTGGTTCTCACACACAGTTTCAGAAGAACCTGGGAATCAAAAATTATTTTTAAAAAATAAATAAATAAAAGCAAGCTAGTTTGCAGGTCTTACCCCTCAAAATATTTCATTGGTACTGTACTGCAAGAGAGTCAGGCTAAATACAACTGCTGGAACCACACACTCAAGAACTATTTCATTTTTTTATAATCACTTTTTCTCACCTCTTGCCCATTAATTTCAATGATACAGTCACTGAGCTTTCAATTATTTCATGATTTGTTATAGGTCCTTTGGATTATTCATGCTGAAAAAAATGATTCATACCATATACTTGTGTAATGGTCATTCATTTCTTTATCACTCTTAAATTATAAAAATCATCTCCACTTTCCATCTTATTATGTCTTTCCTTTTTAGCACTATTATTTGCACTTACCTACTATGATGGAGTTAATGATGCCATAAATTAGCTCTAAAGTAACACATGCATGTTACTGTCTTGACTTTCTGTCTATGACTCAAGAAACATAATGACTAAAATGACCTAATTTTACTCCATCTAATTGGTGGTGGGCTCTTTTAATTGGAGTATAACCTTGTTCACAGCCCATAAACATAAAATTTAAAAGTAGAAAAACTTCTGTCTCCGATAAAATAAGCACTAAATATATATTAGTTTCCTCTCTAATTTCTTTTCTTGAATTGTTCCTCCCTTTCCCACCTCACATTTGGCTACTAAATGCATTATTAAGATCTTGTCTAATCTTAAATTCTAATCTCTAGTGGACTATTAATATTCAGCAATCATATTTCTTCCCTTTGTAGAATAGGAGAGAGTTTGTATTCACTCATGGGGATCCTCAGGGTACTCATATCCCATTTACTAACAGAGATGGTGATAATAACCCATTCAAAAAAGATGCTGTTGAATCAGAACAAAATGAGGAAATGAGATAAAACACTGGGTGAGATGGATGCTTGTGTTTTGAGGGAGGGATGGTGGTTGCAGACAAGGACAGAGCTCCTTGTTTCTCATCACAAATAGGCACTTTCTGATGCATTATTACAAGGTGGTATGTGGAGGGTCCTCTCCTCCCCACCATGAGGCAGGAACCACAGCTGACAGGAAAAGCTGAGTGATTTTCAGCAGTGGCTCTAGTGAACATCAGCAGACAGACAGTGGAAATGTTTCCATGAAGACTAACAACTCTTTCTAAAATGTTTTAAAGCTCTAAGGAAAGAAGAGAGAGAGAGAGAGAGAGAGAGAGAGAGAGAGAGAGAGAGAGAGAGAGAGAGAGAGAGAAACACATCGCTTACACAATATAGAGAGATATAAAACACAACTGAAATTATGTCACTTAAAACAGTGATGTTGCTGAAACCGATTTGGCTCAGTGGATAGAGCGTCAGCCTGCGGACTGAAATGTCCGAGGTTCGATTCTGGTCAAGGACATGTACTGTGATTGTGGGCACATTCCCAGTGGGGGGTGTGCAGGAGACAGCTAATCTATGTTTCTCTCTCATCCATGTTTCTAACTCTCTATCCCTCTCCCTTCCTCTCTGTAAAAAAAAAAAATCAATAAAAGTATTTAAAAAACAAACAAACAACAAAACAAAACAAAAACAGTGATGTCAATAAAAGAAAGTACAGGTGTACCACAAAGATATCATGGGCTCGGTTCCAAACCACCTAATGAAACCAGTATTTTAATAAAGCGAGTTGTAACCTTGCTGGTGAAAGGTCTTGCTTTCAGTTTGCAGAAAACACAGCACCTGTGAAGCTTCATAAAGCAAAGGGCAGAAACACAAGGTACACCTGTATGGGAGTTGGAAACAGAGGGAATCAAACTTGGGCTCTGGCTTTGGTCCTTTTGTTCTTAGTGTATTCCTTTTAGAGGTCACAAACTTTCTGTGACTCAGTTTATAAGTGAAATGGTAATAAATATACCAGTTTGGCCTATTTTCTTGCATGAGGTTTTC
This sequence comes from Vespertilio murinus, assembly GCA_963924515.1. NCBI lineage: Eukaryota > Metazoa > Chordata > Mammalia > Chiroptera > Vespertilionidae > Vespertilio > Vespertilio murinus. Next base: position 130,922,090 of record OZ004705.1, on the reverse strand, counting down.
TGTGTGAAGGATGTCAATAGCTTAGACCTTGTTTCTGCCACTCTTGTGACATGGTATAAATCTCATGCCTATATATTTTGGCTGCTAAACTCAGGGTTAGTTTAGGCATTAATGACCACAAACACACATCTTAAGAAGAATAGGCAACAGTGCAGTTCCAACACAGTGCCGGCTGAATTCATGTCAGACCCTGTGCTTGGTCCTGTTTCTCTCCCCCAAAGCTACACAATCTGCAGCATTTACTTCAGACATCAAATTTACATCACCAAATAGCTCTCAGAGTTCCTGTGTCACAGTGCCAACATTCAAAATACTTTATAACTGTCAACAATGTTTTGGTATTTATTTTACATTTGTGTTGCCAAAGGTTCCCTGTAAGGTTTCAAAACAACTCTTGTTTAAGTCTGAGGATTCACTTCAAGGAACAACGAAACTGGTTGCAGAGTTTTTATAATAATTGTCTGGCTTACCTGCTCTTCTCTGAGGTTGAGGTTGGCACTTGACTTGCATTCAAACAGGGCACTCTGTGCCCACAGTTTGATGAAGTAAGGAAAGGGGAGAATAGGTTTCTAATGTATGGTGATATTGAGATTAACCTATTTCTCAATGCAATTTTAAAAAGAAAAGAGCAAAGCTTTTTGGAATGCTACCTGCTTTCTAAAATGTACCCACAAAGACCATTACCAGGAAAATAATATGCTCAGGTCATTTTAGATCTGGGTGTTTAGAGATCTTATCCTCACACGGCTTCATTTATTGGCTACGAAGCCTTTCAAAATCTGTATCCTCACACTGGAGTCCGCTTCAAATTCCTCACCCACATTTAACATGTCCACTTAAATATCTCCCAGTCACCTCGAACTGAACATTCCTAAAACCAAGTTCACATTCTGCCTTTCCGCTCCCCTCTTTTTGCCTGCAGCCACACACACACACAAACCACAATTATTTTCTATGTCCCAGTATTTGTCAGGATAAGCTAGCCTTATTCTGTGAGAACAAACAGCCCCCAGATCTCAAGGCATAAAGTTTATGCTCGGCTCACACACAGTCCTCCTCTGGAGTGGGCACTGCTCTAGAGCACCTGTGCTCCAGCGTGGCACGTGGCGCTCAGCTGTTTTCATTCTGAGGCTCTATCATCTCAGCCTGTGGCCACCCTGCTACTTGCCGAAGAGGAAGAAAAAGCCGAGAGAATGGCACTGAGGTTTCCATCGCTTCATGTTATGGAGCAACCCGCAAGAGATGACCACCAGTGACGGAGATAAAAATTTATGAGCCTTTAATAAACTGGCCAGTGACTGCAGTTGTAATATTCTACTGCCATAAAGGCTGAACTGCAGTGCAGACTACAGGTGTTACAGCAAATGTATACTCAGAAACCACCAGAGGGAGTTAGGACAGTTACAATGACAACCCAAAGGTTACAAAAGCTATTTCAGCCATTTCCAAGGAACTCTGGGTGACCCACTACCTCCCTCCAAACTCTAATCGACCTATTGTTCAGTGACCTACTCCACCTCCCTCTGTCCTAAGACATCCTGCCTCCAGGCAACGGAGGAGCTGTGCAATGTTTGCAGCCCAGAAGTAACACACCTGACTTTCATTTACATTTGTTATTGTTTAAAGGAGCTGTGGTACACTCATATACAATGAAATACTATGCAGCTGTAAAAAAAAAAGAATGAAATCCCACCATTTGCGACAACATGGATGGACCTGGAGGACATCACCCAAGTGAAATAAGCCAGTCACAGCAAAACGAAAACCATGCCACTTACTCATATGTGGAATCCAAAGAACAAAACAATCGAACAAACAAAACTGACACAGACTCGTCGATACAGAGAACAAATTGAGAGTTGCCAGGTCGGAGAAGCTTGGAAAGCTGGGAGAAATAGTTATATGCTCTCTCCTGGGCAAGAGTGATGCCAAGCACACCTGTCCAAGTGCCAGAAAGAAGAGCTAGGAAATGAAAACTACATAACATTCTCTTTATCCAAATTTCCTATTTTTCAGATTCTTAGGCCAGACACTGTGGCTTCACCCATCTTTCTCTGACACACCCACGTTCCATCAGTTAATAAGGAAATACCGTTAATCCTGCTTTCTTTCTCTCTGTATAATTAATTCACTTTTTTTAAATTCCCACCTCCACTTAAATGCAAACTCTCATCAGATGTCTTCCCTGACAGCAATGATTTTCTCACAGGTCTCCCTGTTGCCAGGATCCTCTCAAATCAATTCTCTACCCGGCAGCCACAGTGATGTTTCTAAAATACAAACACGATTGTATTGATCTAACCTCCGGTTTAAAACCCTTTTGTAGCTCCCCGTGGCTGTTTTATTTTAAATGCCCACGCCAGTAAATATGATTTCTAAGACCCCGTATTATCTGGCACGTGCTTACTTCTCTAACTTCATCTCTCCAATGTGCGCCTTGTAGTGGAAGCTGCACTATGCTCCCCGGATCCTCCTTCAGGTCTGAGGCACTTGCTTGTCCAGCCAGTGAAATGCTGACAGCTGATAGCTCACAGCTGAAACCCTTTTCCAGGAATCGCCTGCAACCAAAGGAAGCTGCCTCACTCATGGTTATCCCCTCACCCCTGCGGCCACATTTATCCAAGGTCAGGAGAGAACACAAAACCCCTCTCCTTGTTTCAATTTATGGTCAATGTAAACACCATCTCAGTTCCAGCACAGCCAGCCTGAGGGGTGCAGCACAGTCATGCCCTGGCAGATGTCGTCACAGCCCCATAACCTCATACATGCCATCCGTGCCCTAGCGTCTGTTTCCCGGGGAATCTGAAACATTCCTCAGACTCCATGCTGCAGGGCTTTGAAATACTTCCAGCACTCCAAATGCATTCTTTCTTCCATCTAGACCAGGGGTGGGCAAACTTTCTGACTCGAGGGCCACAATGGGTTCTTAAATTGGACCGGAGGGCCGGAACAAAAGCAACCTGACCATGCTGGCACTCTCATCTTGGGCTGCTGGTGAAGGAGCGGAGGGGAGAGCAAGAGAACCCTCAGCTCTTTCGGCTCCGTGGGCCGGATAGAACAGCCGAACGGGCTGGATCCGGCCCATGGGCCGTAGTTTGCCCGCGGCTAATCTAGACCTTTGCTCAGATGGTGTCTGTGGCCTGTAGTGCAATCCCACCTCCTTAATTTTGCCTGAGTAATTCCTACTTATACTCAGGGACTTGAACAGCTCATGATGCCAACAAAGAACAGCAAATCTACAAAGAAGCCCTCTCATCAAGTCCAAGACAGGTACTCCAAATAGATCCTCCCTCCTGCAAAACATACCAGACTTGGAGCAATGTAATCTTATTATCCAACTGCATTACAATCCCAAGGAAAGTGGGGCATGAGTACTCTCAGAATTGCAATGAAAATATATTTGGGGTGATAAGAGACACCTCTCTTTAAACCATGTGGTCTCACCCAGCCAATGTGGCTCAGTGGTTGAGTGTTGACCCATAAACCTAGAGGTCACAGTTCTTTTCCCAGTCAGGACACATGCCAGGGTTGTGGACTGGGTACTCAGTAGGGGGTGCGCAGGAGGCAGCCAGCTGATTGATAATTCTCTCACATTGTTGATATTTCTCTCTCCTTTTCCATTCCTTTCTCTGAAATCAATAAAAACATATTAAAACAAACAAACAAAATATATGTGATCCAAGTTATTTTATCCTGGGCTCAAAACCCAGAATACAGTGTTGCTGTTTTTGTTTATTATTCTGAACATGGCCCCTATTATATTTCTGAAGTTAATAGCACCTCATATTGATCTGGGAACCTCTGTATCCCCTGCACTCTGCATGTGGCCTTGGGGAGACAGAGTGGCACCTGGATTTCTCCTGCTTCATGTCCACCCAATCACTTACAGACCATTTGACTGTGGCAACAAGCTGAAGGCTAGGGTTCTCCCAGGCATCTTCAGCTTCCACCATGTTACATCTGTCCTTTACTCACCAACCTCGGGGCAATAGCTGGCATTCTACACCTTCCTCAATACCCTGAGATCGTTCTGGTATCATCTTCTCCTTCAGTTCAGTCCTCCACTTATCTTTGGATATGCTGAAGGAGGAAAAAATAAGTTAGCAAATGATTTTCCCGCTCACCTCCTTCAGAGCTACTGGCCTCCTAGACATGTCAAAAAGTCAGCTCTCACATTTAAGACTAATGAGTGGCCTCCTTTCTAAGCAATGTCTGTCTTCTCCTTGCCTGGAGCCAGAAGCTGGTGACTCAGCGTGAGTTGAGAGATGGCTGCAAGGAAACACATTTAAGAAGGATATGGAAATGTGTAGGTTTCATATTTGCAAAGAATTGTCCCCCACGACATTTGTTCACGAATCTGCCACTTCAGAGTGTAAGTTTCCTGTCAGTAGTTAAGAATTTTTATATGTCTTTGCAAATTCAGTGACAAATATAGTACATAGCACATGGCAGGTGATCCAACATATATTTTTATTGGAAGACAAGGTATCTTTACCTCCTACTTCAGATCTACCAGTACTGTGATGCTGCTCCTGTCCTGATGGGCCCCATCTGCTTATCTCCTGCCTCTACTCTCTTTTAATTTCAGCTGAAATTCATTCTCAGGAATACTAGTATCCTTCATTTTTACCAGTAATTCACATATCTTAATATGTAGGGCCAGAAAAATAGTCTAGATTCTTGTACATATAGAAAATATGCTTGTTATTTTTGGTTTTTTAAAATATATTTTATTGATTTTATACAGAGAGGAAGAGAGAGGGATAGAGAGTTAGAAACATCAATGAGAGAGAATCATCAATCAGCTGTCTCCTGCACACCCCCCACTGGGGATGTGCCTGCAACCCAGATACATGCCCTTGACCAGAATCAAACCTGTGACCCTTGAGTCCGCAGGCTGACGCTCTATCCACTGAGCCAAACCAGTCTCGGCTATGCTTGGTTTTTAGCTTTAACTTGCACTTGTGGAATATATGCCATGTACTTATTTTTTTAAGTTTATTTTTTTTTTCATCTTCAACTATTGTACCAGACTTTAAACTCCTAAAAATAAAACATTCAAGTTAGTATTATTTATTTTTCTTTATTTTAATTAAATATTGTTTAAAGTATTACATATGTCCTCTACCCTCCCCTCCCCCATTGGCCCCTTATAGTCTGTCCCCATCCCCTGTTCCAGGCCTTTACTATCCTATTATCTGTGTCCATGGACTATGCATACAATTTCTTTGGTGGATGCGCTAGGTTTTATTTTCAGGGGATGTCTTATTTTTCCATGAAGAAGAATACGGTACACATTTATTGTTAAAAGAAAACAAAGGGAATTTATTACCTGTATAAGGTACGGTAGTACGGTAGTTGTCAACACAAACCAGACAAACTGTGAATCCTACAGTATCAAGAATTTACTCATTTATTCAATGACAATCATGTCATCATCTTCTGGAACATCATCATAACAATCCAATTCCTAAATTTCCTGGTGAATTTCTTATGACTCCAATTCTTTCAGAATCAGTGGACCAAATCTCTCCTGTTTAGCAATAGCACTGTCTTTAAATGAGTACTTCTTGTCAAGGTAACCTGCTCACAGTGCATTTGCAATGCAACTGTCAGTGATTTTCTCCCATGAATTCTTCACCCAAGTCACAACTTCTTGCAGTTTGGGTTTCACAAAGTTTCCATGCTGATTTCTCTCCATTCACACAGCAGTGACGTCAGGACTCCGAGTAACATCACTGGTTGCTAGATGCTATTCGGGGCGGCCCTAGCGACCAGTTTATTGTAAACTAATTTTCATTCTGAGACAGAGCCTGGGGGCCTTATTTTCAGGGGGATGCCTTATATTTCACTCAGAAGGAAACCTATAAGTAGGTCTTATTTTCGGAGGATGTATTATTTTCGGGGAAACATGATATATATATATATATATATATATATATATATATGAAACAAAACCTCAAGCTCTGAATAAGCTATGAGAGAGGAAAATGAGGCAATCAAGTATGGGGAAATGAGCCTAAAACAGGGCTCATGTGTCCTCAGTAGAGGACACAACAGTACCAGCAGGGGCTGGGCCCCTAGATCTGTGTCCTCCCTGTGGTCAGAGAGGAAGGACTTTATTTAATCAGCTACTCTGAGTTTAAGCAAGTTATCAGCTCAGAGCCTCCAGATGTACTCAGATATAACAAAATAGTTGTCTTCAGCCATTGTTCACTTCTGAGAATAGTCTAATGTTCTCATTTTAGGAAAACGAGTTGGAAAGAAACTTTCAGTTCACCAAGGCCGATCTGCTCCTCAACACAGGGGTTGTTGGCATATAGTGAGTGATCTAGTCTCTCAAACCCTTCTGTGGAAACTTGCTACTCCTCTTCTCTGAAGCTTTTTTTTAAATAATAAATCTTTATTGTTCAGATTATTACATGTGTTCCTCTTTCTCCCCTCCTTCCCCATAACTCCCTTCCACCTGATTCCTAACTCCACCCCGTGCTCTTACCTCCACCCCTGTCTTCATCCATAGGTGTAAGGTTTTTGTCCAATCTCTTCTTGCAACCCTCAGACCTCCTTCCCCCTGAGAATAGATAGTCCAATCCTTTTCTATGTCCCTGATTCTATTATATTCCCAAGTCCATTTTGTTCTTCAGATTTTTTACTCACTTGATTTTTAGATTCACTTGTTGGTAGGTATGTATTTGATGTCTTTTTGTTGTTCATAATTTTTACATTTACCTTTATTTACCTTTTCTTCTTCTTCCTCTTCTTAAAGAATACCCTTCAGTATTTTATGTAATCCTAGTTTGGTGTTGATGAACTCCTTTAACTTTTTCTTGTCTGTGAAGCTCTTTATCTGACCTTCAATTCTGAATGATAGCTTTGCTGGGTAGAGTAATATTGGTTGTAGGTTCTTGTTGTTCATCATTTTGAATATTTCTTGCCACTCCCTTCTGGCCTGCATAGTTTCTTTTGAGAAATCAGCTGACAGTCGTATGGGTACTCCCTTATAGTTGACTAGCTGTTTTTCTCTTGCTGCTCATAAGATTTTCTCTTTGTCTTTTGCTCTTGGCATTTTAATTATGATGTGTCTTGGTGTGTTCCTCTTTGGATTCCTCTTGTTTGGGGTTCTGTCAGCTTCCTGAACTTGTAAATCTATTTCTTTTACCATGTAGGGAAAGTTTTCTGTCATTATTTCTTTCAGTAGACCTTCAATATCCTGCTCGCTCTCTTCTGGCACCCTAAAAATCCAGATGTTGGTGTGCTTTAAGCTGTCCTGGAGGCTCCTTACACTATCCTCACACTTGTGGATTCTTCTTTCTTTCTGCCTCTCTGGTTGGGTGATTTTTTTCTTCCTTACATTCCAGATCTTTGGTTTGATTCTTGGGGTACATTGATCTATAGCTGAGTTTCTGTATATTCTTTATTTCAGATATTGCATGCTTAATTTCTGACTGGTCCTTTTCAATTTTTTTTTGTATTCTCATTAAGGTCCTTGAAGGTCTCACAAAGCTTCTTGGAGGTCTCATCAAGTTTCTCTGAAGCTTTTAATAAGACAATACAAGCAGGACGCCATGAACTCCATCACTCTGGCACTAATCTAGCATTCTGACTCCTCACCAAACAAGCCAGGATATAGGTTGGTTTTAGTTCAGGTTGGTTCAGAGCCTTCTACCTACTCTTTCTTAATGCATTAACTCATTTGTAACTTAATTAAAATAAGGGACAGAGGGAATAAAATTTTCATTCATTGTAAGTTCATCTCATTCCTGGTTCCCTTTAGATGCAAATGTTTGGTTTTAATTTTGGCTTGGTTTTGCTTTTCTAATGTCACTAGTCCTTAAGTAGCAATTGCATGGAAAGAGCTAAAGTTTAAATAACAAGAAAACTCTGGAACCCTTTCCACAGTCTCTGGAATGTATCTCCATCCTCAGTGCCCCCAATGCTTTTCTACCTGTATCTCTCCTAAGAATTCCACCCTCCATGGCCTGGCCAGCTGTACTTTATCCTTTGGTATCGGTTTAGCCCTCCATTCCTCAATAGAGCCATGCCCATCCCACAGCTAAACATTCAGCGGTACCTTCTGTCTCTACTGCAAGTCTGCAAGCAACATGAGAGATTGAGAGTGATGATCCTATGTGACCCCACGGTCCAGCCCCTGGTACAGTGCCCAGCACAAACGATACTCATCAAAAATTGCAATTTTGGTTATTTTATTGAGCAAGGTGATTTTATTTCCCTGAGTTCTTGTCCTGATGGATTTGAAGAATGAAGCTACAAACAAAAGGTGATAGGTGAAAAGTACAGAAACTTTATCGCAAGCAGACACTACCTCTAAAACTTAACTCTAAATTCTAAGACTCTGTCCCTCCTGGTTGGTCAGAGGGGACTCTAAGAAGGATGACAGATACTTTCTCATCTTGAGGCATTAAATAGGCTGGAGAATCTACTTTTCTACCATTGGACCTTAGGCCTGTGATCAGCTCCCATGACCCCCACACCTGCGCTTTCCTCTTCTGGTTGTTTAGGTTGGAGTCAGGTTTTATTTATCTTATAGCTCTCCCAGTTGTTCTGGCAGAGAAAGCCTTATCTGATAGCCCTCCCACATGCTCAGGTCAGGGCTACTTTTGTTTAACTTATGGTCACTTTAATTGCTCAGGCCAGAGATACCCCTGTCGGTCCTCGGTTTATGGCTGTCTTAATTGCTTAGGACAGATATATTTCTATTTATCTGTGCCATTTCTCTATCCTCTGTACAAGTAAGATAAACATCCTGGTGTCTTCAAGTCTCCATTATGTATTCATTCCCATAGACCATTTTCATTTTTAAACCCGCCTACTTTACCCTTAAAATTCCTTTCAATTGTGAAATGATTGAATAAAGCAATTAACCAATAAACTCCAAATCCATCTTCTTTTAAGGCTGCCTTTGCTCCTGTCATTAGCCAGCAGGCTTTTCGTAAAGAACATTGACTCCAGAGAGGCTTAGTAACTATATGGACTTAGTCATACTAATTAGCATCTTTGTTCCTCAGTTTTCATTTCAAAAGTGGAAATTGCAATAGTAAATAGTGGCATAGTACATGTAAATAAATGACTTAAGACTAATGCTTAATACCTATTAAGAAGTGATGATGGCATATGGATGGGTAATATACTTAGAATGGGTTAGTTACTGATTATGGATGGATGATATACTTAGGATTTATAAATGTATGCTTAGCATTTTTTTATTTTTTGCAGCTTACTGGGTGATTATAAGGCACAAATCTTTACAACCACCCAAGTCAAAAAAACAGAAACTTGCCAGGCACCCTCCAATCACAGCATCTTCTCTCCTTCCCCGATTTTATTCGTATTAACCAATGTCACTCCAATAAATATAAAAAATAAATGAATAAACATGTAAAAATATAAAGGTATATGAAAGAAAAAAAAACCTTCAAGCTCTGGAGAATTTTGGTAGCAAAATATAAAGTATAAATAAATAATCATGTAAATCATACAGATGAAGAAAATATTGTAGCATCAGAGCAAAAGAGAAAAGGGGGAAAGCCCTGGCTAACAGAAGTAGGAGTGCAAAAGTAAGACTGACAGGAAGGTGCTGAGGAGCTCACGCTCTTTGTCTTACAGTTTCTTTTCTATAGTTTGCATTGTGTGCACCATCATCGCATCATTTAACACGTTCTTCCATCCTCTCCATGGCCTGGAAAATGGCAGATGGATGGTGAGGCTTGATCAGATCAGCTTCAGTCCATTTGACAGAATGTAGACAGTGATATATTCTTTCATCAGGAGGCACATAATGCCCATTTTTTCCTCTTTTTTATGTTTGCATCATTAATTCTTAGTTCCTAGATTCACAAATTTATTGCAGGTTACAAAATACTATTATGCTATCATTTTATTTTCAGGTATTAGCTGGAATAACTTTATGAGGAGGTGCTTCCCTTCATTTACCACTTAATTGCTCAGTGCTACCATTCATGTAGAAAAGCCAAGATAAACCTTCATTTTTTCCTTTTATTTACCCATTTATAAAGATGAAAAATTAGATTTCTGTCATATTCTGACATGATGAATTTATTTTTTAATATTATTATAAAGTCATGGGGTTTTGATCCCATTTCAATTTTATTTTTATTGAAACAAAATTTTCCATCTTTGGTCAGTAAGAGTCCCTTCGAGTTTGTTCCTGAGTCCTTCCAACATGATTGCAGTGTTCTGCTGTAGCTTTTTGGCTCATCCTGGATATCTCCTGCTCCAGAATGTAAATCAGCTATCAGTCCAAGAAGCCAGCATTTCTCTTGATTTGATATAGACATTCATTGACATTGAGCCAGTCATTACTTCTAGGCATCTTCAGTGGACAGAGCCAGAAGTTTTTACTAATGTTTTTACTCAAAATCAAACTGCAGGGTGCTTAGTTTTCTCCTAAGAATCTCGTTCTCAAAGATCCAGGGGCTAATAGAATTGGAATACTCCTCACTTACCCATTGGCATTATTTCACATCCCACATACAACAGTTTCAGGAGACAATACCAATAATATTCTGCTCAATATGATTAGTAAAAAAAAAAGTTAAGCAATAAAACCACAACAATCAATGCCATTATTTAAAATAGCTAAAAGGGTTCTGGTTCCAATTCCAAAGTGGGGAGGATTTCTCATTCCATTAAGCAATTCTCTAGACACCAGCTGTGTATTCTACGATTCACCTTAATTCCGATACTGTCTACAGAGAGATACCATTGGATTCCACAGGTAAAGATTCCACAGGTAAAACTGCCCCTGCTCATGCATACATACTTGAGAACTCAAATGCAAGCCCAGCTTATTACTTGTGCTTTTGACTGACCATAAATCAGAGGTTCCCAGGACCCTCTCCTTGGATTTGATTAACTTGCCTGAGTGACTCACAAAACTGAGAGAGATAACTTTCTTACTAGACTACCAGTTTATTATAAAAGGATATAATTCAGAAACAGCCAAAAAGAAGAGATGCATAAGGCAAGGTATAGGGAGAGGGCACAGAGCTTCTACACCCTCTGTAGGTGCACCACTCTCCCAGCAAGTACCTCCACCATGTGTTCACCAGCTCAGAAGCTCTCTGAATCCTTTCCTTTTTAGGTTTTGTTGGTGGGATCATCACATAGACAAGAACGATTAAATCATTGTCCATTGGTAATTGAACTTCATCTCCAGCCCTTCTCTCCTCCCTGGAAGTTTAGGTGGGATTGGAAGTTTCAACCTTCTAATCCCATGGTTGGCTGCACTGCCAACCAGTCCCCATCTCTAGATTCTTTCCAAAAATCACCTTATTAACATAGCAAAAACATCTTTAACACTCTCAACACCAGAAATTTCAAGAGTTTTGGAAGCTGTTAGCCAAGACAAAGACCAAATATATATTTCTTATTATAAATCACAATATCACGCATACATTACCCATTCTCCTGTCATTTTTAAAAAATGACTTACTATAGCTACACTATCAAAGTATATAGCTACACTATCAATGTATTATCTCACTTTTAGCTCTAGCTGGCCTTAGTAGTAGATACATAGCTACTTTAGTTCAAGTAGCTATGTATCTACTACTTACCCCTTACTTTCATGTCATTAATCCCATGTCTCTCTAGTTACTTCTGGTTGTATAAAGCTCATTCACTAGTACATTTCTTTTTTTAATGGGGCTCTGAGTAGCAATGTCCCCTGAGTTCTTTCATGTTGGCCAGTTGGCCAGTGTCATTAAGACTTGAAGAACATTTTATTGGATATATTTTTATCACATTTTCATGAATATCTTAAATAGCCATATTTAATATAATCCATCTTTTTTGGAATTCTGGAATTTTCAACATTAGTATTCAAAACTCAGATAATAATCTAATTTTCTTTTTCTCATAAGGCATGTACTTTCCTTGCATAAAAAAGCAAAATAAAAATTTGGTGGGCATTTTCCCCCTGGAATTATTTTTTTCTCATTACAGCTTTATTAAGATATAATTCACATAAAATAAAATTTACCCCTTAGGTGAATGATTCTGTGGGTTTTTAGTATATTCACAAAGTTGTACAACCATCATAATTACCTAACTTTTGGATATTTTCATCATCCCTCAAAAAATTTCATACCCATTAGCATTCCACTCTTCCCAGCCCATGACAATCACAACATCTCTATAGATTTATCTATTGTGTACATTTATATAAATGGACTCATATAATATCAGCATTTTATGACTTTTTCATTTATCATAATGATTTCATGGTTCATTAGTGCTTTAGCACATACCAGTACTTTATTCCTTTCTATATTTTGTTTATGTATTCATTAGTTTATGGACATTTGGGTTGTTTTTATTTGGGGGCTATTCTGAATAATGCTACTATTAACATTCATGTACAAGACTTTTGTTGACATATGTTTTGTCATATATATATATATATATATATATATATATATATATATACACACATATATATATGAGTAGAATTGCTGAGTCATATATTAGCTCTAGGCTTAATATTTTGTCTTCACTTATTTTTATTTTTAGGTTATATTCTCTAATTCATTTAAGCATTTCCCTGTGAGGTCAATCCCATTTGCTAAGGACAAATCTTCACAAATGGTATATTTATAAAACTTCTTTTGGTGGTAACATAAACCCAACATAAAATGGCTTTACTAATAAAAGCTATGCTGTCTCTGGGGTTGCTTGAGCTACTCAAAGACATTATCAATAATCAAAGTTCTCTTTACATTTGACTATGTGATTACTCCTTAATATTGCAAAATGATTGCAATACCTCAGGGTGTCTCCTATCACTGTAAAAAAATCATAAACAGAAAATTTTCATTAACATTGTGATAAAAACACATGAGATCCCATAAGCCCCTTAGATACTTCACTCTTTTATTCTTTTTATTTTTGCCCCTCTCTTATCAGATAATTTCAAATGGTTGTCTTTGAGTTCACTAATTCTTTCTTCTACTTGATAAAATCTGGGTTGAACCCCTCTATTTAATTTTTAATTTCAGTTATGGCTTTATTCAGCTCCCAGATTTCTGCTTTTCTCTTTTTTGTATTCTCTCTTTGTTGAAATTCTCATTTTGTTCATGCATTGTACTCCTGGGATAAATGGCATATTTTTAATGGTTATTGTGAGTTTTTTCTCAGATTATTCAAATAACTCCATTTATTTGGAGATTTACTTTGTTCCTTCCTTTATTTGGTCCTTTTTTTTTCTGTTCCTCATGTTTCTTGTGATTTTGTGTTGGTATCCCCATATTTGAAAAACCACCACTTCCTCCTTTCTTTATAAACTGCCTTCATACAGAGCATTTAGTCTGGCTAGAGATTTCAGAGATCTCTCCAACCTTTTCTGTGGGTATGCCTTCCCTGGATTTGTATGTTGATTCCTAATTGGAAGGATTTGCTGGTTTCTTCTTTTCTGGAGCTCATAATCTCTTGCTCCCTCTGGTGTCTGTCCTTTGTATCATGAAGCAGCAGCACATCACACAGATCCTTTTTGTTCTCAGTACCCCATGGTCATTTAGATTATGTAACTTCTCACCCATATTCTGATACAAGTAATAAATAAACCAATTCTTTGAGTAGCACCCAAAAATTCAGAATGTCTTCTTTTTCCCTCCCCAGATAGAATCCAGGATCTGAGTGTTTCCTCCAAAATGTATAGCACTATACCAAGAAGAGAGACTATGTTCAGAAGGTGACATGAATTTTCTACCAGTTCTGATGTAGCTGGTGTCATGCTCACTCAGAGCACAGGAGACTCTTAACTAAGTTGTATTTCTCCCAAAGGGATATGGTCCATGTATTACTGTTTAATTGAATCCCCATGAGAGTAAGAGCGAATGAGACTTTCTATTCCACAATTTTGCTGACTTCTCTCTCCTATTGTGTCTCTTTTTAAGAGCTAAGGAATCCTTACTAAAATATACCAAGTCTCATTGACCAGAATAGGTCCATGTCCCCTTTTAAGCCATCAGAAGCAACAGGATACTAGGAAGCAGGATAAGTATATTTGCAGTTTGGAAGCAAAATATTGGAAGAGTATTTTTTCTGCAGTTAAAAAAGTAGAGTTTTTAAGAAACTGGTAGGAAGAAAAAAATGCAGAGAATACAAATCATGTTAATATATTGCAGACAGACTATGTTTTGTGAAGCCTCTGTCTTTACAAGCCATTTGAATTAGCAAAAAATCAGCATGTCAGCACAGTGTAGAGGCCCAGACTTTTGTGGTTCTGTGAAAGAAATAATACATAGGGCATGAATTGTACTCCTGAGTAATATAATCACCAGACAACTCTCCTATAACTGGAGTCTAGCCACAGGACCACTAGATAACCTTCCAGGCACAATTTCTAAGCATTTTAGTATACCCATTTGATTGAAGCATGAGATAGAAGGTCAAGGTACCCTAAATGGGATAAACAGAGCCCATGAAGTTCATTGCCCAAACTTGGAATGCCCCATTTGGATGGTATTATCAACTTATTTATTCAGCAACCAAAGAGTAGTTTCGACATTTTGAAGGAAGTTACTCTAAAGCTCAGGGCTCCCTGAAGTACAGAATCCAGGGAATGGACCCCACTTGCTCATGGAAAGGGGAATTCTGGGGATCTGAATGATTTAGACAACAGAGAGAATGGGCTTGGAGAGCAGAAAGAAGTGCACAGAGGAAAGAGTTGTCAAAGGATTAACTTGTGATACTTTAGGGCAAGGATAATAATCAAGTTTCATCTTGAACATAAACTACAACATTTTGATTATGGCTGCCTGAAACTCTGTGTGGAGGATTCTGAAGCCAAGCCTAAATTCCATAGCTCTAGACCATAATCAGAAAATAATTCTTCTCTTAGTAAAGAATGAGCGATTGATGTCATATATTTTCCATTCTAACTCGACAGAGTTGTCTCAAACTTCTCCACCTCGGGTTTTTATATAGGCTTACATATATAACATCACCAGTATTCATTGATCTGTATTTAAAAATTCAAAAGGAGGTTTAGAATATTTTAGGGCCATAAGCTGTTAGTGCTGAAGTACAAGAGTACATCTACTTACATGAGTGTGTATGTATGTGTGTGTGAGAGAGAGAAAGAGAGAGAAGAGAGGAGGGAGTTGGGAAATAAGGAATGTGACTGGAATAAAAGTGAGAGGTTGATTTGACAACCCATCTGCTTTTGTTCCCTTGTCCACCCAACTCCCATCCATGAATCTGGTGAAGGTGCTAACAGGTTCTGACACTGCCAATGCCAAAGGCCTGAGATGACTGCCTAATCAGCTTTCATACCCTGAGAGCTGACTGAGAAATGTTTATCAGGAAAACCTTCACTGAGATTGTGCCTGAGCTGGCCCTGCCAGAGAAGGGAAGTTCTCCTTGTAGGAAACATCTGAAACCCATTATTGTCCAGGCAATTCAGCAAAGCAGAAGCTTATCAAGTATACAAAGCATACTTTCTGAGTTATGTCTGGCTCTAGGCATAAATAGAAGTAGAATGTATGCTAAAAGGACCATTCAGTCAGAGTCAGATTCCATTTAGATTTTTTTTATTAATTGCAGAGATAAAGCACTTACTAAGAAAATGATCTGACATGTAATATTTTTAATAAACCTAAAAAGGTATCATATGAAACAAAAATGACTTTGGGCTTCAGAGTTAATATGCACCCTTAGACTCATATATTCTGCTTCATTTAAATCCTCTAAGCACAACACTGATGTAACTAGTCTTTAGAAACTGAAAAATTTCTGGGCATTTTTCCAGAAAGTCGAGTGTATTTTCAATTAATAGCCCTTTTTAGCTCTTTCTCCCAATAGTACTATCTATATCTAAGATAAAGTGGAAGCATAAGTCACCTTCTTATAGCATAAGTCATAGCTTATTATTCAACACAAAGTCACCAATGGAGAATCGTAAATGGTTCAAGTTTAGTGAACTCTCTTCCCTTTCCTGTATAGGTTGACCCTGGGCCTGAGATCTCCATGGCTGCATCGGTCTTGAATATGGTGAATTTTCTAGAACATAGGTCCATAGGGTAAGGAATCAGTATCTCAGGGAAGTGTCAGATCAGAGCTAAAGATGTTCAAACCCAAGTTGCAATCTAACAATGTGGAAGGGCCTGAACATGCTGCTGACCAAAAGGGGCTGAGAGGGTAGAAGGTTTGAGTAATTGAAAGATGCCAAACAGCAACCTGTAACAGAAGCTCTGTATTTAGTTACTGCTACCCATAGCAGGGAAAATATCTGAGAAAGAGATATTAAAAGAGTTGCATAAAAATTAAGAAGCAATAGAGTGGAGCAAAGGAGACAGAAGATGGGAGAAGCTGAAAATTACTAGGTAGAAACTAAAGACACCAATAGACATAAATGCTTCATTCCCTTTTAAGAAGAGAAAAATCTAAAATCCAATTTAATACCATTTGATACCATACTATAATTCTATGTCTCCCCCATCCTTCACCTTTATCCACAAAGAGCCAATAAATGTATATTCAACACCTCATTGGAGAGACCCTGAGGTTAGGATTACCACACTAACAGGTTGTGATTCATATTATACTCTAAGAGTACAGCAGAAGGATGAAAAGTGGAGCAAGAACATTCCATAGGAGCTGAGAAATTGTTCTAGAGGAAGTCAGGAGAAATATGTTTTGAGAATTCACGGAAATCTTGGAGAGGGCATCGCATTTTTCTTAGCAAATATGTATGTATTCAAGCTAATCTTCACTAGAGGTAGCATTCTATATATATTTTGAGAGTGATTTAATCAATGTGTTCTGAGATGGTGAATAAATCACACTGGGCTTTCATAATTTTCAGGGAGCATCATTCAAGTATAAAGCACTCAGAGAAAGAGGTGAAAGACAGCTGGCATACCATCTGAAATTCATATTCTCTCTAAATCCTCTTTTATCAATGATGGAGTGCTGAGTGAGACACAATTTATTTTAAAACAATATATATATTTAGTCCTTCTTCATAGTTTAAGAAACAAGTCACCTTGAGGCAGATTTTGTTAAATTGGGAAGAATTGCTTGAGTAGTAGGGGACCCATCAAGATTAGCTGAGACAAATAGGACTTGCATTCCCAAAAGGAGCAAGGGGAACTGGAGCACGATGTCAAGAAGCCATCATTCAGGTTTACTTTTCATAGGTAAGTGAGACTAAGCTATTAATTTGAAAAATAAAATAGTTCAGGTATTTGCAACCCAAGCTGGTGGAGAGGTTCTCACTTGTTATGACCTCCATCCAGTGGCACTTGGTGACATGCTCTTACAGAAGATGTGCGTTTCCAATGAAGGGTTTATCTGTTTGGCATGAAGTGTGTGTGTGTGTGTGTGTGTGTGTGTGTGTGTGTGTGTGTGTGTGTGTAATAAAAAGACTTAGAGACTTAGAGTGTATAAAGAACTTTGGAGCACAAAAGACCAAAACTCAAATCCAATCTTGCTATATCCTAGCCTTAGGATATAATATCTATTGGCTTCAGTTTACTTACCTATAATACTGAAGAAATAATGGCCATCTGGTTTAACTTTGGGAAGAATAAAATAAAATGAATTAACATAAGTAGAGGAGTCTGGTTTTCATATTGAGCCTTTCAGGGATTCATACTAGATGCTAGTTCTCTCGTTCCTTAATTCCAATTGGTATATGCAATGAAAGTAAAAGAAAAATATATATTGTTCCCTTAATCATTCCTATTTTCTGTCATGTGTATTTGAGTTTAGATTCATTTTAAATTTTTAATATTTACAACCAAAACAATGGTGAGTATTTTTCTATTCTGAGAAATTCAGTAGTATATTGTCAATTCTAGATTACTTATTATTTCTATCATATACTTAGCCTGCCTAACTGTATTCATTGTAATTACATTATCTAATTTTACTTGATAGGTGAAAAATAATTTATTATGGGTTGTTATTTCCTCCCACCACCAGTAAAATAAACAATACCATAAAGTTCTTATCTTAACCACATAGAAGAACATCCCTATTTTTCCCATTTATCTATCATACTGATCTATTGACCTGTGGTTTTCAAGTTTGTCTGCATAATAATCACCCAGAGATCTTATTTTTAAAAAAGCATATTTCCAGGCCCCACTTCATATGTTCTGATTCAATAGTCATGGAAAAGGACCAGAAAATGGCTTTTAATAAAGTATCTTCACTCATTCTGAGACATGATCTTGGTCATTCTGAAAGTCTATAAGTGGCACCTAGAGCTGAAAAATAATCCCATTTTCCAAAAATTATTTTGCTCTTCAATTTCAAAATTCCCTAAAAGTGAGCAACAAATTCACACCATTATTTTAATTGAAAGGAAACCAAGGGAAGAAAAATCTAATCGACACATATCTTGCAGAAGAAAATACTGATCCTCATAAAGGCAAACTAACAAGTGCAAAGAAGTCACAAATTGTTTATTTCTGAAGTTATTATCACCAAATGATTCCATTTTCTTTCCTCCATGAGCATGGCATCTTGACATCCAGGTCTACCATAAATACCTTAGGAGTAACTATGTGTGTGCCTTGTGTGGGTACTTGTTAGAAATGGAATCTTTCTCTAGACAAGTTTAAAACATGAAAAATAATTAAATACTAACAATTTAAAGTGTACTCTACTAATATAAAAATATTCTCTTATCTAAATGTAGCTTTCAAATAATTTATCTCACATGCATGTTCATTGTTTTATCAACACGACAAAGTTAAATTGGGGGAGGGAGGATTTAGTGAAGGAAAGATGAAAACCAGATGGAGCTGTGATTTTCAACTTTTATTTTTAGAAACACTAAACATGTGACACTTGAACACTCTATTCATCCTACTTCAGGGAAGGTCCTTGAACAAAAATCACAGCAGCAGTTCAATGCATTTCTGTTGAGAGCTTTGACTCTTTTTCTTCAAGTAAAATTTCTGATTAGCGATAGGATTGGAAAGTCAAAGGAAAACAGACCTACTTGAATTTTTCCCCTTTTAAGATGTCCTTAGTTTTGTGCAAAAAGAAATGATGGAAAGGAGAAAGGAAATTTTCTTCCTAGGATTACTAACCTAGATTATAATAATTAACAAAGCCTGAGTTCTTGGTGGTGTCTTTTCCCAAATTCTGTTAAACCTACCTAAAGTTTTTATAACTGTTAAACTTTTTTTTTTTTTTTTTTTTGCAATTCAGGGAATGGCCTACCACATATTGTTCAAAATCTACTTCTCTTTATGATCTTACATAACTCAAGTAAAAAGTTTCCCATATACTTTATCTGTTCATCAGTAGGAAAAAAAACTACTTATGTTGCTATTGATAATTTTTTCACAATTTCTACAATTTTTACCTAAACTAGTATTGGTTAGAAAAGAAAAAAAACTGAAAAAAGAAAATAACTGAACTATGACCCAAATAAGGTTGGTAAAATCCTTGGAGTTCTTACTGCCTTGAGTGACTTAATTCAGCTCAAATTTATTGGAAAATTCCTCCAAAGCCCTGTGAGAAATATTTTACAGTCTCACTTGCATTATAGCTCATTGTTTTACATCTCTTTTAGAATTTCAGAAATAATGCTATTGGCTAAATATTACACAGTGATGTTTTCTTTCTTTGCAGGCGAATCTTCTATTTTTATGTTGGAAATTCTGATCAGTATTTTTGGGTTACCACCTGTAGACATCTGGATAATTTAGTCTTTTTGTTTGTGTTGCTTTATTTTTTTTCATTATTTACTTTCTCTGTCTGTTTTATAGTTCCATTTTTTAAAATTTATCCCCAGAGTGTTTAGGTGTGAAAAATTTGGAATTAGGTAATTAAATGATGCAAAATATGTTTTTAAGTCCAGTTTTAAGTCCATTAGAAAACTTTTATAAGAAGAAAGTAAAGTGTGTTCATTAAAGTATAAAGAAAAATTGAATTCTAGTCAAATAAATTTAGAATAATCTGTTCTAAAACATGAAAGGAACATGTTTAATGTTACAGCATACCACAAAAATATGTGGGAAATGTAATATATACTGCGAGGCCAGATTATTATGATCTCTGAACGCATAATAATCTGGCAACTATATATATATTAGAGGTCTGGTGCATGAATTCATGCATGGGTGGGGTCCAGTCAGACTGGCCAGGGGGAGGAGACATGGATGTTGGCCGGCCTGTCTGCTGGTTGAACTCCTGGTCGAGTGGATAATTTTCATATTAGCCTTTTATTATATAGAATATACACTGAGTGGCCAGATTATTATGTGTTCAGAGATCATAATAATCTGGCCACTCAGTGTATATTTGAAACAAATTCAGCAATATTTTCTAATTGCAATTTAATTATTTTAAGGCCTCCAGACTTGCTATAAATAATCTTTTCTTCTTACAAACTAAGTTATCCTCTTACACTGTTTATTTAATGTCTAATAGATGAAGGTTGTTTCAGATATGGACATCCATGGCAGTCTAGTTAAAGAAGCATTTATTTATTTATTTATTTATTTATTTTGGTTCCCATTGCTAATTGCAGAATCTTCTTCTTGTCCAAAAAAGAAAACTTTGGGAATATTGCCTTATTATGTAAGCTTTCTCTTCCTGAACCTTACTTCGCAAACTATAAAGAACAATATTCAATAAACTTCCATGTTTTTTCAAATTATAATTCACAAGAGAATAATGGGTCTTATTAGGAAGTCATAAAGAAAAGTCAAAAAATTAAAAAAGTTTTAAAAAGAGAAAATTTATTATTAGGTAAATGTTGACAGTCAAACTATAAAAAAAATACCTTTGTTTTCTTTCTTCTAAGTGGAATGAACCCTGAGACATGTTAACCTTACATACTGGAACTCCCCAGTGGGATGAGCTCCAGTAGCTCATTACTGTATCTGGCTTTGTAATGGATTCTTTATTGGTTCCTTCCCTAATGTACACCCTCACTTCTTTGCCAGTGTCCTATGTGATCATCCCTCTTGTCTCAGAATCTGCTTCCCAGGGAATCCAACAGAAAGCACAGCCTCAAAATCTGTCTATTCCATATTACATGTTTCCAAGCCCTTCCTCCTCACAAACATCAGTTGTGTTTCTAAGCTCCTCACATCACTTAATTCTAGTACCGATCAACTTCAAAAGCAGCCAATTCTCCATGTTCTCCCTACAACCAACACTTGCCCCTCCTGTAATTATACTAAGATTCCCATCATTGTTGAGAAACTGAACAAAAAGATTAGGCCATGACATTCTGATGCAGTTTGTTTTGCTGAAATAACATAATAGGAAAATCAAGAGATCTTATACAGGCTTTACAACTCACTGCTTTGGTACTCTCATATACCCTTTGGGATTCAAGTTTTTTTTTTGTTTGTTTGTTTTTTTATCAATGGAGACAAAAATACCAAACAAACTGCAATTAGTTAAATGGTATGACAGTCTCTGAGAACTAGAAAACTTAGTGGGAATAGAATACCACATTCAAACAAATTTCCCATCTCAAAAATTGCCCTTAATGATAGTATAAACTAGCCTAGTATTTCAAAGCTCAGGCTTAAAAGGAACATGGGTATATAAGAACCCATGAGTATATATTGTGGGGAAAGTCTCACCAAGTTCCAAGTGGGGCAGATGCAAGGACGTACATCATAATTGTTCCTGGTGGAGGGAAGCAACCTGAGACACCACCCCTGGGGCCGATGGGTTGGTGAAATGTGATGAGGCTACCCCACGCAGTTGTGAGGAAACACTCCAATGGACATTTGCAGAGTAATCTGGATAGACCTTAAAAACCATAGTGCTGAGTGGGGGAAATGAAACATAAACAATAATCCATTTACATTTATTAAATATGAGTACAGATCTTTATATATATATATATATATATATATATATATATATATATATATACATATATATATAGTATATATCAAACACATAAGGATGTGTGCCTACATCAGGGGAAGGTAAGATGGAAATTGTTATAAAATGTCCAACCCATCATCTAATCAAAGAAAGCAGGAGAGGGGCCTTGCCCAAATTTATATTAGCAATCTGCCATGAGCTGGGAGTGAAATCAACTCAACTTTCTTTACCCAAAGTCAAAAAAAATGAACAAGTGAATGAATGAATGGACAAAATCCAATAAAAGGCATAGACTTGGAATCTGATCGGGCTTGAATTCTGCCTAAACCACTAACTAGCTTGATTTAATCTTTTGAGGCATGTTCTCATAAACATAAAATATGTATAATAATATTTACAGGCTCATTGTGAATGTTAAAGCAAATCCATGTGACCATGATAAGAGCACAGCAAAAACTAGAAATTATTATCAGTAGTCTAAAGTGGTGGTTCACGCCATTTAGCAAGTTGATGGAGAATATTTTATTTGGAGAAGGATTAGCAGAGAACTTTACTAAGGCTCCACTGGTCATCACACACTAATTGAAAGGATGATGAGAATTTTATATTTCCAGGTGCCAAATGATGAATGACAATGAAACACTGCAAAATGATGGGCAGAGAATGGAGGCCAATTCTTCTTCCTTAGGAAACTCCTCTACTTTGCCCTGAGTGGGCTGATGGGCTGATGAGGCAGTGATCTGAGAAAGCTCTGTCGCTCAGAGTTGACACTAAGAAACTTGGGATATGTGCAAAAGGTTCCTCTACTATCAGGAGCTCACTATCAGAATTGCAAAGGATTCTTCCTTAGTGTGCCTTGTCCTAGGCTCCCAGGCTGGGCAGAAGGCTGTAGGAGAAAAATACTTATAGAAGCCTAGGACAGACTACTAGGGGGATGACTGGGGAAAAAACTGAACATGGTCAGTATATGAGCATCAGGAGTGCTGCAAGGTGAGTTCCCAGGATTGTCATCACAGTGTGGGTTTGCTCTGTGGTCTCTGCTACTTGCAAGATTTTGAATGTGAAGTGACTTTGAAATAGCCTTCACAGGAATCAGGTGGCAATGGTGGAGACATTGCAATGATGTGATGTTCAATATCACTGGCCTGCCCCTGACAGTCTGTTCTGGCAGCAGAGGACCCCAAAAGAATGGGAAAACAGTATATGTGATGCAAAATACCAACTTCCTCCTACCCAAGTAAACACCTCATTAACATCTCCAGAAAGCAGGCAGAGCCTCTTTTATTAAAGTTGTTGTCCTTTTTCTTTACATGTAAAAAAAAAAAAAAATGAAGCAGCACAGCCAGTGTGACTCAATGGTTGAGTCATGAACCAGAAGGTCACAGTTTAATTTTTGGTCAGGGCACATGCCTGGGTTGTAGGCTCAATCCCCCCCTGGGGGGGGGGGGTGCCGGAGGCAGAAAATCATTGATTTCTGTCTCTTGCTTTCTAAAACCAATAAAAACATGTTTTTAAATAAATGAAGCAAAGGGGAATAATATCTGATTTAGTAAGTAATGTATGCATTAAATAAAACTGGTGTGGAAAAACAGTCACAACCATTTTCTATTTAAAACCCACAATTTTTCTTTATTTTATTGTTAAATACATGGGGCATCTTAGAACTGCTGTCAGATTAATAGAAGGCATTACAGACTCTAACAGTGGTGTGAGAAGCTGTAGGTAAATCTCTCCTAGGCTGGATGCAATTGAGTACTGAGATGTTATATGCTTGCAAGATTTTTTTTTAGTTCCACTGCTGCACTGCTAAAGGGAACACTAATAGTGAAAATAAAAAGTTATATCTGGTAAGTGATTAGCACCAACACTCCAAAAATCTTTAGCACAGCCAGGGTTTTCAGCTTCTGCTCCAACTTCATTGCTGAAAAATAAGAAAAAATAGCAGTCAGGAGATAGAGATAATTTTTTAAAAACATACCCAAAAATGTATACATTAACATTTGGGCATAGCATTTCACATTTTAAAAAATGGTTTATCCTTTAAAAAATGTATTTTCCACCCTCGGTAGCTGTTATACAATTAATGGCATAAAAAAGGCATGCATCCTAGCTTCACATCAGACTGATGTCTTGAGAGCTCAGCAGAGCAGTTCCGGCCTCCTGCAGAGGGTTAGGATAGCTTTGAAAGGCCAACAGCCATGAGGAAACAGCTCTGCCACATCCCATCCACAACCCTCACCTTCCCATCACTTGCCTGCTGCCCTCCCTATCTTTTAGCATTGACTGCATCATCCCCTGAAATGTAAATTTTAAAACAAGGGGATAAACTGAACTGGAGTTGAATTAAACCCAGCGTTTGCAAAATGGAACATTACAAAAGATAGAGACAGCGAATGGAACACTTGCCTTCCCCCCCCCCCCATATATTGATTCAATTGGCTTTATAATATAGTCATGCTGTAGGGAAGTCATTCTAATAATTTATTTATCCATCCAAGCTCTATGTATTTCTATTTGATAGTTTAGTTTCACTGTCTGGAACAGGTAAGATAAACATAACTGGATGGAGATGGATATATTAGCAGATCATAGAAGTCAAGACAAGAGCATAAAAGTGTTGGACATGAGACCAAAAGAGAAATTTAGTTCTAAAACATTTCACCTTTATATGCTTTCAAGAATGGGATAGAATGACACCAATGGGAGGAAATTAACTTTATTCCAGGTGCCAACTCAGGGCCTTCAATGGAGCCTTCCGGAGTGGCTGGGGAGGCTCAGGGAGGCCAGTTGCTCTTCTGGAGGCAGCTCTCCCTGCTTTGCCTGGGGCTGCATCACAGCCGAAGAGGCAGTGTTCTGAGGGAGCCAGGCACCGAGCTGGCTGCCAAAAGGAAAGGGACTGTCTGCAAGGGGGAAGTGAAGCAGAAAAGAAACCTGACCAGGGCATGGCCACAAGGCTACCCAGGACTGTGAAACATGGATACATTCTGTATCATTTAGGGAGAAGCTGCATTTGTTAGACTAGAAAGAGGAGTTAGAGAAAGAGCTGCTAAAACAAAGGGGCGGCTTCATTACTGCACTGATTCGTTCTGGCCCCAGAAAATCGGCAGTCACAGCATAAGTGAGTTGTAGCTTTCACCATCTGGGATTCTCTGGAGCTTTGGAATGAAAGGAGGGGATGACTAAATTACATCTCCTCCTTCTCTTTCTCACAAATGAAAACTACCACTTATTTAGGTTTCCCTGAAAGTACCAACATTTAGTAGCTAGTATGACAAGAGCATCAAAGAAATCAGCATGACTTGGCTAACAGTTATTAAGTGCTAGGTGTTTTAGATGCTAAGCACTTTATATGCATTAATGCAGATCTCCTCCGTAATCCTTTGATCTCACTTTACAGGGAATTACATCCAGGCTGAAAAAGATTAAGTATCATGCTCAGGGCCCTGGTGTTTGAAATTCAGCCCTAGTCTTTCAATGTTTTCTATTTGTTTCTGTGTTTCCTGCAGTCATTCGTTTGTCTAGCCATACTTAAAACATATATCGTGTCTGACTCATCACCAGAAGACTTTCAACAGAAGATACATAAGGGGATACTTGCAGACAGGGTTACAATGTTCAATAAAAGATTGGATTAAATGCCTTCTAAATTCTCTTTAGGATATAAGCTTGAATAATTAAATCAGACTGAGGACAAATAGGTAGTGCATCCTCTGACATAATGCTGGCAAAGTCAGCACAGTTTCTCAGCCGTCCACAACCCACGGGCAGAGCAAAGACATGATGGGCACCACAATCCAGAAGCTGGCTTAAAATGCTGGCCTATGCTATGACATATACAGTTATGGTTTTAGACATTTTGTGAACGTTTTGCTTTTCTTTGCCAATGTCAATATTGGTAAAGATCTAAATACCTTGAGAAAAACAAATGTTGACAATTAAGAAAGATTTAAAAAATCATGAATAAACATTAATAAATTCTTATTTTCAGACTAGCATCCTGACAGTTAAGGCTCAGTAATTTATTATATTGTCAGTAGAACAACATGCTTTTTTTGGATATAAGAAAACATAAAGAAAAACTCAAGGCATTTAGAAACTCATTATTTTGAAGGGAATCACATTCCAAAAAATACTTTTATTTAGAGTTTATTTTGGGTAATAAGTGACATAGTGTTGTGAAGCTTTAAACCAATGTTATAGAAAACATTTATTTTACTAAAGAATGTACACACTGATTTTTCCATCCCCTTTTAATATAAGACCCTCTGTACATTCTCTTCTCTGCAAAATGAAAACAAATTTATCTACATATGTGTTCTTGTAAATATGAAACCAGACTTCATGCATGCAGAAAAGCAAATTTCAGAAAAATCTACATCATATTATTAATTGCTACATATTTATTTTTCCTGAAAATTTTAAATGTATTTTATACATTTATGTAACCATTAACTTCAGTGTAAAGACACAGATCTTACATTAAAATCATAAGCCAGAAGCTATAAAATATTTAGTAGTTAAGTCCTATAAAGACAGAATAATTGATAGAGAATGCAGGTGTAATGGATTTTGGAGAGCATAGCATTGATTCTGGGGTCAAAAATATTAAATACCACTCTTGCCAGCTTTGCTCAGTGGTTAGAGCATGGGCCTGCAGACCCAATGGTCTCAGATTTGATTCCAAGTCAAGGGCATGTGCCTTCGTTGCAGGTCCCTGAGCCCAAGTAGGGACACATGCCAGAGGCAACCAATCAATGTGTCTCTCTCACATAGATTTTTTTTTCTCTCCTCCCTTCCTCTTCTCTCACTTCCATTCTTTCTAGAAATCAGTGGAGAGAAAATATACTCATTGAGCACATGAGGATTAAGAAACACACCAAACAAATAAACAGCAACAACAAAAATACCAGGATGGCCTGAGTTCCAAACAGTTTTTAGCATAGATCTTACATTGTTTATCTTTAAAAACTAGCACACAGAGGAATGCCAGTCATTCCAGTTCCCGCCTTTTGCTCAGCTTTGCCATGACTCCCTACACTACAAAATCCAACACCAATCTACTGAGATGACCCCAAAATTGGAGAAACCCCAAAATTGTCAACCACTTCTCTCTCTCCTACAGTAGATTCCACTAAGACCCTAGGAAAGGAAAATAAGTGGGGCTTCTTTCTTCAGAGTAAGACTCTCAGATTTCAGTTCTGCCCCTCGTCAACCAAGTATAAGGACAGACAGAAATTAAAAATAAGAGACTTAATTCTCCTTTTCAAAATAAGGGAAGACCTTTTCCCTCCTCTGTTCTTATAACATTTACTTTAGAAAACTTGTCACTCTGAGTACATTCTCCATTCTTTAAAGTGCACATAAGTCCTTTGGAAAATAAGAGGCATTTTGTCAGCTGTAAGACTCAGGAAAGTCTTTCTCAAGGACCTGAAAACCAAGTAAACATCCAAGTGAATAGCACCCCTTTCTCCTAGTTTCAGAGAGGGGGTAAGAGCTAACTTTAGCCGACACCTGACTCCAAGTTGTAAAACTATCTCCTGTCATAAAGATATGAAAAGCTTATTTTTCCTTTGTGTAAAGCCAATTAACTGACAGGTGGTCACCCTACTTCCCAGGTGATAAAGAATAAACTATGTGCAATGATACATGGTACTGTCAAGCCCTCTTACTTGAGGATGGATTGAATTATTATTTATCTTGAAAACATATATATATATATATATATATATATATATATATATATATATATAGCTATATGGAGGGTGAGATATTTTTTCTGATTTTGCAATCTCTTAGCAATTGTGGTACATATCACATTCTGGTTTATTGCTTGAATATTCAACAACAAAGTTGTTTTCTTTCTCTACTACTTTTGTGAAGAGGACTTCTGAGTTGATAGTGTTTTGTTTGGTATTGTTAGTTGTTATATTTCCCCAACACAGACTGGGGCTTACAACACAAGAATGTCATTTTGATAAGTGTCCTTGACTACCTGCATGGTGCTGTCTACTCAGAAGTTCATATTAGGTGTCTTTATAAGACACATTTACCCTCTGTACAGTTGTTTATCAAAACATATGAATCTTCAGAAAGAGAAGCAGCGATTAGACTCTCAAACCTCAGAGGGAAAGTATGGATAAGGGGAAGAGATCAACCAAAGGACTTGTGTACATGCACATGGGCCTAGCCAGTGGCATGGACAACGGGGGGGGGGGGGGGGGGATATGTAGCGAGGGGTTTGGGATGGGAATGGGGGAATAAGGACAATTATGTGATACCATAATCAATAAAAATAAATTATAAAAAACAACATATGAATTTTCTTTTAATTAGCATTTATTACAATAGCCATATTCTAAGTTCTTGACTGAAATTATAACCTGGAACTCTTCAATTTGAGATATATCAAAGCTTGATTTTGAAAAATAATATTTAGGAAAATTGCCTAAAGGGAATAGAGTGAGCCCATTCTTCTTGATAATTTCAATTTTACCCTTGAATCAAACCAGAAAATCAGACTGACTCTCATGGACAAGTCACTTATTCTCTTTGTTCTATGTTGTCATCTGGAGAATAAAGATAGAGGAATTATTCGCTTATCCTATTAGATTAGAACCTTAGACATCAGTGAAGATTCTGAAATTCAAAATAAAATGAGCACAATTAAAAAGTTTAGACACATTTTTTTATAGTCCCCTTCCTAGCAGAACTGTGATTATGCCAACCCTTAAATGTTGATCAAAATTTGCAAAGAGGAGGAATAAGAAAATGGGAGAAGAATTTGCCAGGTGTGTGTTTTATGGGCAGTTAGTAAATGATTAGCTCTCAAGTGGTATTAATAAAAAGTAAATATGAAAGGTCAGAATTAAATGCATCTAATCATGTTTTGGAAATCAATTGACCCTCAAGTTAAAAATAAAAGAGGCCTAGGGCCACATTTACCAGTTGTTTATATCTCATTCCCCAGTATGACTTTAACAATTAAACCTGGAGAAAGAGAAGTAGGTTACAGAGTGGTGGTAGATCAAAGAGTTGCTGAATTCACAAGACATGATGGGTATAATCAGAAATAATTATTGCTACTAGAACATATTTTCTTCTATCTCAGGCAAAGAGATAGCTTGAAATTAAATGGTGCTAGCTATATAACTTTTTGGATATTGCTGCATTGTTGCGAATAATTGAAATTTATGAAAGTGACCTTCTTTGCAAATTGACCAGTCAGCTGACCACGACAGTCAAATCAATTATTTTGGGATCTCATCTGCTTGTAGAAGGATTCATCAATGATCAAGTTTTTTTTTATGCGCCTCATAAAATGCTAAACAAAACATTCTTTGGAGCCTACTAGCCCCTAGACTCAGCTTGCAACAAATGCTATGCCTAGCCTTACCCTAAGTATTTTCCAAACCTGTGTGGAATATATAGAAAACCAAAACAAAGTACTAGGTGTTACTAAAAAATTATAGTGAATCTCAACATAGAACAGATTTCTCAATATTAATCTACACAGGTTAAAGCACAGGTTAAACATTTATGGCAGATCAGCGCATGTGGCCCACCTTTTTATTAATTCAAAGCATTCTCTAAAATTAATATATTTTTTGTTTTATTTTTTAATATTGATTTCAGAGAGGAAGAGCGAGATAGAAACGTCAATGATAAGAGAGAATCATCAATCGGCTTCCTCCTGCACACTGTTCACTAGAGATCAATCCCACAACCAGGGCATGTGCCCTAACCAGGAATTGAACCATGACCTCCTGGTTCATAGGTCAACACTCAACCACTGAGTCACTCCAACAGGGCTGAAACTAATCCTATCTAATAAAAAAGTAATATGCAAATTAACAATCACTCCTTTACACCCACAAGCCATGCCCACCAGCCAATCAGGAGTGAATATGCAAATTAAACCAACAGAGATGGCTGTGGCCACTGAGTGAGCATAAGATGGCCGCCACAAGATGGCCAGCAGGGAAGGGCAGTTGGGAGGGACCCAGGCCTGCAGGTGAGAGGAGTAGTGGGGTGGGGGGCACCAGGCCTGCAGGGGAGGGCAGTTAGGTATGACCAGGCCTGCAGGGGAGGGAAGTTAGGGGCAAACAGACTGGCAGGGGAGCAGTTAGGTATCAATCAGGCTGGCAGGCAGAAGTGGTTAGGGGCAATCAGGAAGGCAGGCAGGCAAGCAGTTGGGAGCCAGCAGTCCTAGATTGTGAGAGGGATGTCCAACTGCCCAGGGTCAGGCTTAAATGGGCAGTTGGACATCCTTCGAGGGGTCCCAGATTGGAGAGGATGCAGGCTGGGTTGAGAGACATCTCCCCCAGCCCTGTGCACAAATTTCATTCACCAGGCCACTAAAATAATTCTCCTGCTTTTACTTTCAAGTTTGTTTCTACAATCGATTTGGTTGGCTTTCCCAAACTGCTAATGAAGAAGCTAGAATTTGAAGATCTCAGCTCTTTTTGCTCATTTGAATCACCAAGATTTGAAAACATAGCAACCAATGTCTTTGTCCATCTCCAGAGCTTCTTGATTCAATTTGCCTGAAGTGGAATTGTGCTCCTGTGGTTTTTACAAAGGAGGTCCTTATATTCAGCTAGAGTTGACAACCACTGAACTAGATGGTAATGTAATTGCTTTAAGTTAGTTCTTTTTCTCTTTTTCAATGCACTTTATAAATCATAAGACTTATGAAAACAATGAACAAGTCAAATCAGATAAATCTGATGTCTGTCTCTTTTAAATGAATTACCAAGCTAATTTTGAAAAACTAGAATCCATAAACAGCATAATTAAATTCAAGAAATGTGAGTCTGGTGACAAGAAAAACAGATTGCTGTCCTTAGAAAATGGAGAAAAACTAAGGGATAAATTTTGAGATCTGATGAAGGGTTTTTCCATAACTGTTTATTTGGATTGGTTTGGTAATGGAATGTTTTACTTCTTATACCAGAATTGGATAATTTAGCAGATATTTAAATAACAAAGAGAGGTTGGGGGGGAGGATGTGGATCAATATTATAGTCTGACCACATATCATAACTATAAAATTTGCTAATGTCCCAAATGCAACACTAAACAATAGAAATATAAAATATCCTTTTGCTTATTTATATTTATTTTAATATTATCTAACTTCCTGACTCAAAATTGCTAAACTTCAAACTCTAGTTTCCTTTATGATGTTTTTCATGTATTCCAAATATGAGCTTGAAATCACTTTTTGATAATCTTGCTCACTAGCTTAATTTTAAGTTTTGTCTTTAGGGTTATAATTGGTGCAAAAAATTGTAAATATTACAATACTACTGCTACCTGTTGTTCTTGCAACAGTCTTTCAGTATTACCTAACATTCAGAAGTTCTTAATTCAGTATTTATCATCCTATCTGAATGCTTCTGTTATTTAATCAACCAACTAACTTTTTAAGTAGAAACATTTTTATTTATATAGATCTAGCCTGTGTGAACTTCAGCCAATTATTGTCTGAAAGAAAGAGAACATCTGATTGTTCTTTATTATACATTCTCTTGGAATGTACAAAATTTATTCAATCATTCTCCTCTTCTTGGTCATACTAGTATATAGTTGTTCAGTTTTTTAGTCTCACGCAATTTGCCACTATCTCACTGAAAGGGCTAGCACATTTGGCAAAGAGTTAATATCATTACTATATAAAGGAAGTTTACAATGCAATAAGAAAAATAGATAAGTGTGTTACTTAATGCAAAATAGACAAAAATAACAGAAATAACATGATTTTTCAAATGCAAATTAAGACAAAAGATAATTTCTCCTTATAAATTGCAAATATTTTAAAGTATGATTTAAAAGGGAGAGAGAATTAGATAATACAGATAGAAATGAAGATAGCCAGAGAGGGTACAGGAGAGAGCGTAAGAGCTTAGGCTTCAGGCAGTCAGATCTGGATTCCTGATTGTGCAGACTGTTTCCATGTGTTTGGCTTTAGCTGACTTCCCTCAGTCTCAGTTTCCTCATCTGTAAGATGGGAATAATAATAGTGCTTAACTCAAAAGGTTTCGTGAAGATTAAATAAAAATAGTGCAATCAAAAGTGTAACATTGTAACATATATTAAGCTATCAATAAATTGGCAATTAATATACTACTCAATGCAGCAAGTGTACATGGAAACAGGTATCTGGACAGATTCCTGGTAAGACTGTTACATTTTTTTTCAGGAATGCAATTTGGCTATATGTATCAAAAGTCTTCCATATATTCACAATTCATTGAACCAATAATCCTACTTTTAAAATTAGAGATCTGATCAAGGATATAAATCCACACCTATTCCTAAAATCTCTTTTCTACTTTAATAACTAATGTTATAACAGAGAGGCATACTGGTCTTGTATGATAAAGCTTCTAAAAAGGGATGTAAATTTATGAAAAGTAAGTGATGTGCCCTAAATTGTGGAAGAGATACTTTGGGGAAAAATATTTCAATATTATATGAAATTTTATCCCTCCTACTTTTTTTGTGCTATGATCCCTCAGTCCTCCCAAAAATATTGGAGGCTGCAAAATTGAGCATGGCTTATTTGTGAAGGCATATGAAATGAATGAGTGAACTCATTTCTTAAAGATAACTTTTTTATTTAAAATCACTTTTTCTTTTACATTTACCACTTTGCCTGAGAGGATGTAGATAAAGATTGTTCAATGATTCTTGCTCTTGATTAACAGAAAATTTTTAAAAAATAAGTATTTTTCTTTGTTTGGTACAACATTTATAAAAATAAAAAAGTTTTAAAAATATTTGTGTGTGTGTTTTGTCTTTTACTTCAAAGGTTGAAAGTGACTAAACATTCACATGAAATTTAGAGGCTATATTTCAACTGGCATGCTACCTGCCATATGCTACCTGCCATATGCAAAATTCACTTAGGGGTCTAGGAACCTAGATACTCTGAGATACTGTGACTCAAGAGATACATTATTAAGTATCATAAGATATCTACTGTCCCTCTAGGATCTAGAGTCTAGATAAAGAAGACTACAGTGGCTTCCCAATTAATCCAAAGAGGGAATCACAAAGACAGGATAGAAGGAGTTTATTTGTAATCAAGTTGCTACACACAGGTATCACCTTCCATGTTGAGAAGCAGCAAAATTTTACTTATTTAACTTCCAGGTTCTTCTGAACAACACAAAGTGGGCCATTTAATGCTTTTTTTAAAAAAATATGAAATTCTTATTAATATTTTTAAATGAGATTGTTTATTCTTACAAACTAATATTGCATAGATATGGATAACTAGATCTCCAATTATATCTTATATTTACCTCTTTGGAATCAAGAGTCTCATGTTCAGGAATAGCCACCATTGGATGACTCAGCTTCACAGAGAAGAGGCCCAAGATGTGATGAGGATTAGAAGTAAGGAGAAATAAATGATTACATTTCACTTAAAGTAGATAGCTAAATAATGGCATAAGTATACTAAAGATCACAGTAGGTTCTATCAAGTGCAAACATTAAACATTGATTGTTATTAAAAACAAAAGTAGAGATTCTTAAATGGAAAAAATGTTTAGCAGATGGTGAATTCTTTAAGCATAGGACTGCATCCTATTTGTCTTTCTATTCCATATAAACTCTAATAATGCTGGCATATAGATAGCATAAACAGTTATTGAATGTTTATTGAATTAATGAATTATTAAAACTCACTGATAGGAATCATAAAGAGAAAGCAATTTTTATTTATGTGTCAACTATCCCAACAGGTTCAAATTGAAAAATTCCAGAGCAGAAAAAATAAATCATGTTCAGACCCACAGTAAATACAAATGTATCTATAGATGTACACGCTACTTGGGATGAAAAGCATTGTGCATTGTTGTAAAAGTTAATAATGTCAATACTCAGAGACTTCATAACCATTGCAATCTTACCAGGTGGTGTTATTATACTGTCAAATACAACACTTTAACAGGAGATAGGTTCTACTGCATATATAAGAATTTTGATTATTGTGTCTACTAAGCACTACACATACACTTAAACTTATTAATATAGAAGAAAGTCATAGACACACCAGAGAAAGAAAAAGTCAGGGATACTCGCACACATCAAGAGATGGGGAGAGGAATAATTTGTAATAAATTTCTTTCTTTTTATTTTATTTTAACTACTCTCCTCGCTGTAACCTTAAAGTAACCACAATACCTGTTTTGACAATAACATTCCCTGTTTCTGCTATTGTCCTGGGAAAATCAGGAAACAGTTGCCCCATCTTCACTTTAAATAGAGTCCTTCATTGTTCAAAAACTCAATGGAGCAGTGACTACCTCCTAATCCTCCAGGGCAGTCAGAAGTTCCCAGAAATTTAGCCTTTGCCAGAATTCAGCCTGCCTTTATTTAAACTATAGCTTCATTAATTCCCAACCATTATACTCTGTTACCAACCATGAAATCCTCTGGGTAGCATATCATGAGGACTCCTTCTAACTGCCTGAGACCATTGCTTTAAATAGAAGTATAATCTGACTCCTGTGCCAACTAGAGATCTAAATAGCATTCCAGAAATGAGCTGAAAACTACTATTTTCCTCCTGTTCATCAGGATCTCCTGAGATTCTAAGCCTGGAATAAGATCAGACCCTATGTACCTCTCCAAACCTCAAACCCAAGTAATTGGTCCTGGAGATAGTAGAATCTTTCGCATACCTAGGCTAAATGTTACAGTAATTATATGAGTCATCTTATTTTATATTATGTCAAGTTTTCATTCTCCTAGTCTCCTAAATCACGATAGGATAAATATTCTGAAATTTGAAAATACTAGAACACTCCCAGTAAAATACTTACTGAGATTAGAAAAGCAGTTGAGTAATTATGTGATATATATCTTTATTTTCTATACTTCTTTGCAATATAGGCATTTATTCATTTAAATTTGTTTCATTTTAATCTTGAATTTTAAAAACTATGTTAATTATCCTAATCAACAAAAGAAAACAGAAAATGACTGATTCTAATTCATTGATAATCCTCAAGTCATTTATATTTGGCTTTGTTATGTGTTTTTTTTCTCTACTTATGATCTTTTTTCATAATAGGTTTGCCTTTTATTATCCTCAAACAAAACCACTAGGTAAAAAGTGATATTATTAATGGATTTAGTTGTAATCATTTATTATTTTCTCACATGGTAAATTCACTATACATATTTGGTTACTTAGTTTCTATAACAGCCTACTGAAGTGAGTACACTAATTTTACCCTGTTTCACAGATGAGGAAACTAAAATTGAGAGGCAGAACAACTTATTGAAGATCCAAAACTAGCAAACAACACAGTCATAATTAGAATCCAGGGGGACAGTCCCTGGAGACTGTGCTTTCTAAGGGAGTGTGAAGACAGGAGAGCAGGAGACAGGGGAAGGGAGTGATGTGCACCATTGTGCAAAAGGAAAAGCTACATACTAAAGACAAGAGTGTCTCTTTCAGAGACCAAAGCATTTCAGGAATGGCTGGTCAAGCTCTGAATGGCCATGTGAGAGACATCATACAATGGAGATTATATGTTGGATAAGGAGGCTGGTCTTCATTCTCTAGGCAGTGAGAAGCCATTGAAGTACTCTAAAGCAAGAAAGGGAAATGTGTGATCAGATCATTTCAAAAAAAGTAAATGTGGCTAACGAGCAAATGTGGATAGCAGAGGTGATTGGAAGATGTTTAAGTAAGAGAGAAAGAGGAGAGAGAGAGAGAGAGAGAGAGAGAGAGAGAGAGAGAGAGAGAGAGAGAGAGAGAGAGAGAGAGATGTTTAAATAAAAGAGAGAGAGAATAAAGAAGAAGGTTTAAATTCAAGTATTGCATTAGAGAATAGACTATAGTTTTTCTGAGTTAATCTAGGCTCCTCTACTCTCTAGGATGAGTAAAGGTAGACACAGTGGTATTTTGTTGATTGGGGAAGAAAAATTGGGAAATGTTGGAGAGAAATAATGTTGAATATCAATACCTTTGCTGAGTGCAGAGATTTTGTAATGCGTAAGGGCTTAGAGATGCTAAGTTGGGAGGAAAAGTAAAAATGGTGCAAAAACTCTCTTTCCCAGTAAGAATGAAAATGATGAACCTAAGACATGAACATTTTTACATAAGTGTAAGTCTTGTTATCTGTATATAGAGAAGAGAGAGAGAGTGGGTGCACACTAAAGGACAAAGAGTCTGCTATGCCTCTTTACTTGGTGGTAACTATGCTAGAGAACAAATGAATATTTGGTCTCAAGAAAATGAAATAAAAGTAACTACATTTTTTTAATCAAAACGTTATTCAATACAGAATTGATTAAATAGAAAATTCAGATGCAATGAGACAAAACATACTATAATTCTAAATTCAGATATTGAGTTCCAGACTAATTATACCTTTCCTCATTCAACATTGTGGGATCATCAACAAGTGGTATTTGAATAAAATGTTCAGTTAATTTTTATTACACTTGATCGCAGCTGCCACCAAACAAATATAAATCCTTGAGAAGTATTTGTTACCAGTGTAGGGCTTTCTCCTAAATGTCACTGTTTCTCCAGAGGTAACAGGAACTTTTCTGACAAAGTAGGATAAAGTTCACTCAAACCAGTTGGAGAAATGAGAAACCTACAACTAGAAAAAAATAAAAAATGCAAAATGTGGTTAAATCATTTCATTAAGTCTTTAATCTACCTGAGAAATTCCAAGCTCTAGCTTTTGTGAAACAGCTCTTTCTGTGTGAAGATGAAGTAGATCTTCCTGTCTGCCAGAAATTATGAAGCTAACTGTTTCAAGAAACATTCCCATTTCAAAATTGCACAGAGTGCTACACATGCTGTTCAGAATTCACTCATAGGAATTCTTTTCTGCTGATTCAGATCCTCTTTTAAAACTCCTTTACTCCATTTGTCTACATTTGTCTACCTTCTACTTCAGTCTTTCCACCTAGATTTCTGAACCACTCTCAAGCTAGAGAGAAACCTTCTTAAGAACATCTCTCAAAGGAGATGTGACAAATTACTGTAGCAATCCCTCCATCAACTATTGTATTTTATAACATAAGGTTATCATTATGAGATATAAGCCATGAGAAGACATGTGGATTCTTTGTTATTCATCTTTAGTCTTCTGCTCCTAGCCTGGGACCACCTCAGCACTGACTAGGCACTAAATGAGCATTGATGAATAAAGTAATAAGAGAAAGAATGAATGAAATGGTTAGAGAAAACAAAGAGGGTTTTCTGACTTGCAATTAAAGAAGTATGTATTAGTGAAGAATCAGGAAATGGTCACTGCCTTCCTAAAAGTCTCATTTAGATGAAACTGTAGAGATCATTGAACCAGAACAGTTAGTCACACATGTGTATCCTCTGTGACCCTTACAGTTCTTCTGCTTTAAAAAGAATTAAATTTTGGCCTTGCTGGCATGTCTCAGTGGTTGTCAACCAATGAACCAGGAGACCACCATATGATTATCGGTTAGGGCACATGTCCTCGTTGTGAGTTGTGGGCTTGATCACCAGTGTGGAGCATTCAGGAGGCAGCCAATCAATGATTCTCTCTCATCATTGATGTTTCTCTCTATCTCCCTCTTTCTTCCTCTCTGAAATATTTAAAAAATTGAATTTTGTTGTCAATGTTTGAGGTCATATATTCTACTTGCAAGTTTATGTTTCTTTCTCTTGAACTGCTCAAATGTCTCACTAGTCCTGCAATCTTGATTTGTGTGGCAGCCTGTCCCTTTTATTTATTTTATTTTTTAAAATATTTTATTGATTTCAGAGAGGAAGGAAAAGGGAGAGCTAAAAACATCAATGATGAGAGAGAATCATTATGGCTGCCTCCTACATGCCTTGCACTGGGGATTGAGCCCACAACCGGGGCATGTGTCCTGACTGGGAATCGAACTATGACCTCCTGGCTCATAGGTCAATGCTCAACCACTGAATCGTGTAGGCTGGGCAGCCTGTCCCTTTTAGATGAAGTTAATGCCTTCTATGTCAACACAGTCCAGCCATGCCTATTAGAAGGAAGCCAAGTGTGAGAGGTCACCTATGGTGCTTATACATATACACCTGGCTTACTTCACTTATTTAGGGGATCTGGCCTAACAAAACATTGAATTTCTTTAAACCCTGATTTACAACATATACCAGTGAATAGGAAGCACCAGGGAGTCTCATAAATGTCGGATTTGACACAGTGGTTCTGAAGAGTGGTCTAAGAGTCTGCATTTCTAAGCGGTTCTCAAGCGATGCTAATGCTACCATAAGTTGAGTAGTGAAGCCATAACCAACACTTTTGTATAAACTGATACAATTGATGCTTTTCAAATATGCATCTATTCACAACTGAAATAAACTATATTCAAAACATTCTAATCAATTACATGGTACTGCAGGTGTATAATTAATTAATTCAGCACAGATGTTTTTTATTAAGTACCTACAAATGTCCCAGACACTTTGCTAGATATCAATAAACAAACACACTTCCTCTGCCCTTGGAGAGCAGTATAGTGGGAGAGACGACTATTAATTATAAAATTTATGAGGAATATCTGGAAAAACAACAACAGAATAATGAGTTTTGAAGTAAACTTCAGAATGTACTATGTTCCCAACAGATAAATCTGACCTAGTCTAGAAAGATGAAGGGCTCTCTTCCCAAGAGGCTGAAATGTAAAGGATAGATCTCCTAACAGCAATGCGGGGGACTGGAGAATGCAATGTGGGGCTAGTAACTGAAAAGAAATAGCAGGCTGAGTGGAAGACGAGGAGCACATTCCCAGTGAATGGGCAAAATGAGTGAGAACATCAGAAACTGAGGCAGGTGAACTACCCTGCAGGTATTTTGCATGCATCAACTCCACTTAGGAAGCAAAGGAGTACACTTTGGAAATTAAATGAATGAAGGCTGTTCAATATGTTTGTCTCATTAACAAAAAAGACTACAAGCTGCTGGAGGTTAGGACCCATGATATGTTAGCATTTGTGTACCAAACACTAGTTGGTTGATGTCATCACTAAAAAGGCTATGCCTCCG
Organism: Vespertilio murinus; assembly: GCA_963924515.1. NCBI lineage: Eukaryota > Metazoa > Chordata > Mammalia > Chiroptera > Vespertilionidae > Vespertilio > Vespertilio murinus. The sequence goes on along the minus strand of OZ004705.1, from coordinate 130,883,190 downwards.
AACAAGATGTGGGAAGTGTTCTTGAGTTTTCCCTTCATGAGGAGAGTTCTGATATGGGTTATGGGAGAAAAAAAACCCTGCTTTTAACATATATATATATATATATATATATATATATATATATATATATATGTGTGTGTGTGTGTGTGTGTGTGTGTGTATGTTAAAAACAGGATATATATATATATATATATATATATATATATATATATATATATATATATAAATTTCATCTGAATTAGCCCGAATATTTTTTTAGAAGTTAAAGGTGCAGCACCTATTTTTGGTGATGCTTGAAGGTTTATGACTTCCTTAATGCCACTAACTCTCTCAATGACATGGGGAAGATCACTTTGTCTCTGGGCCTCAGTTTCCTCAGTTTTCAAATCTGTGCCCTAACTCGATGAGTCCCAGTTCTTCATCCACTGAGATAATTCAATGAAACTGTGTTGCTTAAGCAAGAATTGTTTGACTAATAAATGATGCTGTTTAGAAAAAAAATTTTAAAGTTCTTCCTTTTTGGAGTATCCTGCATTGAGCAATAACTGAGGGTACAAATGATGCCAACAGCAATGCTAACAATGAACTCAATATAGAATCTTACCTGGGATCCTTACTATCAGTTGTTAGCGGTAACACTTGCATCTTGTGTGAACTTTTGTAAACACTATTAAATTTCATAACATTCTTTTGGGTATTCCCTGAGTATTACCATATACTCAGTTGGAATTTGGTACATGTTAATCACTTTATAAACCCACAGAAAACTCACTATTAACTGCTGATTGGTAGTATGATTACATTGAAGTCTGAGTCCTAATAAATCTAATACTAGTCTAATACTAGTAAAAAAACACACACAAGAATTTTCTCCTCTGGTCTTTGTAAAAAGTCTTTTGAGATACGGCTTAAAATTCTCAAATTACACTATTTTATTCTTGGCCTTTCCTCTTCCTTGCAGGAGGCACAGACTTGGGGCATGTTAAAATCACCTCCTCTGAAGACCACTATCTAAAGGGCAGCATAATAGAGTTCTTTTTTGCCAGTTACTATGTGTTCAGCCTGTTTTAAAAACAAACACCATATCCCTATGTTTACTCACATTTTTCATCTAGAATTGCTTCTTTCTCAACAAGTAATCCACTTCCCCAAGGGGATTAACTATACCATTCACTTTTTTCAGTACACGGCTCCCAGGTTGTAATGAAAATGTAGCAGAATCTATATTCCCACATCATTTTAGACCTCAAAATAAATTCCAGGAACTGAAATTAGGATAGACAAGGAAGCATATTTGTTGTTCTTTCTTCTATTTTTTGAAGGACACAATTAGTTGCTTAGTACTACAGGCAAAACATCAATTTCAATTTTTCAATATCATACTAACTCAAGTACAATCATAAACCAAATGTCACTTTTCTCACAAAAGACAATGCTGGTGGAATTGTTTTCTCTCCATTCTTTCTCTTCTATAGATTATTGGGGACACTATTCATTTCATTCCAGTATGACATACAACAGAAGATAAACAGCTCTGTATTATGACTCTCAACCTCATAAATATTTTTCAATTCCTAGCCTGCCTTAGTCACATCCAAACTGTTCCTGATTTATAAGCAGTTACCCCAAGTTGCAAGAAACCTACCCCAGAACTCAGGAATGTGTCAACAGATGTGAACTGATGTGTCACAAAAATTTGGAAAACTGTGTCTTAAAAGGAGGGACAGGCATAATTGTGATAAAGGGTTAATCACTGCCCCCATGTCCAGAGAGTCTCCGCCAAAACATTGATTTCTTCTAACTCTATTCTCCCAGCATCTTTGAGAATGGTTGGGAGAGAAGGGTAGAAGAGGGAGAGGGTGCATGCATGGTTGGCAGGCAAATGAGGTGAGGACTGTATATCTACAGGTAATTAGAGGGCTGATTCCAGTATGGTCCCTGCCTCCCTGGAAGTGAACCCTATTCCTTTATCACCCACCTCCCTATACAGTGTTTCAATCTACATTTCATGAATGACATAGGTATTTCCAAACTCACACCTGGTGGGTTATACATCTTTAAACTGTCAGCACACTCACTGTTTCCTGTCCCTAGGCCCTATTCTTGCCCCAACTATATTGTCCTGCCAACCACTGTGCACTTGGCCTTAAATTGCAGCCATTCCTGAGGGATTCTGACAGCCTTGCTTTGCTTAGGTTATTATAATCTAAGATCTACCCTCTGGAGAATCTATTCCCTTCCATGTTCCCACTAGAAACACATCATAACAGCCATGGTACTCCTTTATTCAAATTTCAAACCATAAAATAGGGTATTTACTGATTGCTAAGAAGCCATAGAAAAATTACACGTTTGATATGTATGTTAGGTTTCAACCACTACAAAGAGTGAATAATTTTAAAAATTAAGATAAAAATATTTATAATACTACCAAATTTGTCTAAGATTTTTGTCTCCTAGAAATTGATAAACTATTAAAATGTCATTCAAATGTGAAAGCCCATAAAATATATTCCCAGGCATAAAAGGCCTCAGAATATTTGCCAAATAAAGACCTAATGTTAAAAAGTTTCTTGAATCAGCCAGGCTGTGGTGGCTCAGTGGATTGTGTGTTGTCCCTTGGACCAAGAGGTCCTGGGTTCAATTCCCAGTCAGGGCACATGCCTGGGTTGTGGGCTCAATCACCAGTAGGAAAATGCAGGAAGCAGCCAATCAATGATTCTCTCTCATATTTCATGTTTCTCTCTCTCTCCCCCTCTCACTCCCTCACTGAAATCAATAAAAATATTTAAAATAATAGTAAAAACACTAAAAAAAAAAAGCTTCTTGGATCAAAGACTTAGTAAGAGAAAAAATACATTAGAATGTAGCAACAAGTATACAAAGGTAAGGTAATAAAATACTCTTAAGTGTTTTGCCGTTTTAAAAAAATCCACAAAAGACAATAGGTAAGAAAGAATCTAAAACCATAACATGCCAAAAATAAAAATCTAGAAATGGATAATCAACAAGATGGTAGGTAATGGGAAGGACCAATGGACTTCTCTTCCTATGAGAAGATATACATATTGATAGGGTATCCCAACATGAATGTGGACCCTAAGTGGAGGGCAATAATTACAAATTAAGATCATGTAATGCAGTGTTTCCAAAACTTTTGACATATGTGTACCCGTTCTATAATTTTCGTAACGCTGAGTACCCCTCATCAAAAAAAAAATGGATGTATTTTAATAACAATCAAAATATATTTATTTTTGGTACATATATACACAAAATAATAATAAACAAAAATTAAAATTATTAATAATAAAATATAAATAAAAGTTATATTATAAATAACATTTATTTGCAAACCGGACCATCTCACCCCTCACAAGACTATCTTGACTTGACTGATGAGAACGTAGAATTAGGCGCAGCTAAACACGGTGCAGTGCAGATCCCCACCAAACTCCGGTGCAATGGGAACCCCCACAAAACTCTTCCCGTACTCCTGGGGGCATGCGTACCACACTTTAGGAAACACTGATGTAATGAGATAATCTCATATATTAAGAGCAAACTCTCAAGATTAAAAAAAAAGCAAGATCAGAAAATATATGATCAAGAGACACTGACTGACAAGAAGACACACAAAGTTGAAAATAAAAATAAAATAAAAAATTTTTCTGGCTAATCTGAACCAAAATAAAACTGGATTAAAATTTTTATTATCGTTAAAGTGGAATTTAAGAAAAATATTTAAAGGACAAATAAAGACATTATATATTGGTTTAAAAATGTCAATGAGCAAGAAGACAGACCCATAATAAATTTACATTCTTAATAATACAATTTTAAAGATTTAAGATTATCCAATGATTGGACTCTAATACTTTGAGAGCAAGGAGTTGCTTTGCACTTCAGTTCAATGCCTGAAGGGCTAAGGAAATGTTTCAGTGCCCAATAAGAGATTATATATATATATATATATATATATATATATATATATATATTTAAACAACTTAAGAAAAAGTCAAACCCACAGTCATATCTTTCATCCCAAAAAGAGATTTCTATTTGATTCACAAAACATGTGGAACATGTGGGCAAATGAGTATTATTATTTGATGACTGTATAAAATATCTCAATTGTATTTTAATCAGTCACACAAGGGTAAACTTCAAAAATTTATCAATCTGAAGAATGTTATATTTATAATAGTAACCTGCTCACAAATCCGTGGCCAGTAGCTCTCTGCGGTTCCTGGCTGTCCCATTCCCACTGCCCAGAGATTCTTCAGGGCCCAGAGGCCCATCTGTGGTGTGGAACACTTGCCTCAACACGTTGAAGCAAGCATTCCGCCAGACCGCTCACACGGCCCACTCTCAGCAGCCACCCCCCTCCCCTCCCCACCCTCCCTCACCCCCTCCCCCCGCTTCGCCCCCCCTGGGACTGGGGCACTCTGGCCAGGCTGAGAGGACTGGGCACTGCCATCTTGTAGCTATGGGAACCACCATCTTTGGGACAGAGTGAAGTTAATTTGCATATTGCCCTTTTATTAGATAGGATTTTAGTAAAAAAACAAGTCACATTAAACAAGATGAAGCAACACATGGAAATTTTGCTCTGATGTTTCAAAATGTGAATCCCCTTGACTATGTAAATAACCCACAGTATATATAATGCTTTTGTTGCACAGAATGTGTAAAAAGATAACAAAACAATTAGATTGAAGAATTTGACACTGATACTAAAACTCATGTTTTTGTAGGTTAAAAACTGTTGGATAATGGCAATTTCATGTGCACTGTGTGAGTCAACTTCATATAAAAGACATAAAAAAGCAATAGTGCCCAGCATGCTTGGCTCAATGGTTGAGCATTGACCTATGAACCAAGAGGTCATGGTTCAATTCCTGGTCAGGGAACATGCCCGAGTTGCAGACTCAATCTGTGGGGCGTGTAGGAGGCAGCTATCAATGATACTCTCGTTGATGTTTCCATCTCTTCCTCCCTTTTCCTTCCTCTCTGAAATCAATAAAAATATATAATTAAAAAAAATAATAGTAGCCAAAACCAGTTTGGCTCAGTGGATAGAGCGTCAGCCTGCGGACTGAAAGGTCCCAGGTTGATTCATGTCAAGGGCATGTACCTTGGTCCCGGGTTCAATTCTGGTCAAGGGCATGTACCTACTGGGGATGTGCAAGAGGCAGCTGATCAATGATTCTCTCTCATAGATGTTTTTAACTCTCTATCCCTCTCTCTTCCTCTCTGTAAAAAATCAATAAAATATATATTTTTAAAAATAATAGTAATAAAAGATTAGACAAATAACTGTGCTCAAAGGTAAACTATATACATGCATACATAGATATATAGTATATGTATGTGTCATCACATACATATATCGTATATGTATATGTATAGAATAGATGTATATAGACTCAATTTGCAAAAATAAATGCTGCCATGGGGGTGTCCACTATATTTCAGGGTGCATAACTGCCTCCTTCCAGAGACCAGGCCCTCAGCTGAGATGAAGTCCTGAGCGGTGTTATTTTGCCCTCTTCCCCACAAGGTGACTCATTGCCAATGACTTGCTGCTAAGGGCAATCAAAGGCGAGCTCCTTTGTCCCAGTGGAGGATAACTGCAGTTTATACTCCAGATCCCTCTCCCTGTGAATTAGGAGTCTTTGACCTTCCCAAGTAGGACGTCTCCCTCCTTTACAGAGCACACCCTCCATAAATCAGAAAAGCCTGAACCCCTGCCTCAAGCTCGGTCTCTAGAGAAACTGATACCATGCAGTGGGGAAGGAGCAGGGGCACCTGCATGCTGTAAAATACAGGGAGCTCATTTTTCCTGAATGCCTCCATCTGCACAGGGTGCCACGGATGGCAATTTATTTTCTCTATGCCTGCAAAACACAACCATGGTCAATAAATTGTAAGGGACCAGCATGTTATTTTACGAGAGCTTTAAAACTCATCTATCTCCCAGTATACTTTCCCCCCCCCCCTAAAAAATATCATCCAGCCTGCTCCCTACCACACATCTCTTTACAATCAGCAAATGCTGATTTTTAAAAAATGATTTCATTGAAGGTGTTACAATGACAATTTTCAGCTAAATGACAATAAATGAATAGAATGACAGATACATAAGCAATTGATTGCTCCCAGTTTCCTGGAAGAAATTTAAGTCAACTGTTTGTGATTAAATTAGCGCATTTGGAAAATGATGGCTGGCAATTAGAGAACCTGAAACATGCCTGCTTTCAAATGCCAGCCCATCAAAGCATCTATTGGGTCGAAGTGTTCTTTTTCCTGTATTGGAGAACTTAATATGATTGATACTTCATTTCTCAGAACTGTTTCTCTTAATATACCTGCAAACTGGCATTCATTTTTTAATGTTAAAAGTCCAATTAATTTGCATTTAGCCATTGTGAACAGAATGTTCTTTATGAACATATTATACAAATTCATCCAATTTGAAAACAATTTGGCATAGGCAAAAAGCGCCCTGTTCTTGTTTTCTGAAAAATCATTAAATGTTAAAAAGCAATTTTGAATTTATAAAGCTCTTTCCTCCCATTCCACCCACCTCGAAGAAGGCTTTCTATTCTACCGCATCATAACAGTTATCCATTTCCCATTAACTCCAAAAGTTGCCAGAAAGTTTTAGAATTGAGAGCAAAGCAGTTTATCTCTGTAAAAATAGAAAACAAATTACCTTGGCTTATTCACACAGAAAAGCTTTCTAATTATGTAGACAAGAAACCAACAGACATTATTAATGAGGAGGGTAAAAGAAGGTATCACCTCCAAACTTCCAGATGGCTTTTTTCAGTACACGGAGCTGCCTCCATAAATTTTCCAGAGTATTAAATGGAGAGCGGTTCTCTTAGCCTTTGCAACTGTGGCAGTCCAAAGAAGGTTGGAGCCTGGGTGAAATGTGGAAATTATTTTGGTCCTTGAGAAACCCAGGCTCTGCCTACACCTCCCACAATGCCCTGGGGGGTCACTTTTTATCCTTAGTGTTCAGGTTCCTCATCTGCAGATGTCATCTCCAGACCTCAGGGAGATGGTGCTTCTGTTTGACAGATGAAAGCCTAGAATCCTAGGATGGTGATGTGGCAAAAGTGGTGATGCCATTTCATGGCTAGATGTTTGTTTTCCCTTTTGTGGGAGGAGGAGTATCTTATGGAAAATTAGTATAGTATCAGCTTTGAAAAGTTTTATATGATCTTTTACAAATGATTGATACTTTCTGAGCCTTGGTTTCTTCATATGTAAAATAAAGGGGATAAAACCCACTTTAAGATTATTTTGAAATTTAAATAAAATACTGTCTATAAAGTAAGTGGCATGTTTCCTACTTTTTCTAAATATTAATTTCTTCCTGACAAAAACTCAGTAACCCCCTCACTTCACCCCATGCTTCTTCTCCCAAATGACAATAACCATTAGGCCCAAAGATACAGAAGTTGTCTGGCAGTCTTACTTAAAACTATACTTCCTGATTTCACTTGCTTCTCCAATACACCAGCCTCCTTGTATTTTCTCAAGCCTGCTCTGTTCCTTGTCTTGCCTGCCTGGAAACCTTCCCCAATGCTGTTCCTTCAACTGAAATGCTTAGCCTGTCTCCAACCTTTGCTTGTTTTTGGTTCTTCATGAAGCCTTTCTTGATTCATCAGACTAAATCAGGACGTCTGTTACAGGTACTCACCAATATTTGATCATCTCCTGCATGACAGTTGGTCACAATTAAATGGTGAATTTTTGCTTATTTGTTTAATTCCTATTTTCTTCAAATACAGAATAAGAATAAGTCCCTAGCAAAGGCCCCTTATGTTTTAATGTCCTTGCTTTTCAGGGCATGCTCAGCAGACATGGTGCTCTGTAAATAACTGATACTCAATAAATCTTTATGAAATGAACTAGAGTCCCAGTGCATAAAATTTGTACTTGGGGAGGTGTCGCTCAGCCCACCTGCACCCTCTCATAATCCGGGACCCGTGGCTCCTAACTGTTTGCTTGCCTGCCTGCCTGATCACCCCTAAACACTCTGCCTGCCTGATTGCTCCTAACAGCTCTCTCCTGGCAGTCTGATGGCCCCTAACTACCTCTCCCTCAGACCCCCGCCACTGTGGCTTTGTCTAGAAGGACATCCAGAAGACATCCAGTCTAATTAGCATATTACCCTTTTATTAGTATAGATAAATTATAGTGTTATGTCCGTTTCCTAACTCTAGGGTTCCTACACTTAATGTTGGAATAAAAATGTTGCAAAGTCCATGTTTTTTGTTATTTGTAGGAAATTAGACAAGGTTTTTATAACCTTGAACCAAATTGCTTAACTTAATATTTATTTTCTCATTTTATGAAATTAAAAATTATAACCTGTTTATCTCAAAGGAGTGCTGTTTACTTTATTCTTCAAATATATTTTAAAATGTTATTCACATATTTAGATATAAATATTTATAGATTTCATTTAAAAAACAAAATTTATTTCAAAGTGCGCTCAGCCTTTGAACAGCAGGTGGTAGTTAGGACTACTTCAGATTTTCCAGCTACATCATAATATACCTTAAATTCTTTTGATTGATCTCTGTTAAAAATATCAGAAGAAGCCTTAAAAAATTCCCTTCAGAGGAGTGATTGAAAAAAATTATCCCATGTTAGAAATATGCCTATACTAAGACTATTCAAACTCATTTACTGGATTTATCTAGCTATACAAAGTCATTCTCTACCTATGTAATGATAGTAACAATGAAAATTTTCTCAATAATGGTCAAAAAACATAAACTTTACAAATGGATTAACTTTAAAAATGAATACGCATGAGAAAAAATGGAGACAAATGGGAGGGGTGTTGAGAGATGGGAGAAAAAATTGAAGGGATTAAGAAGTACAAATTGATTGTTACAAAACAGTCATGGGGATATAAAGTACAGCATAAGTAGAGTCAATAATATTATAATAACTATGTAAGGTGTCAGAGGGGTGCGTGATTTATTGGAATGATCACTTAATTATGTAATATCTAATCATTGGGGTATATACCTGAAACTAACATCATAATGTATGTCATCTATAATTTAAAATTTAACATGATAAAAATGAAAAAATGGAGAAAAAGAATATGAATGAGAAAAGTCACTATTTATAGGGTGAAATATTCAATAAGTTTACAGGAAGGATGTCCATGTTATAGGAAGCAGGCTAACGCCACTTTAGGAAGAGACTCTGCTCTCTCTCACCCATCCTGGGTATAAAAAGTTCTTTCCTTTCTTCTGTCTCCTGTCTCATCCACACAGTGCCACTACCATGAAACTTCAGCAGCAGTTCCAAAGCCCATGTGCCAACTCCCTAACACCCTATGATGTGAAAATAAGACACAATAGGGCCCAACTCCCCCAAAGAGATGACTGTCTATCACCACTGTTTTTCTCTCATATCCTTAAACTCTGTGTTCCTCATTCATAATACATTTTGCTCTGTAGGTTCCCTGGCTATTCTAACAGATGCCCCACCCTTGGCTTACTATAAGTGAAGTGAGCCTTTACATAGGAAAGATAAATAATGGATAGAATTGGAGTGGAAATACCTCCATTTTGCTCACTTTTTTTCTTATCACAGACAAGTTATATTTTCTCTTTATTGTTAATATATAATCTCAAGAGCAGCTGCTTGCAAAAGAGATTAATGAAAACTCATCAGTAAATATTCTGCTAGCATATCATAAAGATGAAACACATTTCAGGTAAAATGATTTCTCTTTTTTTTTAGCAAGAACATAAATCCGACATAAAGGATTGTTATATTTTAACATCTCTTTTTATGAAAAAAAAGTCACTTTAATCTCTCAAAAAGTAAATTGTAAGAAAGTACATGTTGGCATCTATGGTATTTCTTTTAATGATTTAGCGCACTGGAAAAATTATATGTACCCTCTGATTCAGTAAGCCCATAAATACTAGATGTATAAAACTCAGTCCAACTGTAAATGTTACAAGCACATGGGGACAATATCAATTAAGAACTCAACCTAACAATTCATAACCTATTCTAATAAAAAAATTCTGTGACCTAAGTTAATATGTATATTATTTCACAATTGTACTTACTTTTAGTTATTAGAGTGTCTTATCAGGGAGGGACAAACACAATTGTGACAAACACAATTATAATCAAGCACTTATAATCATGTCAGTATAAACAGTTTTCCTTTATGAATTAATTTTTTATATTACAGTTCATTTCTCATGCTGGATTATTAGAGAATTCAAAAACCCAAAGTGGAAAAGTGTGCTATCATAGACAAACACATGATTTTTGATGAGGAAAAAACTTTAAGGTCACCCAGTTCAGTAGAAGTCCTGAGTTTAGAAGTTTTAAATGAATCTCAGAAACTGACATTTTTTCTGAAGCTCTTTACATAATTTTCATGTAATCAGCCCAGTTTAGATTCTAGATTAAGAGTTTTGGAACAAAACCATAATAAACTATTACAGATGAGGGAAAAGAAACCCACACACAAAAAAGAGTGAAGTATGTGATATATAGCATTTATGTAAATTTAAATATAGGCACACAAAATAGCACAAGTTTGAAAGAAAATATACAAACAAAAAATACATTGGTATAGTTAACAGTGAGGAACAAAGCAGAGTAAGTAATGAGAATAAAAGGGAATACGCATGTAAAGAAATTGGAAGCTTTAAAGGAATGAAAAGGCATTTTAGATGAAAGTAATGTCCTTCTAGTCAGGCTGATGGATTGTTTCTTCATTCCAGCACCAATATTCTACAAATAATAGCTGGCAAGCATAAAACTATATAAAACTGGGTACTTAAGTCAGAACATGAAAGTTTTACTTGCACATGCTGCTCAATGCTGTTTACAGTCAATCCTATGACACTATTTTTATTGCTATTTTACATGTAAAGAAGCTAAAGCAAGAGTTTGAATTACTTTTGCAAATATAGGCATAAATATTTCATTTATTCAACAAAATTAATTTAGCAAGTAATATCTTATAGAATCTGCAGATGAACTTCTAATTACATTTTACTGTAGGTAGAATAAGTATAGGCATACTTATTAATCAAACCAGGATATTTCTACATGAAAAGGGACGCTAAAAAATAATTGAAATCATGTAGTTATAAACATATTGATAGATTGATTGAAGTGGATTGTGACATTGTTAGACCTCACCTATAAAATATATCTTTTCAAAAAAACTATTATTTTTAAATATATTTTTATTGATTTCAGAGAGGGGTAAAGTGATAGAAACATCAATTATGAGAGAGAATCACTGACTGGCTGCCTCCTGCATACTATTACTAAAAATCCAATTTTAAAAATGAGAAAAACACATATTGTGTTATACTTTTTAAAACTGGCTCGGCCATATCAGGACACATGGTGGTCCTTCATAGGAAAATACATTTTCCTCTCTCTGTGAGAGACCTTGAAGTGTTGCCCTGACCTCTAGCCACAATGATAGCAGCCTGGGGCGGGCCACAAGCGGGAGTGGGAGGAGTGGTCAGGGCTAGGAGGGATGCTGGGCAAGAAGAATAGAGGTAGCAGATGAATACCCTCTCATGCTCTGAAGTGAAAGATATAGTGAAAGAAGTGAAGTAAAATGACTGCACAGTCACCAACGAGGCCCCAAATACTGTAATTTTTGAAAACAGAAAGAGAAGATGTTCTCAGAATAACTGTGTATTTTCTCCTGGGGTTTCAAAGCTGTCTATCTATAAAGAGTCTATTCTTTCCTATAAAACCTCTCAAGTTTTCCCTGTAAATAGAGCCTTTATGAGTATGAAATCCCAGCCTTTCTCTTGCCAACAGATCAGAAAAGTCATCTAGATTGTGAGTTCTATTCAGGGACTAGCCATGTGTTGTCTTTGTTGGTGGAAATTTAGAGAGACTCAAGGGAGACAAGGATAGGAGATAACTTCCTGTCTACATGGTCTGTAGTTGTGCTCAATAAAAGAAAGAAAATATGCTCAATAAAAGTTGATATAAGAAAAGAGAAAAAAGTAAACAAAACTGAGTACTTAGTAGTAATTTGTGATGTGAAGGTAAGCCAGAAAAAAAATGGAATTTGAGGTTGACTTAAAAAGACAGGGGTAGCTTAGATTATGAGAGTAGAAGATAGGAAAAATGAGGCAGAGGATGGAGAAAAGAATAACAGTTAGGGAAAGCAATAAACTTTCTACTTCTGTCCATTATATGTATGTCAGGTTTCTCACCTGAGGGCAAGGAAGTAGGTAAGCCTCTAAAGGCAAGGTATTAGTGCTGCTTAGGAAGAGAAATCTTTTAAAATGAAATGAGTTCTCAGAAATAGAGTGTGGATTTCTCAAATCTGGATCTTCATCTAGACATAAACAAATGCGTTGTGCATGGTACTTTATGAGCTTTGAAATTAAAAAGATTTTAAATGCATTGCAAAATGGTGGGGAAATTGGCAAAATGACTTTGGGTGAGACACGATTTTAAAATAGTAATCCCACATACCTAGACACACATTACCTTTCTACGCTATCGTTTCAGTGATTATATGTAGCCCATTGCATAATATATAAAAATACAGGAAGTTATCTTGAGTTTTATTAGGCAAAGTTTTGATTTGCAGGATCCTCAACTTCAAATTTAGCCACTGTCCCTACTTCTCTTTGCCTGTAGACTCTTTCCAGGGATTAACACACCCTTCCCTCAGAAACAGCCCTCAACTGATGACTGGCAGGATTCCCCTTCCCCCAGCTCAGATCACCTAAATCTGGGCTGTGTGTTCTACACTGTCTCCCAGAGTGTCTCAGCAAACTCAAGTTCAGGTTATGTATAGTAGTCACCTGATTAACAACACACCTTTTATTAGATGTCTTTTCAGTTTCCCACTCCTCTAACTGATATTTCCTGGAACTACCTCCCAAATGAACTAACTACCAGTATACGAATCCTCTTCTTAGGAAACCCAAACTAAGATACAATGGATTCTCATTATCCTCAGTAGTTAAGTCATTGCAAACACAGAATTAGAAATATATTGAACCATTACTTCAAGGGAAAATACAGGACTGTGTTCCTACAAGTATAATAATATTTTCATCAAATGATCAAACATAACCTTGTTTTATATGTGTTTCTTTTCAAAGACACCTTGAGTTTTGATTTATTAACACTGAACTCACAGCCAACAGCAATCTAACTCATGCCTAAAGGAAGCTTACCAGAGATGCATATTTTCTCTGTTAGTCACATCACAGCTTTCTTGCACTTAGAAAACACTAGGCAGCACTTTAGCACTCTGCTTTGTCACCATCTTAAACAGCAAAACAACAACAAGCATAAACATCAAAACACATAGTGCTAAATAGGCTCTGAAAAGGACAATTGTTTACAGCATGAAAGCTGAAACAAGAAGGCAGGGCATCACCTTGTTCAACCTCACAGGAATATGTCCACAAATGGCCACAAAAAATGCAGCAAATACTGATTTGAGGATCACGGACAAATTTTATCAAGTAGGCAAATTCACAAATGAACTCTTATGGAGTTTCCTCCAGGAAAGGAAGTAGGAACTGGAGAGTAGAGAAGGCTGTGCAGGGTATCCAAACTGATGGTTCTGAGATAGCCTCACAAAGTTTAGTTGCTCCCAGTATGCAGGTGGCGATGCTTTCCCATGCATGCTATAGAGGCTCAGAAATAGCTAACATAGAGTCAATGCAGGCATGCCCTGCATCTGAAGAAAGAAGAATGCAGCAATGTATTATTATATGATTATTACACCAGACAAGACTGAGGACACCCCAGTGAATACCAGAGTCCACAAATAGCAGAAAAAACATCAGATCCTCCTGCCTTCACATTCCCACCCTACCCATGTTCCTATGCCATGGCACTTGATAAGCTTGTTGGAAATTGGATGCAGCCTTCAAAGGGAGAAGATGCTCAATTGATTGAAACTGTACTCAACGTACTAAAAACTGCATAAGTTGACTCAGATTTAGTTTCTGCTTAAAATAGAAATAATCCTAAATATTGAAGCATCTTGTGTTCTTACTGAAGAAATTGAGTCATTTTAGGATTTAACACATATTTTCTGCTATATCTATAAAGTAAAAAATACCACATCAGCATGTTACATCCTATATAGACACTAAGAAAATCAGAACAAGTAAATATGAGATAACTTACAATATGCGTGAGATACCTTGGCACAGGCAAGGATTATAGAAATTGAAAGGAGAAAAATAATACTCTGAATGTTGATGCATGGGGAAACCACAGGGGAGGATGGGTAATTTGACTAGGTCATAAAGTACAGGAATGAATGGTTTGCATAAGTAAGGAGAAAACACAAACATGGGAAGGTAGTTTACATACAGAGAATGCAAATGAGTAGGCTGAACAGTAACAAATCCCTAAAGTGTTCCTGGAGGGAAATAAGTAGATCGTTTTAAATAAAGTAGAATGCTAATAAAGAATAGTGAGGGAATACAATATGACAGACTTACCAAAAGAATCCATTGAACTTGGTGAATGACTCACTATAGGAAAAAAGCATAAAAAGAATAATAGATAAATTAAGTTTTGAGGTTGGAGAGTGAAAACTGTGGTATCAATGACAGAAGTAGGGAAACTAGAGCAGAACTAGTTTGAGGCAAAATAAGTGATGAGCTTGAGTTGACAATGTGACATCCCAGGGGAAGTGACAAGTAAGCAGCTGAAGTTATAAAGTAGGATATCAAAGGAGAAGCAGAATTGGAAATGTATATTTGAGAAATGTATATTTCTCAAATAGAAACATACCTATTATTCCAGGAGAAGAGCAAGAAGAAACATACCTATTATTCCAGGAGAAGAGCAAGAAGACAAATTCAAGAGTTTATGATCCACTGTGTCAATTGCTACATGGGATAAAAGTTAGATAAAGGACTGGAGCAATTCAGCTGAGTTTGGTGACAATGTATGCTTGAGAGAGCAATGTTAGGAAAGTGGTTGGAGTGAAAGAAAGAATGCTTTCAAGAATGGGTTTAAGAGTATATGGAGCTGAAACCGGTTTGGCTCAGTGAATAGAGCATCAACCCAAGGACTGAAAGGTCCCAGGTTCGATTCTGGTCAATGGCATGTGCCTTGGTTGCAGGCACAATCCCAATAGGGGGTGTGCAAGAGGCAGCTGATCAATGATTCTCTCTCATTGATGTTTCTAACTTTCTATCCCTCTCTCTTCCTCTCTGTAAAAAAATCAATAAAATATATATATTTTTAAAAAAGAGTATATGGAAGGGAATGGAGATAATGGCTATTGATCACTCTGAGAGAAAGAAATCTTGAAAGAAATCAAGGCAAATGATGGGGAAGTGTTTCATTTTGTTTTCTTTTTTGAGGTTTCTGCACACAAAAAACAGGCTTCCAGTGGAAAAAGACCAAATGAAGATTCAAGAAAATGATGGTAATGACACTGGGAAAGCTTATTAATACCAAGACCTAACTCATGTGGTTCTTGTTCTCTCCCAGACACTGTTCTCAGTGATTTGCACATATTAGTACACTTTAACCTCCTAATAGCCTAATAAGGTAGATACTATCATCATCCTCACTTTACTGATCAATAAATAGAGGTACAGGGAGGATAAATAACTTACCCAGTATCACCATCTGGCAAGAGTGATGAGGTCAATGAATGAATGCAGAAATACAGACATCATGCTCTCATTCTCTGGACTAGATACTTTTAAAGACTAAAGAGTAATGCCTCCCTTTATGAGACTGGAGGAAAAAAAGGATATACTGGCTTAGTCTAAGATGAAAAGTTCAGTACCTGAGCATAAATGGCACGACATCATATGATAGAGCTCTATCTTGAAAGTAAGAGAAGAGGGTAGGGATTAGAGTGAGGATTCAGGAAACATAGAGCCTGATGAAAAAGAGATGAGATAAGTGCACACTACAGATTCAACGGGAGAATAAAATCTGTTATACACCTTTTGTAGACCCAGTTAATGAGGGACCATCAAAAATAATTAAGCCAAATTTATTGTGGCTCTTCTGAGGGAATGGGGGGAAGATTAGAGTTTGCAGACAAGCCTAGCAGGTAAAGCTGTAAAGTTATGCCTATGAATGACATTATGGTACTGGAGAAAAGTTAATTTAGATGCAAGATTATGTTTTATAATGGCTGCAAGAAGCTATTTCTAATACTAAATATAAGTATTGATAACAGTATGCTCTTGGACAATATTTATAACAAGTTGGTAAAAATAGATATCAAATTGGGTAATTTATATATATTTAATAGGAATAATTGACAAGACAAAGCAATTTAATCATCAATAAATATTATCTTATTATTTCAAATACAAATGTTTCTTTACTCAATATCAATAAATCTCAGACTCTGAAAGACAAATTTTATTATGAAGATTGTATAGACTGAATATAATTTTACAACTTCAAATGATTTTTCTCATATTGTTTTTCACAGTCTGACCAAGCACAGGCTAACATGTGGATGAAATATTGTCTTTATCCTTGCTGACTAGCTCCAAAAAACACCACCAAAATATTTTTAAAAGAACTATTTGATGCAATCAATGCATACAAAATATAATTATAACCTAATCATAGATGAAAATTTATAAGAAATTGGTATAATATCAGTGGAATTATTAACTTGATCTAATAGCTAAATGCATTTCACAGATGTTAGTAAGCATTAAATCTGAATTTTAAATAACTTACAATCATTGAAAATAATATATTTTCTCTGAAATACCTTTTTTCTACACCAAGAGTTGGAAACAAATAAAGCTCATAAAAATGTCATTCTGAACTTTTCCCAAAAATATTTTGTGGAAAATGCTTATTTAGAATGTTTAATTCAGGGTTCATCATTCAGTTGTGATAGATGCTATTAAATATAAACAGCACATTTTTCCTCATATAATTGTGTTTGCTTTTTAAATAATTGTCTGTGTTTAAACTGGGCTTATAAACATCTTTTAATGATTCAGGGCCCAAGTAATATTGTTCTACTACATTCTGGGATATATGGCCTTGATTGTTTTTTAAGTATAGAGGTATATTCCTAATTTATTTAGCAAATTATAGAGAATTTACTAAATGCTTTTAAACAATATTTTAAATTAAAACAACAACAACAACATTTAATTGCAGGTTGATTTTGACAAGTCAATTCTTTCAGGAAATGTTCAGGGTCTGGGAGTTTGTCCGTGCCAGGCTGACCTTCCAGTAATGCTCAGAAGAGCAAAGGGCACATATATATTTGCCTGGGTAGTATTGGTCCCTTGCTTCTAACAGAATCTTTATGAACGTGTTCCAAAGCCAACTATAAGTATTTTGCTTGTTTTTAAAATATATATGCAAAGTTTTAGGTGCTGAACACCTCATTATTGTTTATATCCCATCAGTATAAAGTATGAGGCAGTTAGACACATGTTATAGATACCTGCTGAAATTCTAAGTATTTCCTCACCCATTGAGTACAAGTGTAAGTGCTTCCACCTCAAGGCATTATAAATTAAAGAAGCTTTTTAAGAACATTAAACTAAGATCAGAAGATAAATTAATAATGGGGTATCGAAAGGCTTTAGAAAATTTCTTGGGATTTCCACCCTAGGTTAGAGCTGGAAACAATAAGGAATGCAAATAAGGAAATGACTTTGAAAGGAAAGACAAATATTTAATAATTTCCTAAGGTCAATTACTATCTTTTTTAAAAGTCATGTGACTTAATATGAATATTTAATATTCTTAATATATTTAAATATTCTTAATATATGTTTCCTCTACACTTAAGTTTTAAAAGCTAAGCACAAAGAAGGTTCACAGAACAGAATAGTTCCCATTTCAGCGGGGAGTTCTCACCTTGTTATATGCGTTGTGACTAAACAGAGTGTGGGAATTCTCCTGTTCATCAGTCAGTGAGAAGGAGGACAAATGACTGAAGGGTCCAGGGGTAAGACAGTCAGCATGTGAGAGGGTCTGTGGATGCAGCAGGGACTTAGCAGGAGGATAGAGTCTAGTCTGATATAAAGGATGGAGAGAAACAGGCTTGTAAGGGACTGTCACATCCTGGGAAGAAGAAAGGCATAAAGAGTATATTAGTGGACAGAAGTCAAACTCACTTGGAATTAAGTCTACATATTGTAGATGCTATGTCAGAATTTCTTATTAGTAAGAAGAAAACCTCATACTCAGGTCAAGGCATCTGCTTCCAGGGTGTATTGTCTCCTTCAATAATTCCTATCTATCTCCCATCTCTAGCCACTTCTACAGAACTAAACAAATGCCTTCAGCATCTCCAAAGGATGCCATTTGTAATATCTGAAAATACTGATAGGGGAAATGTTTAAGGGAGACGAGAGCTTGTCCCAAAAGGGGTTGATGGGATTAGAAAGCATTTGTTGAAGATATAGGTAACAGTGGAAATTAATTTAAAGGTGCTTGAGATTGGGTCTGGAAGAAATTGGGGAAGAAAAGGGAGAGCACTGCAGAGGATATTAATGTGTGATCAGCGGCAAAAAATACTGGTTTATTCATGGTACAGTACGTTGTCGAGTTGGGCTGAGTCTGAGTCAGGGATCAGGCAGAGGTGAGTCTAGAATGAATGAATATGAATAATGAGGTATTTAATTCCAGGCAATGTGTTACTATGGAGAGGAAGTGAAGTTATAGCAAACAGATGAGTTCAGCTGGAAAGTTAATGAGGGCTAACTTGAGTGGGTCTCTTAACCAGGAAAAGGGACTAATGCAAAGGACTTTGAGGAAGTAGGAATTACCAAATGAGGCCATGATTATGTGAAAGGAGCCAAAAAACCATGGGTGGGAAGTCTTGAACCTACAAATTAAAGTTGCAAAGAGGGTCTCTCTAATATCTATAAAAGAAAGGGGCTATTTTTTTCTGATTTTTAAGTTCCTCTTATATTTCAAGATGAATCCATTTTGCCATTTTAGAAACCATTGGTTTCCTAAAATTTATGTTGAATGTGTTGACTGTATCAATAGATGTACCCTCCAACCACCCCCACCCTTTTTATATATTTTTATTTATTTCAGAGAGGAAGGGAGAGGGAGAGAGAGATAGAAACACCAATAGTAAGAATCATTGATCGGATGCCTCCTGCATGCCCCCCACTGGGGATCAAGCCCACAACCTTGGCATGTGTCCTACTGGGAATCCAACAGTGACTTCCTGGCTCATGGGTCCATGTTCAACCACTAAACCATGCCATCCAGGCTCCTACCGCCCTTCTTAAAGCAACGGATCCAAAACTTGCTTTGCAAACTAAAGTCTCAGAAAATTTAAACAGGTTAGAAAATTATAATTCTAATGTATTTATTTGTAGAATTAAGGGATTTAAACCCTCTTTACCTTGAAATGGTAACTAACTGTGTTTTATTTTTATTAGGTTCTTGTTTATGCTTCAAGTGTTTATTTTACATATCGAGTAAATACAAATTATTTCACACATACACATACATGACATGCATACATTATTATATAAAAATGATAGCACCCTATGTACAATATCCTGTATTTTATTTGTTTGGATTTTTTCCCACTTAACAGCTTTTGAATACTTCTATGTCAGAACATGAAAGCTTTAGATTTCCTACTGAGACACATTATTGAGTTATCTCATTGATTATAATTGTCATTCAGTTGATTCTCTCAGAAGCTCCAGTTAAATCACCTAAAGTATTAAATCGCTTACCTTAATAATAATTAAGGTAATTATTGATTCCTTTTTACCTCCTGTTTGCCAGTTCTTATATTTTTTTATTTCTTTCTTTTATAAAATTCAGTTGGCTCATACCTCTAACATTATAAAACAATAGTCATGTTGGTGTGCAACATGAATGGATTACTTATAGTTTTGCCTATTAAAGATGGCTTTTAGATTGAAAGATATTCTAATATTGTTTATATTTCTCAATCAGCTATTCCATTATTCTATCAACAACTAATTACATTTCTTAACCAGTGCGAAAAGTGATTAATAGGAAAACTGAATAGCAAGCACAATCCTAGCTATGTAAGAAAAAGGCAGCATCCTGATGGTAAAGTAAAGGTGCTTAGGAGAAATTGAGCTGAACAGAGTCTCTGGTTTATATTCTGGCTTCAGCTTTTCTTGCAGAGTTTAAGAACCCATTCTGAAAATGTCAGGAGACAAGCTTGTAGTGATCCATGGAGGGCAGAGGGTTTCCTACATGGGGGAATCCGACAGAGTTGAAGTTGAACCAATCAGGATTAGTCATTCTATTGTGGTCAGTTTTTGTTTGTTTTTGTTTTTGTTTTGTTTTTCTTCTAACCTTGCTGTGGCCAACCTCCATCTCTTTGGAGTCAGTCAAACCTGAACACATCTATCTATAGGTAAGGTCAGACAGTATCAGCTACTTGAGGTAGCTGGGCAAAGAGGAAAACAGAATTTTATCCACATTTGGAAAAGCCAAAGAGAGCTATGAATCTTGGCCAGGCTCATTTGAGCTCTATCTGGTTGACACTACAGGACAAAACTGAAAGGATTATTGGTAGTGACAGCCTCAACATGTGCATCCTGTTCCAATCTCTGCTAGTTGTCTTCTACACTTTTTGTAAGTTCTTATCCTGTGGTTCTCTTTTTTAAATGCTTTTATTAATTTTAGAGATAGAAAGGGCAAGAGATAAGCATCGATTGACTGCCTCCCACACATACTCCAAACTGAGGAATCGAACTGGAAACTATTTGATGCACAGGACAATGGCCAAGCAACTGAGCCACACCAGCCAGGGAATCTTAAGATTCTCTTTACCAAAATCCTGGAAACTTTCTTTTCCTATCTCCTGTTTTCACTCTCCTCTTTCTAGGGTCCCATATCTTTTATTTATTTATTTGTTTGTTTGTTTGTTTGTTTGTTTGTTTCTCTCATATATACTAGGTCCTAAAGAAGCTTCCTGGGGGAAATAGAATATTAGAAGTAAAATTTTTATATTTTGCAGGTTAAAATATTTCTTTTGCCCTTACTTTTAAGTTTTTGGATATAGAATTCTAAGCAAAATTATTTCCTTCAGAATTTTGAAAGTATTGTTACACTAGAACAGTGTTACTATACTATTACTATTTTATTCATTTGTTTTCAATATGTTTTGTATAGATGATTTCTATAGCTTTTCTATTTTCCAGTTATCTTTTGTCATTTCTCATAAGGTGCTTTGTTTTGCTTTTCTTATACACAGAAAATTTTAATGTTTTCAAAATTTCTGTGTTGAACATTTAATTGGTTTACTTTTATTCTTTTATTTATTTATTTAGCATACTTAGATTCATGAATAACCTTCCAATGACTGTTTTAACTGTATCTCATAAGCTCTAATAAATAATAATTATCTTTTGTTTCCAGGTAGAAATTTATTTTGAACTTTCTCTTTAATCAAATAGTTTGATCTACTTTAGATGATTATTTTTCCACATAGTTATCATAAATTGAAAAAGTGACAAAGTATTTTATCACTAATATATTTTATTTTATTCTCATCCTATCTCTTGCTTTTTGCCTTAGAGTATTGATGTTAAAACAGTCAAACAATCATATATTCCCTGTCAAGTTTATCCTTTAGCATATAAGTAGGTCTTATTTGTCTTGTTTAAGAAATGTTTGACCTGAATTCAGCTTGCTCATTGTGAAGACTATAACCTCTCCTTTCCTTTTGTTTGTAGTACCTAGAATAATACTGTGTCATCTTCAACTGTACGCAGCCACTTGTGGGGTTTTTCCCCACCAAATATAATTTTACTTATTTCAGAAAGGAAATGAGAGGGAGAAATAGTAACATCAACAATGAATGAGAATCACTGATTGGCTGCCTCCTCACACTCCATACTGAGATCAAACCTGCAACCTAGGCATGTGTCCTCACCAGGAATCGAACCAGGAATCAACCACGGAGCCATGCCAGCTGGGCCCCAATCACTTTGTTTTAACAGTTTGAACTTAAAGGTCAATTCTGTTTGTTGTGAAGTCTAGGAGACCCTCCCCCCCCCCTATTTTTCTTATCTTTATCTCCATAGTAACTAAATCTTTCCTGACCAAGCTGTTTTTACAAGAAATTCACATGTGGAAGAACAACTGCTGGGATTGTTTCTGTGTTTCAAAGATACAGTATTTGGGTTGTAAGTTTATTTAGACTATATTTTTCCTTGAATAATGAAACTCAGCTATACAGTACTTTACAGAACAGACTGTCTGTGTCCAGAATGCCAGGGAAAAAGAGAAAACCTTCTGTAAGTAACTAAAATTCAAGGCAAAAATAAAAACTTAGGGCTAGGTTTAATAATAATAAAAATAGATATAAAATCTTATTTCAAAAAAATAATCTCTGTATATAAAAGCCCAGTAGTGACCAGAATGTCAGAATGTCCAGAACAATCAGAATGACCGGTGATTATGATGCACACTGTGGTAGCCAAATATCCTGATCTGGGCCCTGATCGGCCCCCAATACCCCGATCAGGGGCGGGGTTGGCCAGCCAACAGCCCGCAGCCATTCCCTCCCCCTTCCACATCAGGGCAGACCTTCCGAGCCCCACCTGTGCATGAATTCATACAATGGGCCTCTGGTTTCAAAATATTTTTATCAAATTCAATAGGTTATCACTGTTTATACTTTATTTTTATGGATAAAAACAAGCTTACTTATATAAAACACAAGATTTATGTCACCTCTGCATTTCTTGTTCTTTATGCCTATATTAGTAATGGTATATTCAATCTAGATTATTTTGCAGGAGATTTTTAAAAATCAAATCATTTTATGAGGATTGTTTCAGTCAAAAATAGTTAAAATGATAAATCATATGTCCAGCTGGCCTATAAACTGCCAACAAAGCACCAACAAAGGGCACTTTAAGGTACTATGGGCACTTTTTATTAAAGTCTGAACATTTGAGACTCTTTTGTTGCATCCTGGTATTTTTGCACCACTTGCTTGCCTGTGATTTGGAAACTAAAGGTGAAAATCTATTTCCTCTTTGCCCTCCTGTCCCTGTGCCTTTGGGAACTGAGAGCAGCACCAGGCAAAAAAAAAAAAGGGGGGGGTGCTACAAGCTTAAGAAATAGGCAAGTGAGGGTCCCATCCACTACTCCAAGTTAGAGAACCCTATAATTCTCCCAGAAACTCTTACTTAGAATAAATATGAGTTGTGACTATCTAGCATTCAGACCTACAAAATAGATCAATGTAAATCCATATGATACAGCAAAGCTTAAAATCTTTCTTATGATTTTAGGTCAGGAGTTGGCCAACATTTTCCATAAAGGTTCAGTTAGTATATATTGTAGGCTTAGCAACCATATGTTCTATCACAATTCCTCCTACTATGGTCAAGTGAAAGCAACCTTAGACAATGCATAAAAGAGTAGGCTTGCCTGTGTCCCAATATACTGATTTATACAAACAGGGGCTGCATCAGGACATACTTTGTGACCCCTGTTTTAGGTTTAAAGAAAAACAAACCCTAACAAGCCTAAACTGGTTTGGCTCAGTGTTAGAACATCGGTCTGCGGACTGAAAGGTCCCAGGTTTGATTCTGGTCAAGGGCATGTACCTTGGTTGCCGGCACATCCCCAGTGGGGGGTGTGCAGGAGGCAGCTGATTGATGACTCTCTCATCGATGTTTCTGACTATCTATCCCTCTCTCTTCCTCTCTGTAAAAAATCAATGAAATATATATATATATATATTTTTAAAAAAACTAACAAAATCTTTATTATGTCTCCCACTTCTAATGAATTATCTTGAGGTTGGTACATCTTCTTTGGAGATCACTATTTTAATGATTCCTAAAAATTAACAACATTCTATACTGCTTTCGATAGATAAATCTGTTAATGTTCTAGTTGTTGAAGGCAGAATAGGGATTATAAAATTGTCTTATACATGTTTCTATCAGTGAGCTAAGCAAAAGTTATTTCTGATAAAATGCTTTAAATTGCCTTTCATTTACTTAAGAATTGTCTCCTTCAAGATAAAAATACTTAAGAGAAAATATTTATCAAAAGAGAGCTTTACTTAGGAGCTTGACTTTTATTTTGAGTGATTATACCCTGCAAATTTTCATATCCTGCAACATTTCAAGAACACAAGAATTTATAAAGCAAGTAATATCTTTGTGCATTAGAAACAAATTAGCAGACAAATATGCAAGTGGGAAATTAATTTAGCTCTATTTATTAAGGAATTTCATATCCTGCAGCATTGAATATTGACATAAACATCAGAAAAGTAATGCTACAGCCATATCGATGCGTTCACCACTCTAGAAAAAAAAATCCACTTTCTACTTAGCCATAAAGTCATACTCTCTAATTCCAAAAGCTATTTTCATTGCAGTACAAGCAAAGGGCACTTCAGGTACGATGGGCACTTTATATTAAAGTCTATACATCTGAGACTCTTTTGTTGCATCCTGGTATTTTAAGGTCACCTGCTTGCCTGTGGTTTGGAAACGAAAGGTGAAAATCCACTTTCTCTTTGCCCCCGCTGTCCCTGTGCCTTTGGGAAACTTACAGCAGCACTAGGTAAAATTACTGAAGCCTTAACTCCATCCTCTCTCCCTTCTTCCCACTTCTTTGATAAACCAACATTTCTTTGTAAATGGAGCACACCTTTACAGCTTCTCTTTCCTGCTCAGTTTTATAACAATTGAAAATCCAAATGACAGCATTTCTGCTACAGTTTTAATTTAAAACAACACCCTGATCATACACTCAAAAACAGTCACAATGTATTTCGTAAAGAGTGACTCCTTTAGCCAAAGATATGTCAACATTTTACAGATGGTATCACAGAAAACCCAAATTACCAAGAGATTCTAATAATCTGCATTTCATTAAGATCAAGCCAAGATAAATTAGGCCTCTCAATTTTGAACATATGGCATAACTTCTTGCTTATCAGACCTGATTTTAAAGAATCCATATGCATTTTAAAACAGGACATACTTAAAGCAACACAATCTAATTTGAGTTCTGATTATGACAAAAAAATTGAATTTTAAGAGTAGCAAAAAGAAAAGAGCAATGAAGGCTCAGGAAATTTAGAAGGCATGGAGTGGGTGGTGCAGAGATTGTTCTCTTTCCTATGGGGTTATCCATATCTACCATACAGCCAGGCACAAATAAATGCTACTAGGTATACCAGTTAATACTGGGCAGATTTTGTTATCAAAGAAAACATGATTATTTCAAGAGAAACATCCCAAGTGCTTTATTCAAAACTAGAGGCCTAGTGCATGATATTCATGAATGGGGGAGGGATGTGACCCTCAACCCAGCCTGCATCCTCTCCAATCTGGGATCCATTGAGGGATGCATGACTTCCCAGGAAGTTGGACATCCCTCTCACAATCCAGCACTGCTGGCTCCCAACTGCTTGCCTGCCCACCTGCCTGATTATCCCTAACAGCTTCTTCCTGCCAGCCTGATCATCCCCTAACCACTCCCCTGCCAGCCTGATCAACACCTAACTGCTCCCCTGCCCACTCTATTGCTGCTAACAGCCCTCCCCTGCTGGCCTGGTCGCCCCTAACTATCCACCCCTACAGGCCTGGTCACTTCCAACTATCCTCCCATGCTGGCCTGGTCACCCCTAACTGCCCTCCCTTGCCAGCCTGATAGCCCCTAACTGCTCTCCACTACTAGCCTGGTCGCCCCTAACTGCCCTTTCCTGCCAGCCTGGTCACTCCCAACTGCCCTCTCCTACAGGCCTGGTACCCCCCAACTGCCCTCCTCTGCAGGCCTGGTTTCACCCATCTGCCCTCCTCTTCTGGCCAGGGCACCCCTAATTGACCTCCTCTGCCAGTCTAATCACCCGCAACTGCCCTCCCTTGCAGGCCTGGACCCTCCCAACTGCCTTCCCTTGCTGACCTGATTGCCCAAAATTGCCCTCCCCTGCCAGTCATCTTGTGGTGGCTATCTTGTTTCCACATGGGTGCAGCCATCTTTGACCACATGGGGGCAGCCATCTTGTGTGTTGGAGTGATGGTCAATTTGCATATTACCTCTTTATTATATAGAATAATGTCCATCACTAGCTACACATTTCCCCCATCTTTCAGGTAATTTTTTTTTGGATACTGTCCCAATAGAACTTTTCTTGTGTTTTGTTTTGTTTTGTTTTTAATATATTTTATTGCTGTTTTCCAGAGAGGAAGGGAGAGGGATAGAGAGTTAGAAACATTGATGAGAGAGAAACGTTGATCAGCTACCTCCTGCACACCTCCTACTGGGGATGTGCTCACAACCAAGGTGCATGCCCTTGACCAGAATCAAGCCTGGGTCCTTCCTTTCAGTCTGTAGGCTGATGCTCTATCCATTGAGCCAAATCAGTTAGGGAAGAACTTTTCTTGTTTTGAGGCAAACCATTCAGAAACCCAATTTTCTACTTTTTCATATGTTTTGAAGTGCTGCTCAGAAAATGCCTGTGCCATTGATCTGAACAATTGGTAATCTGAAGGAGCAAGGTCTGATGAATACAGCAGGTGGGTTAATACTTCCCAAACAAGATCTTTCAATGTGTCTAACTGTTTTTTGAAGTGTGCGATGGTGCATCATCATGAAGCAAAAGTATTTTGCTGTGTCCCTGTCTTCTGGCACATTCTGGTCATTTCATAATCAAAGTGTGGTTCAAGTTGATTATTTGTTGTCAGTAGTGATCAGTATCAATAGCTTCACCTCATTTTAGAAGCTCATACTACACCATACCTTCCTGATCCCGCCAAACACAGAGCATTGTCTTCTTTCCGAAGTGATTTGGTCTTGCAGTCGATGTTGATGGTTGACCTGGATCAATCCATGATTTTATGCATTTGGGATTCTCAAAATAGTCCACTTTTCATCACCAGTCACAATTCAATGCAAAAAAAGACTTTCTTTTGTGCCATTGAAGCAACATTTCACTGATGACTTTTCAATTTTTCATTTGTCTTTCGTTCAGTTGATGTGGCACCCATTTTCCTTCCTTTAAAATATTTCCCATTGCTTGTAAATGATTGAGAATTGTCTGCTGAGCAACATTTAATCTTTCTCTGCAAGTTGTTTTTTTAATTTGACATGCATCTTCATCCAATAATGTTTATAACTGTTGATCTTCAAACTTTTCTGGTTGACCTGGACATTGTCTTTCACATTGAAATCATCACTTTTAAAGCATTTAAACCAACATTCACAAATATCTTGAGATAGAGCATGTTCACCATAAGCTTCCTGAAGTATATGATAACTTTTTCTTCAAAATAAATGAATTAAAACTTCCCACAAATGCTTTCTTTGGGGGGGTATGCAATTTCACATTTTTAAGAGTAAAAATATATATGATGTTAACACCTTCAGCAAATTTGACTTATGAAGTTTTGAAGCTTGCTGTCAATATAACAAAATCACATACATATAAAATCGTATGTATATCAACATATGTGTAACTCCATCTATTGAAAAGAAATCCGCATTATTAACTGGTACACCTAGTAAATGATTAAATGCTAAGAATAGAGGGAAAGGAAGTGAATGTGGAGAGAAGAGTGATATCACCCACCAGGAAGCTACAGCAATACTCATCACTTTAAGGACCACATGCCAGGAAATATTTTCTAGCTCTTATGACCCAATGGCCCTGTGCTCTGTGGTCCTTCCACCAGCCCAGGCAGCTAAATGCCATAAGCATGTCTCAGGTGAGGATTTCAGATGGTGGCAGCTAAGGCAGAATTTCAAAGTAAAATGAAAGAGTACTTTTTAATTTTTTGCTTCAAAATTGATTTGGGGAACCCATGACACAGTTAATACTATAATGGGAGGAGGGGGGAAGCTTTTCAAAAATCCAGGATCCAGGTATCACAACTCTGGAAGGACACATAATTAATCAGAGTGAGAATACGAAAAGTGTGTTTAGAGTGAGAGGAAAAGATGAGGGAGAAGAGATGGAGGGAGTGGGGAGAAGCAAAGAAATTAGAAGTCCTAGTAAGTGACTGAGAAAGGTCACACTATGCTCCACCATCACAATTGGGCTGGGTCCTAGCATGCTGGTTAAACTAACCCCTGATAAACTGGGGAAATTCAAGATTAGAAAAGACATGTATGTTGAATTAACAAGTAAAACTGGATGAAATGACAAGATTCAAAAGTTTCCTAATGTCTAATCTACTATGAGACCCACAAAATAGAAATGGGTATTGGGTATATCAAGGGAGTAAAAATTGCCCTATGAGAGGTCATTTTGAGAGTGAAAAAAGATTTTGGGAACTGGCTGGATTTTTAAAACAGTAAGAGATTCTTTGATCATAAGAACTATTCTATTTTACAAAATAGTAGAAAATGTCCAAGTATAATAATTTTCTTAAAAAAAAAAACTTCTTACCTGCAAATGTCTGACATAACTGTAAAGAAATAGCATCTTCTTTATTAAAACAGAAAATTAATCTATTGTGCTCTTCTTCTCTTGGATGCCCTTCACTAAATCCTCTATCTTTGTTAGGACTGCTAGGACTACACAATGATTTTATTATTTTGGGGTATCATTTTCAAGTTAAGATACTCTGCAACTAAATATGAGCTAATTTCTACTTGACCGATTCTATTTTTTTAAATATATGTTTTATTGATATTTTACAGAGAGGAAAGGAGAGAGATAGAGAGTTAGAAACATCAATGAGAGTTATCAATCAGCTACCTCTTGCACGCCCCCTACTGGGGATGTGCCTGCAACCAAAGTACATGCCCTTGACCAGAATCGAACCCGAGACCCTTCAGTCCACAGACCCACGCTCTATCCACTGAGCCAAACTGGTTTCGGCTACTTGACCGATTCTAAAAAACATAGATGCCTTTAAATATTTTTTTGTAAAAACACACTTATACTATTTTGAAATTTTGAGCAGGTTGTGTACAGACAGATAGGTTTTGTATTACACTGGAGACCCGGTGCACAAATTCAGGTACCGATGGGGTTCATTGGCCTGCTCTGTGGGACTGAGTGGAAAACAGCTCTCTGACATCCCCTGGAGGGTCCCGGATTGTGAGGGAGTGCAGGCCATGTCAAGGGACTGCACCAGTGCATTATCAGGGGCAAGGGGAGACATCGAAGGTTGGCCAGTCAGGGAGGGACCACAGGAGGGCTCCAGGGTGTCTCTGGCTCATCTAAGTCCCTATTAGCCAGACACCATCAGCAAGTTAACCTATCAGTTGGAGTATCGGTCAGTGCAATTCATAACAACTGGTTGACTGGTCAACTGTCTGCCCCCCTGGTGGTCAGTGCATGTCATAGCAAGTGGTTGAGCAGCCTTAGCATATCACTAGCATATTATACTTTGATTGGTTGAACGGATGACCAGACACTTAGCATATTAGTATTTACTTATATAGAATCATTAAAAACTTCTCCAAGTTACTAGAGTTGTATACATAGGTGCATTAAATGCAGCATCCATATTGTTCATGTTAATGAAGAGTTACAAATTTAAGGAAAAATTATATTACAGTCTTTAATATCCTGGGGTTTTATTTGATTGCATCGAAGATTGTCTTCACAAGGAATGTGAGTGAATAAGTTGATATTCTGCAACTCCATTATGTTTCCTATGCTGAGGCTGTTACCCAGTCTAACATCTCTTCCCAGAGAGAGACAGAAAGCAAACATTATTTCCAAAGTTTATTATCCTAGAGTCCTTTGTATCTTGTGCACTTGAAGAATTCAGAACTGGAAAATCCTAAAGCAGTAAAAACTTGCAAAGGAATCTTCACTTTCATGTAAAAAGCACCTTTTTAAAAATTTTAGGTTGTCTACTTAGCCTTCCTATTGAGGATATTTGTAACAAAAAATAGTTGTCAAATTTGCCAGTGCAAAAAGCAAACAACAAAGAACAATTTAAGTAGCAAATACAAGGACCTTTAAAAAGTATATTAAATATGTGTTATTTTACATGGAAACACATATATATTTAATTTTAAGAATATCTCTCCCACAATTTTAATTTAAGAAAGAATAAGGCAAAGGTATTCAAAGGGAAATCGTGATAATATACTATACTAATTTCTCAATGTTCTACAAAGAATAAGTAAATAAAAAGTGAATTTTAAAGAAAAAAGTCAAAATAAAAGGAGATTCACCACCCAAAACTTCTCAATCCAGAAAGAAAAAGAAATATATAGTAGTGCTCCAGCCATGAAGACAGAAGAGACACAATTCAGAGATGGAAGATGCTGATGACGCCTCACCATACCAGCAGATAGCAGCTGCGTGTTGCTGAAGGATGCCCAGGACCAAACCAGAGACGGTCGGACCTGCATTACCACCATTTGTCCACCAACCAGATCTGAAATATCATGGCTGACATGTACACATAAGGAACTATTTGACATTGAAATTGGGACTCAAAAGAACTGTTGGCCCAGAAAGGAACTCACTACAGACTGATTCATTTGCCTCTCAGCATAACTATTAAGGCTTTCACAGTTTAGGTTCCTACAAGGGTATTTCTTGGATCACATGATCTCACACATCTAGAGGAAATAATGAACAACATAGACTGGTGAACAAAAATAAACCCAGAGAAAGAGAAGCAGCAATCAGACTCTCAAACCTCAGAGGGAAAATAGGGGAGGGTGGGGGTAAGGGGAAGAGATCAACCAAAGGACTTATGTGCATGCACATAAGCTTAGCCAGTGGCCATGGACAACAGGGCAGTGGGGGCATATGTAGGGAGGGGTTTGGGATGGTAATGGGGGATAAGGACAATTATGTTATACCATAATCAATAAAAATAAATTAAAAAAAAAAATATATATATATATATATATAGTAAACTATATGGGGATGAGTATTTTTTGTCATGATTTTTATTTAAACAATAGATTAAGACTTTCCATCTCTACAAATTTATGCCTTAAATAGTCTCTGCAATTTTTGATCATGCAAGGGTGTTAAATATCAGGAGGGCTTCAATAATATTTAAATACATAAACATAGAATTTCAGAGTAAGAAGGCACCTTCAAAAGTGCTTGTCCAGTGTCCAATGCCTCATTTGCAAGTGTATAATAAAGTTCAGTGTCAGGAATGACTTATTCCAACACCATGCATATTAAGAGTTCTCTTACTAACTGCCTGACTTTTAAAAATGTCTCTTTTAGGTAACTGCTCAGACAACTAACAATTAAGGAAATACAACAAGAAAGGAGAAAGTCTAGAAAGATGGAAAAGCCACAATTTTGCGGAAATATCCAGAGTCGATAAAAATGTATGTCCTTTATCAAACAGGGCTATCATTATGAGTAGAGGCTATATGGAATGTGGGAAATTCTCTAAATCCCGGCTTACTTACCTCCTCAGTGTAAATCAAGTAGGAAAAAAGTTCTTAATTAAAACACACAAAAACAAGGTACCTAATCAATGCTGGCTTAACTCAAATGCCCCTGGCAGCAACAGTATTGAGCGTCATTAGTCATAGCATCCTTGGAGCTGAAAGGCAGCCAGGAGCTAGTCTAGTTCAGGGGGAGGGAGGGTCCTCTATTGACATTTTGAGTGGGATAATTTGGTAGGAGGAAGGGGGAGACTGTTCGGTGCATTGTTTGGCAACCTCCACGGCCTCTTACTCACTCAATACCAGTAGAACCCATCTTCCCAGTCATGACAATCACAATGTCTGGGCCAAAGTCACCCTGGGTGACTTCAGTCTAATCCCCTTCATTTAATCATTAAAGTTCAGGTTTCACTAATGCACTGGGTAGAGCTGGTTAATCACACAGTCTCAACTGGAACCACATTACAGGGCTCTTTATGTAAAACCAAGCTGCCCTAGTTTCCCTTCGGTTCAATTTCACATCAAAATGAATAAGGTCACTAGATCCTCCCTGAATGCAGGCTCTAAAATGGGCAAATGAAACTAGCCTGACCCTACAAATACCCTATGAAGGGTCAGTCCTTTGACTAAATGAAATTCATGAGAGCCTAATACTTCCTGGAAACTGTTTAGCCAAAGATTCAGAAAAACACCTCTATTTTTTCTGAACTTACCCAATGGAGTAAATATAATATATACTTGCTTTTATTTGAGCAGATAAATTTGCTAAGACTCAAAACTCTACTAAAGATAACTGACAATCCAGTCCCTGGTAAGTTGTTCATTTTCTTACCAGATGTATTTTTATATTTGTAAGGGAAAGTAAGATTTTAAAAAGCGTTGAAGATCTAAAGGTCCATAGACAAATTGATAGTTGGATGGCTGGCCTACAATAAATTAAGTTGCACTTATGATGTCAGTATTTGGAGATTAGAACATTATTTTGAAAAAACTCTAAAAACCTATACCTCTCCTGTCTCTAAGGAATCACTGATTTAAAATTTACAAATTTGCTACAGAGCATCCTTTCCATGTAGCCTTTGAAATAAAGAAAAATACATTCTTTAATTTTGTTTTCTCTTTTTCCATATAGTGTTTATTTTAAGAGACTTTCTGGGAACCAATTCCAACATGTCATAATTACAAGAGTTTCATCAAAAGATTGGTAAAGCTTGGAGGGCTCAATAAGGGATGAGCCACATATGTAGTTTACGTGTTGGAATGGCTAAATGTCACTTTCCCCAAACCTGAATAGGATTATTGCTTGCTTCCAGACAGCTCAAGGCATCTTAAATCTGCATGTTATTGCCTTCTGTTGACCTAATACCCAAACAGCTGTAGGCTATTCCCCAGTCTGACAGTGATTCTGTAAACCCTACCCTTTGAAATCCTACCCTTTGAAGTGTATTATCTCTACCTTGCCTTAGGACAAATTGTGTTAATAAAAAAGACCAGGTCTTTAGTCAAGGGGTAGTCTTTAGCTCCTGTAGCTGAAGCTCCTTTGACACCCAATGCCTTTCCAAACTATCTTTCATCTTTGAACTCTTTATTGAATCTATAGGCACCTCCTTTCTCCAGATTGCTGAACCCTTTGTAATGCTGGGACAAGAACCCCAGTGATAAATAACGAACACCCACCCAGGGGCCCCAATAGAGACTGAATTTACCAGTTTATTTCAGTTTTCTATAGGTTTGGTTTCTCAAGCTGACTTTATTTTAAGGAAATTCAAACAGAGTTTATTGACCAGTTTTAGCTCTCTGCCTCAGTCGCTCCTATGCATTCTTGTGATTGCTCTTTTCATTTGGATATATTTTCTCTGCCTGAATATCTTACTTTAAGTTATTTTATCTTGGATCAAAGAGAGGAAGAGAAATTCCCACTTCTCCTCAGAAAACTCATCTTCAGTCTTATATGCCTAGATGTGACCTTTATATCTGTCATCATTCAAAGTCTGATTTTACTCACACTTTAAAATATGTAATCTCTCCAATGATTAGAGATAATGTGTTCCAAACACATCAATCATAGCCCATATATTCAAATAATACATCCAATTTTTAATATATCCTCCTCTATGCATTATTCTACCTTGATTCCACTCATGACTCAAGGAAAATGCTCAGTAGAGAAAACAAAATGACAAGCCCTTCACTCTGACTGCATTGCTTTAATAACTATCCTTCAAATAACTGAAAGGCAGTTGTGGAATTGAAACTGTGTAGTGAGGGAGAAAAAATTGTAGACAGTGTCCTGGGAGGGGGCATTAGTTTTACCTAAATTGTTTATACATAACTAGAGTCCCAGTGCATGACTGAAACATATGTGAGGTCACCTGAACAAAACCAGAGCCCTATATTGCGTGTAGCTTGTGCTCCACAGGAACCTGCCTGATCTAGGGAGGGTTGAGGTCATTCACTTTGGGCGGCTCAATTTAAATGAAGCCTCTGTTTAGAGAGGCACCTGCTGAGCCATTTGCTGTTTTTTGGAGGGTTTAATCATCCTTTCTGGTTGTTTCCTTGGAAACCACAAACTCAAGATAGCAGTGGAATGCTACATCCCCTTATCTGAAACCCTGCTTCTCTGGTGCTTGGGAGGCCAGAACCCGTACCTAATTCACAGTGTCGCCCAGTCCCCCTGCCTCTGTCCCCTCCTGGGCTGCCTGAGCCACCACACTGGCTCGGGCAGGACCCCCGTCTCTGTCTCCATGTCCGCTCTGGGCCTCACCTGCACGCACAACCTCCTCCTATCCAGTTGTGACCCATTACAGCATCCAGCCTAATTTGCATGCGCATATAGATATTGATATAGATATACATGCTAGAGGCCCAGTGCATCAAATTTGTGCACTGGGGGGGTGGGGCCGGTGTCCCTCAGCCTAACCTGCACCCTCTCCAATCTGGGACCCCTCAGGGGATGTCTGACTGCCTTTCACAATCTGGGACTGCTGGTTCCCAACTCCTCACCTGCCTGCCTGCCTGCCTGCCTGATTGCCCCTAACCACTTCTACCTGCCAGCCTGATCATCCCCTAACCACTCTCCTGCCAGCTTGATCTACGCCTAACTACTCTCCTGCCAAACCTATGGTCCCCAACTGCTTTCCCCTGACACCCCGGTCACCCCCAAATGCCCTCCCCTGCATATTCCCTCTTTATTAGATAGGGTTTTTTTTTTCTTCAACATATTGGACAGCCCTAACTGATTTGGCTCAGTAGATAGAGCATCAGCCTGAATACTCAAGGATCCCAGGTTCAGTTCTGGTCAAGGGTTGGGGGCACATACCCAATGGGGAGTGTGCAGGAGGCAGCTTTTAGATGTTTCTCTTTCATAGATGTTTCTAGCTCTCTATCTCTTTCCCTTCCTCTCTGAAAAAAATCAATAAAGTATATTTTATTATAAATATTGGACAGTGTACCTGCCATGGTCTTGACAAACAAGTAAAAATGTAAACCCAAACTAAAAGTGTCATAAAATAAACTCCTTAAACAGGAATTTCATGAGACTTTGGAAAGGTGATATGATATGATGTGGTTGTTTCTTCCTTTCTTCCTTCTCTCTCTTTTCTTTTCTTTTTTTTTCTTTTTTTTTTTTTTTTGGTGTTTCATCTTTTGTCCTTTCTTTCTTTTCTACTTTTATTCCTTTTCTGTCCTCTCTTTCTCTTAACTTTTCCATTAGTAGAATTGTCAGTACTTGAATCTGTCTTACTTCCAGATGATGAAGAAGAGGGAAACACACCTTCATCTGAAGAGAAAGATGATCTATATTGGGATTGGTGGTGTTTCTGGTTTTGCTCTTTTCCCGGTTTGTCATTTCTTCTGGCCCCGAAATCTTCAGGACTTGTGCATGGGCACTTCTTAATCATGTCTATAAAACCTCCATGTCTTGGTGAAAACTGTGTGGGAAAAAGCCTTCCTGGGAGGACTCAAGCCCTGCCCAAATTGCTGAGGAATGAGGGCAGAGAGCCCTTTGCGGCTTGTAAAGATTTTCTTTTAAACCCATTTACCTCCCTAACCTGGTCTGAAGTCAGTCAATCTCACCTTACAAAAGAGGTGAGCATTTACCCTGTAATATTAACCTGTGGGTGACATAAAGAAGTAAAATTGAAGGTCATAGTAGAAATATAACTTGATGAATCATTAGAAATCTGAAAATCACCCACACAATCCTCAAAGTTTAATGTCAACCACAGAAAGTTTGGAAAGAAGATAAGCAAGTATTATGGCTAAGAAAAATCCGGAAAAAAGAAAAAAGAAAAACAAGAACATTTCCTATATTTTTCCTTTTATGTTCTCCGTGAAGTGGTATTGAGGAAATTTGCTAAATGGTAATTTTCACACATCAACATGTTATCTTCCCTATTGAGAAACAAGTTAGAAGGAAAGGAAAGTTTAAGAGGCATACATGCTGGGGAGAATTATTTCCCTTTTTTGGGGGGGTGAGGGGGACTCATGTGAAAACAACAATAATTCCCTTTAATTCTGTGCCAAACCTTTTTTTGTACATTACCCTAGTGCTTTAAGAAGAAAATGACATATATAATACCCTGGGTTGAATTACTAATTTATAAATAATGAGAGAATATTTTACAGAACTGAGGTTAGCAACTACTTTTTATATTAAATTGAGTATCTTCAGTGAGGAAATCAACCTTTATCGAATTAGGTACATTAAGAGACCAGAAAGAAATCGATACATTTCGCAATCTCACTAGTCAGACAAAATAAAAACCATTTTGCCCCTTACAATCTTCATTTTAATCAGTGAAATTGATTGTATTATCAATAGAACTATGCTTCAAAGCACTTTGTGGTTTAAAATTCATATGTACAGAGTGAAGACATTTTATAACTCAATAGTACCACAAAATGATGCAATGATGGGTTTAAAGGTAATTTCAGATAAGCATAAATTTCATTATGAAGAGTTTTTGTAAAAATAAATCCATCTAATTCAGAAAAAAATCTTCCTGGCCTATGCCATTTTGATGTAAAAGCTGTTAATTAATAAATCTCAATTACTTGATTCTGCATGTGGTCTCCAACTTGCCTTTTAGTACTCAGAGGCTGTCTCCAGGCAAATTTTCAGTTCATTATCAGTTCAAAAGGTTGCCCAATTGTACTTTCTTAAGTGACAGTAAATACATTTCCGTCTGCTCTCATCATCTTTAGTGTCTGATGTTTTGCAACAGAGAGTTTTGAAATCATATTTTATGGCAGTGAAGCTACTAGGGGAAATTTATTGACTTAACAATCTCATTCAACATCTGTCATGTGGAACTGTCCCCAGTACAAGGCAGATTAGTGAATGTGAGCTGCTTCAATTTGGCTGCAACATTCTGGCTAAAGAATTTTCCATTACATGGGTGGGTGATATCAGCTGAGTTTGGAACCATTCAATTTACTCTGTGGTGGCAGCAGAGAACACAATTGTGGCTAGAACTGAATTTGAGTACTCTCTCTTCTATTGAAGTGTTCTGATGAAAGTAGCAATCTGAGATTATAAATTGTTATCACTCAATTTGTTTGCAAGCAGAACTAAGCATCTACCCTAGTAAGCTGTCTTTGGCAGCTGCCTCCATTGCGGATTCTTGACCCAGTGAGATGGTAGCTGGAGCTCAACATAAAGAGACAAGTTGATAGCATGTGGAGTTTCTCATTGTGCAGTGACCCCTCTCTCATGCATGGTCAACGACTAAGACCAGGGAATGTTTGGAATTCACTATTAAGTGGTATGCTGGAGTTCGTTAATGCCAACAGTCTGCAGACCCCTTTTACTTCCCATGTTCCACACAGACATTGGGATATACTCAAGAATAAATTGGTTGAAAGAAAGTAATAAGATTAGTCTTTTGCACCATAATATTTGCAAAAGAGCTCAAATTTTCAACAAATTATCTGGAAATTCTTAGGTTTATGTTGAAAGTAAACAGATCTTTAAACTTGCTATATAGTCAGGAAAAGCAAAGAAAAAAATGGCAAGGATTTCCTACACTTGAAAACAGAATATATCATTTCAGAGGACAGCAAATTGTGATAAATTATAGGTAGCTTAAATTGATATTCTACAAAGAATCTTGTTTAAATTAAAATGCATAAATGTGAAATTATAATACAAGAGAAAATTTCTTATAACATTAGATCATATGTTGATGAAGATAAGTTGCATGTATCATAAGTGAAATTTATTTTAACTATTGCCATTTTTGTCATATAAGAATATATTACTCATAAAGCTTTTCTCATGACACTGTACTATCTAAAATGTTACATTAAACCTCTAAAATATAGTGACATGTAATCAATAGACATTTAATAAGTGTTTTGTTGATAATGGAAATATGCCTTTTTTAAAGGAATTTCCATTTCTGTTATATGTGTAATTAGTTAAAACAACTCTGTATTTAATTTAAATTGAGAACTATATTGTATTCCATTAAATACAAACAATTTCTTCTAATTATAATGTTCAATATTATTAGTGCTTTCTAAACATTTTAATTTATTAAAATCATGTCACAAAGCATATACAAATAAGCAGAAAATATTTTCTTCCCTGCTTCATAAATAAACATTATAGTTAAGCATGAGCAAGTATGTATGTTGAACTTTTTCAAGGTTACTTATGGACTTGAGAGAGTTAATATTAGATTTTAAATAACCCAAATTTTAGAATTTGAAGTACCCTTTAAAGTACCTGATCCAAATGCCTGATCTTATACATTAAGAAACTGCAGCCTAGAGAGAGGCAACAACTTGCTAAGGGTTATAAAGCCACAGCTTACATTTCATAAATATAGATATCATTTATATTTTCAAGGACAAGGTAGTTATCATTTTCAAACTAAAACTTAAAAATAGTATATCACCTTACTAATAAGACTATATTTTATTATGGATTATCCAGTGTGGTGATCTTACAAAGAAATATATAAAGTTACCTTTGAAATGATTTGTGAAGTTTTATATTATATGAGTGTTTATTTTTACATTTTTCCCAATATCTAAAAAACACCATTGACAGCCTTCCATTATACTTCCTCCAAAATATAGGATATACTAGAGGAAGACAGTATATCTTTTTAACACACATACACACACAAAAAAATATGAATGAACAACAAAGCCTTAAACAACTTGATAACCTATCTTCTAACTTGTATTGCTCAATCTAGGGGATTATATCATTTCTATGTTAATATGAGAACAGTAGATCTTTTTTCAGATGTACTAATAAACCAAATATAAAATAGTACATCTCTTCAAAAGAAAACAGTACTTTAGAAATAAGAATACACCACCTATCTAATACATCCAACCAGTGACTTCTATGCTGTCTTTATAGAGAGTAATGTCTTGAATAATATCATAAGTATTAGAAAAAAATTTCAAGGCACAACATTGAAATACTTCAAAATATTATTCTGAAAATTGAAAATATATAAGAATTTATTTTTATCATGCAAAAATTGACCTACTTTATTACTAAGGATATTCCATTAAATGGACATTTTCTTCCACATACTATATTCATAGAACTAAAAATGATATACAGCCATTTATCAAAATATCAAAGAATTTCTTATGTGTTTACTCACCTGTTCAGAAAAGAGGTCAGTGTTATCTTCCAGATATTTACTGAAAGGGTTGGGTTCATAGACTTCCTCCTCTTTTTTCAATAATATTTTGGATTTTACAGGTACTGGACGAATTACTCCAGGTTTAGTCTTCATGAGCATCAAATAATTTTTAAATAGAAAAATAAACACCATTAAAATAAATATGTGTATTATTAAGTCATTCAAAGGTTTTTTCAAAACTTGTGATTTTTTAAATTTTAAAATTATTTTCAAATACATAAAAACATGTAGAAATTAAATGATTTTAACTAAGGTAACTTCAGTTTTCAGTTAACTGTTACAGCGATCAACTCAGATTCACAGTCATGATGTTCAAAGTGAAAAATCTTCATTTATCTAACCAAATACATCCTTTATTTCCTCGCCAGTGCATTCAATTAGTAACCACTCACATGACAAATAATTATTGAGAGCATCCTTCATGCAAGGCAGCATTCTCATTTTGGGCACATTCGTCAAGCCCATAACAACTTTCCATTTCTGGAAACTACACTCCCTTCATGTCCCCAAATCCACAGAATTCAACCTCTAGAAACCATGTTCCTATTATGTATGATGAAACCAGGGGTGGCCTTCTGACCTAAGTCAGTGGACTGTGTGTAACAAATAGATATTCTCTCCAAAAAATATGGAATATGCATTTAAACAGCTCTTGGTCACTTTGAGAGGCTGAAATTATGTCAATTTAGAAACCATGGGAAAGCCCTAATCTGTATTAAAACAGATGTAATTTAGATCAAGAAAGATAAAGCAAAGTGCATAAAGAGGGACCCAGAGAGCAGAGACATTTGAGGGCCTTCCAGAATAAATTCTGAAATATTCCTCGGGCCCAGATGCATTTTCTTGTCCTGAGGCTCCCAAAGACTTTCCCCTTCTTTTACACTAGACCCCCCCTTTTTGTTCAAAGTCCTTTACTTCTGTAATTTGCCATTAAAAAGTTGTAGCTAATAGACAAATCATTCAAGATTCATAAACTTGTACCCAATGTCAGTTTGATGGAAGAGGGAGAAAGAGAAATGTAGTTTTGGGCAATTTCAAAATGATGTTTCCCAAATACCAAAATCTTGTTACAGTGTAAAATGTCACAAAATGATTGATAAGTGTGCAAAACCATCCCAAGCAATAATTCAATAAAAAGTTGTGACTCTCTTTCTATTTAAGCATTTTGCTGTAATTCTTCTTCTCCACCCCATTTCCTTTCGGAAAACAGTAAATTAGTTCTCCTCAGTCAATGCTGATGCTCACAAGTTAAGCCTTCAGGGACTACATCTATCTCTCTGCTCTATAAACTGCCTGAAATATTTTGAGTCTTGAATAAATGTCGCTCTGCAATCCTTTCTTAAATCGATGTTTTCGCAGTTGTCTTTTATATATATGCCAACTTGGGGAATACAAATTGAGAAAATTCTCTCTCTTTTTTATTTTTTTTGTTTGTTTTTGTGGGGTTTTTTTCCCCCCAGAAATATCTCCCACTTAAGAAACTCTAATTTATCTCAAGGGGGGAAATGAGCAAGTAACATTAAATTATGCATGAAGTCACATGACTGAGTGTGATATGAGAGGAATATCCCTTCAGTAAACAATAGAAGAACACAGCCCATGCAGTTTCCAATTTCTATAGCCACCTGTCATAAGGGAGATGCCCAATGTCTGAGTCATGATCCTAAATTGTCCAGATTTCCTTTTTTCTCTTTTCCACTTGTCTTCCTATTTCATTCCTCCTTCCTCCTACTTCTACTCACGTATGTACCTCTCCCTTCTCTCCTGCTCTTTCATTATGCAGGAAATCCACACAACAATATCCATACTCAGGGACTACTAAAACCAACAAGGACCTTTATTAGTAAGAGCTACACTTGATGGCAGTATGCAGAAACATGAGAGCCAAGAGAATAAATCTGATGAGGAGCACTTGATATGCTGAAAGAATGACCACTGGTCCCTGTATTACTAGCAGGTAGATATTT
This sequence comes from Vespertilio murinus, assembly GCA_963924515.1. NCBI lineage: Eukaryota > Metazoa > Chordata > Mammalia > Chiroptera > Vespertilionidae > Vespertilio > Vespertilio murinus. The sequence continues at coordinate 130,842,188 of OZ004705.1, read as the reverse complement.
TGGGTGATCCTGGCCTGGAACCTTTCACTCACATCACCTCTCTTGGGATCATCATCTTCCAAGGTGAGAACAGAGAAGGACTCTTCTGGTTGGTTGGATATTAAGTACCTCAGGATCAGAATCAGTTACCGATGTTACATCTTGTTTCTATACCAGCCTTCGTGCTCCTTATTTCCTACAAATTTCCTGGATTTCATGGTTGTCATTTCACAACTTGATAATGATTCTATTCCGATTTCTTCTACTTTACCAGATTTACCACATGCTCTCCTCTTGAACTCTGTCCAAAAACTTGTTTTGCATGAAGTCTCACAGTTTTACTCATTCTACTTTGCTTACTTGGTTTTGATATGGTTGCCCTGAATCTTAGATTATACTTATCCCCCCTTTTTTAGACTTAATTTTCTCCTGCACTGTAACTTGTTGCCACTCAGTAGTCAGTATTTCAAAGACATGAAACTAGAAACACCAATCAGAAAGGATATATGCACCCCTATGTTCATAGTGGGACAATTCACCATAGCTCAGATTTGAAAATAGCCTAAGTGCCCATCAGCAGATGAGTGGATTAGAAAACTGTGGTACTCTATACAATGGAATACTACGCTACTGTAAAAATGAAGGAAGTCCTACCATTTGCAACAGCATGGATGAATCTTAAGAGGATTTTGCTCATTAAAGTAAGTGAGTCAAAAAAGATAAATATCACATGATCTCACTCATTTGTGGAATATAATGAACAAATAAACTCATGGGGGGAAAAACAGATCCATATACAAAGAAGCATCCATCAGACAGTCAAACCTAAGAGGAAAGGCAGGGAATGGTGGGAGTAAGGGGGAAGAGATCAGCCAAATGACTTGTATACATGCATATAATCATAACCAATGGACACAGACACTAGAGGAGTGAGGGCATGAGCGGGGGTGGGGGAGCAGGGGGAACAATAGAGGGATAATGACACATATTAGTGTGTAATACTTTAATCAATAAAGAAAAAATAAGAAGTTGAGACCAGAAAACACTTCTTTAGGGAGTTTAATCCTCTCAATTAAAAAAAAAGATTCCCCCCTGTTTGTTTATAGTAATAAGTAATAAAACTTGAAACCAAAAGATAATACTGTCATCTTTTTTTTTTTTTTTGAGAATTCAAAAGTAAAGTGGAACTCAGGAGATCATATCTAAGTCCACTGGAAGTCTTGAGGGAGAAGAGAAAAGGTTCAAGAAATAGAGTACATGGAGTCCCTAGGGCCTGTGGGCAGGTTTTAATGGCCTGTGAGGCACTGACTTGACTCTGCTATTCATTTCTGTTTATAACTCATCAAGCATACACTTACACTTCAACATTGCTACTCAGGCCACTGTAAAAAGAAATTGTTTCTGCCCTGTGGAACTTGTACTCATAATTCTATGACAACAAGTTGGTACTGCCACTAGCTAGAGAACAAAATAGAAAATTAACTGCCAGTATTGACCTAGAAAGTCCATTACTAATATTTTTAAATAATGGCTTCTTAGAGCATCATCTTTCCTAAATTAGTAACTTCAACTAGTACTAAAGTTTTCAATTGTCTTTGACTATAGTAGTAAGCTCTGAGGTGATTGTAATGGAGGAACAAAAGAATTAAAAATAGGACCCCAATTTTTAAGGGCTTATTTTTGTCCTTGTGGTAAAATACAATGTGTAATAAAACAGAAAATAGAGAATTCTGGGAGCCTGGCTAGGAATTCTACCAATTCAATAGATCCAAAGAGTCTCTGAAAGTGCCACTATTGTTTCTTTTACCATCTGCTTCAGTCTTGTCTTTATTTTCTGGTGTTATTTATATATTTTTTAAGAGTTACTGTGGCAACAAGCTCATAGAAACCAATGCACATTTTACCAGTCAAGATTGTTGACAAAAAAATTATTCTCTAAGTTATATAGCTGATTTTCTCATTCAATTAATAAATATTTATTAGCTTTAACTATTTTTAAATAAACAATATTATATGCTTGAAGCAAATTCTTAACCATTTTTTTGGTTAAGAAATATCTCAAATTTTAAACACTGCATTTTAAGACTTTGCTGGGGGGTGGAGAGCAACAAAAGACAAACAGATTTTATACCACCCATTAGCCATGGGACTGTTGACATGGCATTAAAGATGTCTATACTTTAGTTTTTTTCATCAGAATAATGAAAATAATCATTTCTGCCGTACTAAATGATGTGAAAATCTAATGAGGTAATATATTTGACAGAACTTTGTAAAGAAAAACAAATAACAAAAAAGCATAAAAGTAATTTGAAAGAAATTTAGTTTTCTATTTTCACATTTATAATTCAGTGTTAATGCTAAATGACTATCCCTAATAGTATCTACCTGATGTGGTGTTCTTTTTCCCCTCAAAAAAAAAAAAAAAAAACCACTTATAATTACTATGGCAGTTATACAAAAATAAACATACATAAAATTTCAATAATTATAAGCCATATCCAATAGCTAAAGAAACATTTTGTAGAATGTACACAAGACAGGTGGGCTGGATTGAAAGGTTTCAATGGTTAGAGAAAAGACAATGGCATGACTCGAATCTGAGGAGGCGTGTATGATAAATGCCGTAGCATTTAAGTATGTTGTGTCAAGGAAAACCTGGTCAAGGACAAGCTGCCTGTTAGCTTAAGGAAGACATCAGTCCTACACAAAAGCTTTCAGGGCCACATTTTCTGAACAACAGAGACTCGAGAGCCCTCAGGAGGGTGACTCATGCACCACTAAAGCAGGACACGTCAGCTGGCATTCAGAACTGGGAACAAAGTTTCTGCAAGTTTAAGCACTCTTCTCTATGGTGTTCCAGGAAACTGCATTTGCTTTTGCCAGTATATGGCCATGTGACTTCATTTTCAAATCTATTTTTTGTACTCACTAGAGTCAGTATTCCATCATGAGTAACAATGGACATTTTTTTTTAATGGCATGAAATTTAAAAGCAAAAGCCCAATGTCATCTAAACCACACTCCCCTACCTTCCTCCAAGGAAGACTGACACTTTCCCCATCTTGTAGAGCCCAACCTGTTTTCTTATCCAGAGAAAAGAGATTCCTTGATCTCTGTTAATATTGTGATGACTCAGTTTAGGAATTAGGAAAGCATGTGAAGTTTCAAACTAGACCCCCCTTTATTTTGCTCCGTTTATTATTCTAGGGAAGCAGCATCCACAAGTGCAAAACCTCAACACTCTGTTGACCCTACCCAGTCTTCTCTTCTGTAAGTGATCACATCTTTGCAGGCAATGTTAAAAGGCTAGCTCCACACAGATGTCCAATGAATGTCACACTTGCATAGAAGCCCAGTTTCCCAACTTCTTCAACCTTTTCTTATTCCCCTGCAATTATCTAAAATGCACAATTCCTTTTGAAAGTCACACAGAACAAGGATGATGACTAACACTGTGATCTTAGATAATCTATTTATCTGTAAAAATCGCTAATCATATCACTTCGGAGATAATATTTTAGAGATTTTGTGTAAAATAATAACTTCTCCCATGTGAACAGGGCTACATTGGCAATATCACGTGTTATGATACGGGAGCCTTGAAATAACTCCTCTAAGATGATAGAGGAATTATATCAAATTCTATTTTATAGATGGGAATTTCCAATACACTAATCTCTAAGTTTCTTTCCAGTTTTGATGTGCTGTGATATTGTTTAATAGAAACAAAAATATACTGAGGCAAAGATAGGTAAATTAATTTCATAAGGACCCCCAAATTATTCTCACTGAGTCCACAATTAAATAACTTGGCTTGCAGAATAAAGATGAAAATATATTTTAAGAGTAAGGGTCAGGTCATTTTTTTTTTTCCTTTCCAATGTTGACTTGGAACAGTGACCATGTAAAGAAGCAAATACATTAGCCAAATTAAAAAGAAAAAAATTATAAAGAAGCAATATTTCCTTAAAAAGCCAATCCTCAAAAGCAAAATGGCTTCTGTATTAAGATTTGGTACCACAGTAATTTATCATTTTCATTTCAACCAGATTATTTCATCTCTCATTTAAAACAGAAGTCAAATAAGTTTAAATACTTATTGTATACAAAACATAAATCATTTACTTAATTTTAATTATACTCTATCATAAGAGCCCAGTAATTTTGTTTTTCTGTGCTATACATACAAGTATATATATATTATCTTATATGGCATCTATATATGTGTGTGTATACATAAATATATATAGTTTTGTTTTTCAAAAGCATTCTTATTTAATTTATTCAAAGATTAATCCTGAATAGAAGTCATGATGGCAAAATATTGGAAATTCATTCATAAAAGTGAATACAATTATAATTTTATTCATAAATTATATTACTTAAAAGTAAAAATATTATAAATCCCTTAAAAGTCATATAACATCACTCCATGCAATGATTTTTAATCTATTTTATTCTCAAGTAATCTAAATACAGATTTAATGTCATGAAATGAAGTCAAAGTGATTGGACTGAATAATTATATCAATGCAGGAGATGTTCTTTTTTTTTTTTTACATGATAAGCTTACTTGATAATAAACCCTTCACAAACCTATCTATATCTCTAGGGGATTTGTTTATTAAAATTTAATTTAAATCTTGGTAAAGAAATTCTGTGAACTCTTTAGAGAAAAAGTCTAAAGTAAATGCAAAGAAATTATCATCAGTCAGTCAAAGCAATGCTTTTGTATTTCCCCTAGAGAACACAATGAAAAATTTATGGAATTATTTTATTATGCAGGAAAATGTTTATATATTATATTTACAATGGGTTGTTTTTACTATGTACCATTTCTGAAGTCATTATGTATATTTGCCTCTTTTAAATAGTTTCTTAAAATATTAAGCCAAGAACTATCTCATATTTAAATCACTCTGATAATATATATAGCTCCAAAATAAATATTTGTATATAACTAAATATATCTATACTTAATGATTCAATATATAAAATCTATTTATTACTCTATTGAGTATACATACATGTAAATATTATGAATATTATTGATTTTCAACATTACTCTTGATAAATAAGTTTATTATTATTTGAAATATTAAAATAGTTGTGATAATATTTCCATATCTAAAGTAGAAAACTGTTCATCTTCATTACATGATTGCAGTGCTTGTTTCCATGGCAACTCCTTCCCTTCACTGTGTTAGTAATGATAGACTCGCAGCACTAGAAAGGCCTGGAAAGTATGTAATAGAAGGCTCTCATTGCTCAATTAGGAGTTTGAGGCACAGACTCACAGGTTCACGACTTATCTACTATTAGTCCAGTATTAGTGTCAAAGCAGGAAGTATAATGTAGGATTTTTGGCCCCCAATCCAGCATTATCCTATATAATAAAGAGGCAGTATGCAAATTGACTGTCACACTTTCACACAAGATGGCAGCTTCCATACGGTCATAAGATGGCCACCACAGTTGGCTGGCAGGGGAGGGAAGTTGTGGGGATCAAGGCCAGCAGAGGAGGACAGTTAGGGGTGACTAGGTCAGCAGGAAAGGGCAGTTGGGGGTGACCAGGCCAGCAGGGGAGGCAGTTAGGGGCAACTGGGCCAACATGGAGGGCAGTTGGGGGTGACCAAGCCTGCAGGGAAGGGCAGTTAGGGGCAACCAGGCTGGCAGGGGGGCCGTTGGGGGCAATCAGGCCATCAGGGGAGGAGTTAGGCATCAGTCAGGCTGGCAGGGGAGTTGTTAGGGGTGATCAGGCATGTCAAAGTGAGCAGTTGAGCAGCCTTAGCATATCATTAGAATATTACGCTTTGATTGGTTGAACAGCTGATCTGTTGACCAGACACTTATCATATTAGGCTTTTATTATATAAGATATATATACACCACCATAGCCAGAAGTTTGATTGAATCAGGCTACTTTAAGATTTAAAAATACCCTTTTATGATTTTTTTAGGCAAAATAAAATTATTGTTGTCATTGTGACATGATAATAACAAGATGACTTAATGGCCATGGATGTAGGACATTAAAACATTTTTTTAAAGGGGGGAAAATCAATATTAAGCAGTGATTTTGTCTTCTTAATGTTTTAAACTGTTTTTCTAGAAAATTTTATTAATCTTCCTGAAGGTGCCTATTTTTTAGCAATTTATAGTTATAAACAATAAAAATTAAAATTACAAAAAAAGTCTTTATTAATTGTCAACTTATTTCATAGTTTCAATTTACTAAGAAAAAATAATTCTCCTATTTAATCAAATATTATATTTGATTCTAGAGTCTCAATCTGTGCCCTCAATACAGCAGGAACTAGTCCTTGTGTTGAACCCTTGAAATGTAGCTAGTCTGAATTGAATAACTGTAAAAGTTAATGCACAACAGGACTCAAAGATAGTGTTCCAAAAAGGTAATGTAAAACATTTCAATTTTATATGTATTGATTATATGTTAAAATGACATTTATAATTAAGTAAAACACATTGTTGAAATAATATATAATACATTGCTATAGAATATTATACATACTACATACTAATAATATAATTAAACATATCTATAATAATAAAAACATAATATGCTAATTAGACAAGATGTCCTTCTGGACGAAGCTGGAGCTGCAGCCATGGCATGGAGCAGGTGCCATGGCTGTGAGGGACAAATCCAGACAGCCACTGCGGCTGCTAAGGCATACTCTTGCACAAATTTTGTGCATCAGGCCTCTAGTAATAATATAGTATTGCATATGGTCTGTTTCTTTTTACTTTTTAAATGTGGCTACTAACAAATTACATATGTGGACTGCATTATGATTTTCACCATATTTCTACTGCTCATCACTGGTCTAGTCCAGTCTCATTTCCTCAAGTCCAGAGCCTACCCCACATTGTCTAATGTGACCTTTTCCTTGAACCCTCTTCTGATCTCTCCCATCAGTACATGAGCTCTCTCTTTTTCTAAATTCCAACAGCTTGCTTCTGACTCCCACCAATTCTATTCTAACATCACTACTAAATGCAAGTTATTGGCAAATAGGGTCTGTGTCTGGATTTGTGTATGTGTGTAGCTTGCAAAACAACCCTCATGGAACATTAGTAAAGCTTTTATTAGAAAAGCAAGTAAACTTATATGAAGTCAATTTATCCACAGTTCACTTTTGCTCAAATAAAGTTGTCTTGAAGGGTCAGAATTTTCTAAACTAGGTCTATGACTTAGCAAGAGGATACATACCAGCTGACTTTCAGACACTGTAGATGATGGTGAAGAGAGGTTTGCCTGCAAAATATAAACATGGTGTTGATTTAGCAAAATTCATAACTTACTAAAATAATATGTCTATTTTACTAAGTATTTGAAGTTCTTTTATTATTAAAATAATAGATATATCCATTGTAAGATTTTTGAAAAAAAATATATAATCAAAAGAAAAATATTATTCTACCACCAAAAATGCATTTTTGGTACATTGCCTTACAATATTTTTCCTGTGTGTTTTTATTCAGCTCACATAATAATGAATAGGATCTCTTATATACTGATTTCCCTGAACATCTTAACATAATTACTATCACAGGACATCAAATATTCTTCAAGTTGCTTGCTGGAGTGGCTCGGTTGGTTGGGCATCATCCTGTGCACCAAAAGGTTGCCAGTTTGATTCCTGGGCCGGGCATATACCTGAGTTGTGGGTTTGATCTCCAGTTGAGGAGCACATGGTTTCTCTTCTAGCATTGATTTTTCTCATTTCTCTCTCTCTCTCCCTCCCTCCCTCCCTCTCCAAGCATGTCCTTGGGTGAGGATTAAAAAAAATTCTTCAAGGTCACATACTATTTCATTATCTGCATACTCCACATTTTACTTAAATATAGCAGCACTGTTGTATATTTATATATATTTATGCAAACTGAAACAAAACCAGATTTTCCCCTAGGTATCTTTATATAAAAGTAACCCCAGAGTTTTCATGATTTGTGAAATAAGGTGATTTGTTTTTTAGTTGTTTTCAATTAAAGAGGGGGTCATTATTATTTCCTTATCTTTTGTTTCTGCATTTCACTCTAATGTGGATTTAGTTTCTTTTTTACTGAAGTAAATGCTTTGGTAGTTTTTTCAGGCCTTACAGTCTTGGACTTTGAAAATATTTTTATTTTGTTCTCATTCTTGAAGGAGAGTTCCACCGGAAGTTGAATTCTGGGGTAATAGTCATTGTCCCGCAGCATCTTCATGGTACTGTCCCACTGTCTCTGGCTTCTGTTTCTGCTGTCAATCTAAATGTCATGACTTGGCAGATCAGCTGTCTTTACATTTGTTTAGCATTTCAGATTTTTCTCTCTGACATTCTGTAATTTCACTATGATGTGTCTGTAGGTGAGTTTATTTTTATGTATCATTTGGGGGGACTTAGTTTATTTATTTTGAGTGTGCATATCTTTCTTCAATTCTGAAAAATCCTCTATGAATAACTCTTCATTACCTTTCTCCAATTATATTTAATCTCATCTTGTGGAGCTTCTGTGAAATATATGTTGGATCTTCTCAATCCAGCATCCATTTTTATAAGATTCCCTTTCATATATTTTTATATCATTAGGCTTCATTCTGGATGGTTTTTATATATAAGGTCAACAGTTAATTTTTTCTTCAACTGTAGGCTAGTATGATTAACACAATTGAACTTTTATTTAATGAATTTATTTTTAACTAGCAGAATTTCTATTTGCTTCTTTTTCAAATATGTTTTATGGTTAGCTATAACTCCTATTAACTGTTTTAATACATTTGTTAATTCTTTCCAGATTTTTCTATAGACCTGAATTGCTAAGTCTCCTATTTCTTGTATCTGCTGACTCTTTCTCTCTCTCATGCTTTTCCCCATGAAAATCTATACTCATTTTATGGCTTTGTTTTTAAGACAATCTTTAGTCAGGGTAACTGGTGATGATTTCTGAAGATGTCTGAGAAACTCTGAGTTGGAAAACTATCTCTACAATATACACTGAGTGGCCAGATTATTATGACCACCTGACGCTTGTAGGCAAATTAACCATACACTGCATCATCTGGAATATGGAAGCCAAAGGCCTGTTCTAACACCTTTGCTGACTGCAGTTACTAAGATAAAACATCTCCAATTCACACAGGAACACAAGGGTTGCACAGTTGAGCATTGGAAAACAGTCATGTGGTCCGATGAATCACGTTTTCAATTGCATCATGCAGATGGCAGAGTGAGAATTTCGCAGAAACGGCATGGAAGCATACACCCCATATGTATGAGTGCAACCCTTCAAGCTGGTGGGGGCAGTGTCAAGGTTTGGGGCTTGTTTTCCTGGCATGATTTGGGCCCTTTCATGCGTGTGGAACAACGTCTGAATAGCACAACATACCTAAGTATCGTTGCTGATCAAGTTCATCTTACAATGTTGATGGCATATCCCAATGGAGATGGCTTCTTCCAACAAGACAATGCACCATGCCACAGTGCTCTTATTGTGCAGGAGTGGTTTCAAGAACATGAGGGAGACTTCACCTTGCTTAGGTGGCCCCCACAATCACCAGATCTAATCCAATTGAGCATTTGTGGGACGAAGTTAAAAAAACCATCAGGCAGCTGGTTCCACAACCATCAAATCTCACAGAACTGGACAGTGCTATTCATCAGGCATGGTGTCAGATTCCTCGCATCACCTTTCAACATTTCATGGAGTCAATGCCAAGAAGAACTGCCTCAAGATTGAAGACAAAAGGTGGCCCAACGAAGGACTGATGGAGTGGTCATAATAATCTGGCCACTCACGTGAATTTCAAATTCACCCTTTGTTGAATTTTACTGGATCTGGATCTGTTTCCATTTTATCACCCTGATATTTCTAAATACCATGGGTGACCTATCACCCATCTTAAATTTCACAGGCTTAGGACCTACTTTCTTATGAATATCTACTTTACTACTAAAGAGTGAAAGGTAATGACAATAGATGGATTTATCTTTGTTCTGTTTCTTTTTTATGTACAACATGGCCTTCTAGGCTCCAGGATGTAAAATGGTAAACCCCCTCTCTGCTTGCACCGCCATAACTATGCCTCAGCTCCTATAATCTTGCTGGCTTCTTGAAGACTTGACAGTGGAAAGCAGGGGAGGTCTGCCCGCATGTGTGAAGCACTCTCTGCCTGCAGTCCAGGAACTTTCTCCAAGGTGCGAATAAGGAACCCAGTCCTCCCTCTGTAGCCTAGGCAACAAGCCTTCAGTGCAAACTGCAATGGATGTGGAAGGCCTGTGAAATACCTGGAATCTTAGCACATAACTAGAAAGAATGTCTAGGATGCGTATATGTACCATCTGTGGGAGAAAAAAGAGCCTAGGGAAATATAAAAGTCCAAACACGGCTTTGCTCAGAGCTCAGCCTCTGGAGAGGACCCCACTGAGCCAGCATCGCTGCCAACAAACAGTCTTTCTCTGAACCTCCAAGTGCATTTGGTTTGTCCCTTCCCACCAGGGCCTGATTCCTGCCATCATAGATGCACACAAAGAATTCCTTTACGGGGCTTAGACTTTAAGTTATGGAGTGAAACTTAAAACCTAAACACCTGGCTACCAGCACCTAGGTTCTGAGGTACTTCTGCTCCATCGAGCTTTAGCTTCTTTTCTGTGATCCTTTTGCCTGGAGCTGCCCTTCATTGCTGGCACTCGGAGGTTTACCTTTCTCTCTTTTAGGTTGGGTTACATAGGCATATTATAACTGTTATACTTTAACAAGCATTGCTGCATTTCGATGGGAGGCTGAGCTCCCACATCAGCTGAGCCTTCACCTTTCGTGGGAACAGTCAACATACAGGTGCATAATTATAAATATACTTAGCTAAAATATAATAAAGTTGTGTTCCTAAATATTTCTATTCTTTTAAAAATGGCAAACACTTGTCAGGGTTTATTATAAATGTGTCAATGCGGCTTTGCCACTCCGAGGGATGAAACATACTGAACACTGAAAACTTTGTGGTTCTTACAATAGTGCCAAGGATACTGTGTGGGCGTGTGAATCGCCAAACAAAACGATGAGGCACCTGTGGTCCTTGTGTGTTTTCTGCTTTTTGTGTCATGCCATTCTTCAGGACTGTCACTGCTCACTGCCATACCTGGCAGCAGGCTGTCTTGGCTAAGGGCCCCTGTCTCTAATTGCTGTAGACCAGAGGAGTGTGCACTGAGGTTTATGATTAGTCATTGCTGCAGAAAACTGCCCTTCAGGATGTACATGTTCTTACAGTAGGCAGCTAGTTAGATATTAATAAAAACAAAGGGAGCCTGACATTTAAGTGGGTTAACGAGGAAGGGGCAGCTTCATGGACACTCCATAAAAGAGCCACACCTTCCACCAAACATACTCCAATCCTTAAATAGGCAGGAAAGACCAGCTTTCCAATCTCCTCAGGAACAATGGGCTCCTCCCTGCCCCCACCCCCACCCCTCACCCCCCATTAAGCAGGGAGGGATAAATAGTGGGGGGGGGAAATTCCTCTGTTGAGGCTGGGGCAGTAGAAGCCAAGATGGCACTGTGGGAGATCCTTTTACTATGAGGCCTGCACAGTAGAAGCAAAAAATGGCAACCATAAGGTGAGGAGAAAAGCATGGGAAAAGACTGGAGTAGGATAAGGGCAGGAAACCCCCCAAAGATCTCAGAAAGGAATTGGATCGGGCGGAGGGGGTGGAGGAGCGGCACGGGGGTGTAGGGGGGGGGGTACCAGCATGGCTCTGAGAAGATCCAGGAAAGAAACTAGTTTGACAGAAAGCCTCCTCCCTCCCAAGCCCAAAGATATGTAGGTAATCAATGTTTAACAAAGGTCTGTCTCCTTGGCACCTTTTTTCTCACTCTCTCTCTTCAGCAGCTGTGCATGCAGATGAAGCACAGCACCGATCATGGACTGGGCAGCAGCAGAAATGGCGCTGGACTACTGGAGCCTTGAATGCCAGATTAATGGCATGGTAGCTCTGGGTCCTGGTCCTCATCCTGGGCTTGGTGGGGACAAGAACAGGCCTGGGGCCCCAGAAGCTAGATTTCTTCCACAGTGAGATGGAGCTGAATGTGAATGAGATGTTGCTTAAGCCCTTTCTTTGTTTTCGCTCCAATAAATCTTGCCACTACACCTCAAATCCTCCTATGTGTGTATCCCTGAAATGCATTTTCTTTGACACTGTGGAAGAATCCTATTTCCCCTGGCAACAGACTAGCTGCTTTCCCTTTCCTGCCTAAGAAGTGCAGAGAGAAAAGGCCTCCTTCAAGAAGAGCTTAGAAGGTTACCCTTAGCCTCGTTTGAATTGAGTCTGATAAACAAGAGGGGCTTGCCCTTCCTCCAACTTAATCCAGGACACTATGAAGTTAGTCCTGCTCTCTTATCTCTCATCAGACCTATAGTGGCTAAAATTCTCCTTCTCATTTTTGAACTATGCCTTTTTCACCTTCGTATCAAATTTAGCACCTCTAGGATACAAAAATACCAACTTGTCCAGCAGCGCCACCCCCTACACACCACACGCATGCTGTTTTCCAAGGACAGTCATGACTGGATACCATGAAGGGACAAGGAGGAGCTGTGGTTTGTGCTCAGAGAGCTAGGACCTCACCTCCCTTGTCCTCAGAAGTCTTTTCTTCATTCATCTGTCTTCCCTCTGCTGCTGCCTGTGTATACCCTCAGACTCTGTTTCATCCTCAACTCTGCTGCTTTGCTTCCTGCCCATTCCAGCTCCAGATCAGAAACTCCCAGGGTGCCACGTTCCCTGCACTGTGCAGTTAAACATGGGAAAGTGTGCTTCCAAGGCCAAAAACTCCCAGCTCCCAGCCCTCATTAATGCTCCTGCTGGTATGCAGTAAATAGAAAGGCTTTACTTGCAAAAATTGGGAGGTTTATATTAAATAATGTGGAAGATTTAAAAAGCACTTCCACAAGAGGAAACTAATCTTGAAACTGACTGAAGGTTTATTCATCTTTCCAACAACTCCTATGCTCTCTCAGACACAGGGATATCCAGCAATTTATCATCTTCTTAGAGAAGGCTGACAAGATTCACCCCTAGGGCCAGAGATGCTGTCTTGCATTTCAGAGCTGCACACACAGGAGGATTTGCAAGATTCACCCAACTCGGGCCATATACACAGGACACTCAGGATCATCTCTAATCCCTCCTGTGTCCTCTGGTTTTTAAAACCAATTTCCCATGAGAGGCTTGGAAATGACATAACAGAAACCCCCCTTTCCTTCTCAGGGTGGCTGCTCGGCCTACTGGGGCCCTTGAAGAACCAGGGCTGCTGGTCATGTGAAAGGCAGGGAAACAGGTCAGCAGCCTGACCACTAAAGGCCAGAGTTATAGGATGAGCTTCTACACAAGGCAGTGGAGGTACCAGGCACCCCTCACACAGACAGACATGGGAGCAGGACCTCACGTAAAGCCAGATAACGCTAAAGGACATCAAGCAGAGAAGCCTTGCTTGAGGAAATGGGCCATACTTATAGTCCAGGGAGCGCCAAAGCCACCTGACTGAGCAGAGTGAATCTAATTAAGCAATACTTGATCATCACTGTGACTATTGGTAAGGCTGCCCTCAGAAAAAGGATAACACTCCATACCCCGACATAAACCATTTTGCAATCTTCCGGAAAGGCCTTCATCTCTGTCAGAGGCAGGGCAAGCCATGGGTCTTGAGACACCAAGGCCAGAAACGGGGAGCACATCATCCTGGGGTTTTGGTCGTGTGTTGCAGGGCTTGGGAGTGTTGAGGACACTCAAGCTATTTTACAAGGAAGGAAAGCTCTCTCCCTGAAGACAATGGGCAATACCACCACCTCCATCCACAGAGTTCCCTTTTGGGGTGCATACTGGAAACTTCACCCTCAGAGCCTAATCTTCTTTTGCAACAAGGTCTAGCCCCAATATAAAGTATGCAATGAGAGGTTTGGCCAGTTAGAGGCATCCCAGGAAACCTACGTATATAGCAGGCAAAACCTGATAGCAACTGGGTGGCTTGGCTTCTTTGTCCTACGAGGCTAATTAAAGCTCATTCTGAAGATTCCTTATGAGATTCCATAAAGGCATATTTAAGAGAGCCTATGTGATCAACTGCTATTCTCACTGTGTTTGTGCAAATAACCAGGGCAAACTAAATTGGACTTAATATACTAAATAAATTGGTCTTAATTTGGCTCTTTAATAAAATTGAGGATGATTTCTGGGGGGAAGAAACCGTGTTTCAATAAAAAAAAAAATCATAATGCCCAGTTCAGTTCAAGGTCTTCAAAGTTTTATTTGTCACCTGTAAACTGAACTGAATCCTGAATTCTCCTAGTTTTCTTCAGCCCTCCAAATCCATCTCTCTGTTCTCTCCTATCCTTTGACTTGGAATTACTGAGAACTCTTTCCCAAGACTATGTCCGCCACACAAAATTAACCTGATCGCCTGATGACATCACTGGGGATGTTCAAACTGCAGCCAAGGGGGGTTTATCAGATTGCAGCTGCTTGCTCTCATTCCAGCCAAAGCCTTGCATCTAAAATCCTCAGCTGACAGCCTTACAGACTCAGAAACGGGTTTATAATTTGCTCTGATCACTAAACTTTGTTTTTCCTTCTGTTTTCAGAGGTAAAACCCTTACTAAATGCCTGGTTGTAGATGAGCTATCAGGGCTGGTGTACCTGGGGGCAGTCCTTTGTTTTTGCTGTAATAAATCTTGCTACTACACCTCAAATCCTCCTATGCGTGTAGCCCTGAAATGCATTTCCTGTGATACTGTGGAAGAATCCTATTTCCTCTTTTCACTTAGAGTTTCATTTTTACCATAATATGAGTAATAATGACTTCTTTTCAAAGCTTAGGTTTTTACCCTTTTGTTAAGTTTACATTATTGCAATCATGTGAAGGAATTGTCTATGAATTCCCTAAGTTTAAATGATATCTACGTGGAATATGCTGAATTAAATGCATCTTGACTAAAACAAATCAGTTAAATTTGTATCTGTGTATTAAAGGAAAGAAGAGGTCACACATTTATCTGTATAATAGAGGAATATGCAAAATTATCTGGGACACTGTGACATCATGACCAAACAGCAGGGACCTGACGCTGCGTGGAGCCTGGCCTGGGCTAAGGATCTCAGGCTGTGCCCCTGCCTGGTTGGGCTGGACGGAGGTGGGGCTGGTTGGGGCTGGGTCTCATCCAATGGGGATGGGACTGGCTGTGTCTAGGTCTCACCCAATGGGGGTGGGGCTGGCCTGGGCTGGGTCTCCTGCATTTTCAAAGCCTGTGCTGGTGGTGGGTGAGGACTTGACTCTAGGTCGCATGGTGCGCCCCAGACTCTGACAGGAGAGACATTTTCATATACATTTTACTAATTTTCTTTCACCTCTGACACCTCTATTATTGAGAAAGGGCAAATAGCAATATTAAAATATTTCCTCTAATTATTTCCATTTTAATGTCCACTATTTCATGCACCCAGCCACCCAGTTAAAAACAAACCATTTCTACAAGTTAACTATTTTACTAACATTTATCAGTATGCTATGTTAAATGATATCAAACTATTAGAGGAAAAAGATAAAATGCTCAAGCCAACATATTAATTAAATTAAGGAAAACCCAAATATCTTTGTATCCAGTCCCCAAAAGTCCCCAAAATCCCTTCACTGGAGATCATGACATAATAATTAAAGACTTTAGATGGCCCCAGTACATTTTTATTTCATCTAATATAACAGACCTAATATCAGTACCACAAGAAACTTCTCAGAGTAAGGACAGAGTTCAATGTAAACCTTGGGGTCAAGTAAATATCTATAAAGCCACTGCAGATTCTTTACCAAAGTAAAAATATTGGTTTATGTGTATCACTATGAATATAAGCCAGTCTTTCAACCAACCCAACCATGTTAAATCTTTTGAGAAGCTTCCTGTTTGCTTGCCTAATACAGGTTAATTATGTTTGTTAAATGTTGTAGCTAAAGTTATGCTATCAAAACTGTAGCAATTGTTTTCTTTTTTAAAAGTGATGGACTGTTGTTTGGTGAGTTGAGATTGGAGCTGTGAGTACAGGGAGGAGGCTACTATATAGGAACAACTGTCTATCAGTCAACTAAACTAAGACAGAGAAGCAATTTGAAGTACATAAAAATGACCTCAACAGAATTGGATTTGAACAACCCTAAGTTTTTAGTCACTCATATCTATTCCTGTGAATACTGACTGTGAGGAGCAGCATCAGAGATGAGTGTAAGAATGGCACTCTGTGAAACAAAATCCCACGAGCTATATTCTATTGCCTGATCATGCTTGAAGGAGTCTGAAATGATTAGGAGAAGAATACAAGGCATAAAACTTGCCTCATTAAATCCTTCCTTTCCCTCCTCACTAGTAGAACCCAGATAATTATCTTCCATTTCCTCCTCATCCCCTTTTACATGAGCATACCATAGAAATATTTCTAAATATAAAGGAAAGAAATAAGACTGATCAGTAGAGTGTAATTCCTTGCTTAAATTGTTTACAACTATTCCTGTAACTCATCTAAACTCTGCTTACATTCTATGGAAACATATTTGCACCCACACCTGGATTTAAGGGGATTGGATTTAAGTCACCTCAGCCTGAAATCCTTGAGTACATTAGTGCACATCACCTCTGAAACACTCCAGCCTAGCAACATTTCCAAGTATAGCAGCCAGGGGAGTTTGTGAGCTGGCTAAATTGAGACGATGACCTTTATATGATTATCTGTATAGATAGTAGGAAATATTTTTAATAATATTTGACACCTTTTAATATATTGTGATATTTTGAAAGCAGTATGTATGAAATTGTAATGACATTTTCTATCCCTCAAGCTCATTAAAATGAGATCTTATCTGTACACTATATTATATTCAATGTTCTGTTATTTCTTTGACATTAAAAAGTAATCCATGAAGTGTAGACAGTTTAAAATATAAGCTGTTATCAATAGAATGTGATTTCAACTAAGGACTTTTTCTTATAAATTAGTAATAAGTCCAAATACTTGCCCTATTTTCTGAGGTTGCTCTTTATTAAGAGTATACTATGATTTTGAATCATATGAATGAAATGAATTTAAACTGGTATTAGTTAATAAAAAATAAACATTTACAAAAGTAAGTGTAATGAAAAGAAAAAAATGACATTCACCTCCAAAGATGATAGAATTAAAACAGAATGAAATATAAATTTAAATATAAAATTTCATTTCTTTAGAGGGAAGGAAACTCTTTCAAAGTGAGTGTCATGAGAAATAATCACTCATAAATTACTTGATAAATTATGAGTTAATTTACATATAAGCAAGTTATTTAAAACACTAGAAATTTAGTAAAATATTATCATCAGATATCACCAAATCTGAAATTATTTATTCAAAGTTTGACTTTTGTTTATTGGACATAAAGAACTTAGCCCCAGACAATAAATACTTGTGGATAAAATATTTAAGGCAGACACACTATTCTCAGCTTTTGTAGGTTTGCACGAGTATTAATGTCAAGTGCTTTGACATGTGGAAATCCTACGTTGATTTTGCCTATTGTGGCTTTTGACACTTGGTTCCTTCCTCTGTAAAATGGAGATCTTGCAATAACAATATCTACCTCATAAGACTGATGAAATAGGGCCAGCCCCGCCGGCCGCCATGGGAGCTGATGTGGGCCTCCGCCTCCCCTTCGGCCCCTGCCTGGACGAGAAGCCTGTGAGCGTGACCTCCCTGCCCACAGCAATCCCAGCCCCCCTGCAGTGCTGGAGAGGGGCGGGCGCAGCATCTTCCTGTCCGCAGCCATCTCTGCCCAGCCCCCGCACTCGCTGTGCTGGCGAGGAGATCCCACAGCATCTCCCCACCCACAGCCAGCTCGGCCCAGAAATGGGAAGGCTACAACTAGACACCAAGCAGGGCACTGCTGCTGCCATGTGGAGTGCAAACCGGACCTGCTGGAGACGCTGCTGCCAGGAATGAGGGAAGCCAGACCTTGCTCCGCCCTGGGGCCCAAGGACTGGGCCAGCCTGCCGGCCATGGGAACCAGGGAGCTGTTATGGGACCTTCGGTGCCTGCCCACAACCATCCCGAGGAGCTGTTGCAGCTTCTCCCAGCCTGCGGCCAGCTGGGCCCAGTCTCCACACACACCTTATTGGTGGGGAGCTGGCGCGGTGCCTTCCCTTTGCGCCCTAGCGAGTCTTTCCGCTGCTACCGCCAGCAGCCGGCTCCAAAGCTTCCGCCACTACCGGCATGTGGATTTTAATACTACAGGGGAAATTGAGACACAGGAGCTACCGTCGCTGCCGCACCCCCCACCGCCGCCCCTGCAAACGGGAATCCACTGAAATCAGAGCTCACTATGCCCCGGGCTCAGTGAGAATGTGGCTTCAAAACTTAGCCTCTGCGTCCACAGCAGCTCCACATCCGCAACAAAGGAGACACCATTGAGGGCGGTCTCTCCACCCACAGCCATCTCAGCCCACCCACAACCTTCCCAGCACACCCACCGTGCTGGTGAGGAGCCAGCACGGCACCTTCCGTTAGCGGCCCCGGCGAGTCCTCCCTCAGCTGCCGCATGGCCGAGCCGAAGCTCCCGCCACTGCCGCCATGTGAACTTTAAAACTACAGTGGAAATTGAACCACAGGAGCGACCATCACTGCCGCACCAGCCACCGCCACCCTGCAACCGTCCCTAGCAAGGAGCTAGCGTGGCCCCTCCAATATGAGACCCCAGCGCCCGAGAGGGGTCCAGTGCCCTGGGTGAGCCATATATCCAGGAGGCCATGTACCCCGGGTGAGCCCTGTGTCCCAGGGGGCCCTGTGCCCCAGGTGATCCCTGTGTCCCAGGGGGCCCTGTGCCCCGGCTGAGCCGTATGTCCCAGGACGCCCTGTTCCCCGGGTGAGCCCTGTATCCCAGGGGAAGCAGTGGGACCCAGGGGAAGGGGCGGTGTGAACCAGAGGAGGAGCTTACTCTATTCATGTGGTCCTGAGAGAGCCACCATAAAACAAGCAGACTGCCAAATGAGGAGCGGATTCTATTCATGTGATCATGAGATAGTCACCATAAAACAAGCATATTGTCAAATGACAACAGGGAGGGGAAGGAGACCTGGGGGGGAGATAAGAGAACAACCGAAGGACTGGTATGCATGAATATAAGTACAACCAACAAACACAGAACTCTGGGAGAGAGGGCATGAATGGGAGGTGGGGGGGGGGGGGGGCGGGCAATGCTAAGATATGTACACAATATAATACATTAATAAAAAAATAAATCAATAAAATATATTTAAATAAAAAGGTACTACTTATAATTGCATAGAAGTATCTTTAGAATTAAGTATAACCAGAAGTGGCTGAGAGTATGCTCAGTCCGCCACTGGATTATCAAATCCCAGCTGTGGCTGGTCTGTGTGTAGCCCCAAAGGCCCCCCTCTCCCTCCCAGGCCCCCGGCCCACAGCCCCGCGCAGCCCCACCTGGTGCCGGGCTTCTCCAGGCTCCACGCAGCTCCCAGCGGCTCCTGTCACCTCCCAGACCGTCCTCCCTGCACTGATGCTGAGCCTCAGTCCTGGCTGTTGCTAAGGACACTTCTGGACGCTGGGGGCGTGGTCAGGTGGTGGGCGTGACATTCATTGTGACGTAATGTGACCACGCCCCACCCCTCAATCCAGACCCCAGTGGCCAACCTGGCCTTGGTGGCTCCTGATCTGCAGCAGCAGCAAAAATGAGTTTTTTAGCTGAATCCGGTGTTGCTTAGTGGATAGAGCGTCAGGCAGTGGACTGAAGGGCCCCAGTTCGATTCTGGTCAAGGACATGTACCTTGGTTGTGGGCACATCCCCAGTGGGGTGTGTGCAGGAGGCAGCTCGTAGATGTTTCTCTCTCATCGATGTTTCTAACTCTGTCCCTCTCCCTTCTTCTCTGTAAAGAATCAATAAAATATATTTTAAAAAATAACAAAAATAACAAAAATAAATAAATAAAAAAGATTGATGAAATATTAAATGAGATAAACTTCATTTGAAAGATAAGATTTAAAATATTATTATTATTGTTGTTGAATTCAGCACCCGATAATAATAATCCAGTGAAATGTTGATGATAAGTTAATATAATCAATCTCACAAAGTGACCATGGAAGCTATTCAACATGTCATTAGCCTAGTTTAAATTCTATTACACTTAAGATAACCTCAATTAAATCACAGTTAACCCTTGAACAATGCAGGAGTTAAGGATATTGACCTCCCACTCAGCCAAAAACCCAAATATAACTTTTGACTCCTCCCAAATTTAATTAGTAATAGTTTACTGTTGACTGGAAGCCTTTCAGACAACTTAAGCAGTCAATTAACATATATTTCATATATGTATTATATATTATATTTTTACAATAAAGTAAATCAGAGATAAGAAAATATTTTAAAAATCATAAGGAAAAGAAATTAAACATGTACTGTTTACTGAAATATAAATAGAGCTGCACATTCAAATGTGTGTTGTTCAAGGGTCCACTGTACTTTAAAATAACAAGGGTCAAGTACACCATGAATTAGAGAAAACTTTGACTTAAATTATTCTGACTTGATGGTGCTTTTCATGCTTCTGGGTCATCTTAGAAAACACTATGGGACATGAAAAAATGAGTATAATAAATAATAAGAAAAGGAAACTAATTTTCTCACATTGGCTTTCTTGTCTTCTCTTAATGGAGAAAAGACAGTCTTTCACCAAAGGCCCCCCAATTAGGAATTAGTCATACAATTTGTCATTATTTAGTTAAACTATTTATAATCATTCAAGGAAATTTGGAAATCCAGTGGACATACTGATACACTGAAAACTAGCAACTTTATAAGTATCTTTTAACATTGACCAGTTCTCTGGCTAGCTCTCCTCTAATTTCAGTAAGAAAGTATCTTGCTCATTGACTCTTTTGTTTACTGTCTTCCTCACTGTATGTTTTAGAAATGGGGCCCTTGTTCATCTCTCACCCCAGTGAATCTTCAGTGAGTATTAGGGTATGGCAGATACACAATAAATATTTGTCAAATCAGTGAGCAAAATTGGACAAATGAGTATTGGTGCTATTATTAAGTGATGCCTGTGTCAGAACTACATTAAAGGGCTTTTCATACATTAACCAACCTAAGCCTTACATCAACCAAATAAGGTTTTTAGTATCCCAATATTATTTATAAAAACACTGACTAGAGTTTCTAGTAGTCATGATTTGTAGACTATATATCTTACTTTTAAAGAACACCAGAAATAGGGGTTTTGAATAGTCTGTGCTAATCTGTTCAGGATAATCTCAAGTATAACAATTTTTTGGGGGGCGAGATCTAATTTGTCTTCCCTTTTTCCTCTGTGGTGAGGAGTTGTTAACTTGTGTGACCCCTGCTTGTGTCTAATCTAAGCATCTCTACAAAGTCATAGACACATTGAGTCCCAAGCAGATTTATAAAAAAAAAAAAAAAAAAAAAAAAAAAAAAGATGCCTACATTCCTGAAAGTTTTGAAGAGAAATAATAAATATTGAAATGTTACAGTCCATAGACTTCCCTGATTCAGACATCACTTAGTAAATATAATAATTGTAACCAACTATTTACAAGTGGGACATCAATGAGTTGGTTTCTATCTTTCACCAGAAAGCCATCCCTTAAAATCATCTCTCAAAAGACATGAACATATTTGAGGTGTCACAAACAACAGTTCAAATATCATATTGTAAGAGACAATCAAAAGCAAAGATTCTTACTCAAAAAACAAATGTAATTAAAGTCAAGAATCTTATTTGAATCAGAGTTTACATTTTTTTCTAGCTTATATTAAGTCTGTTTAATGATTCAGTGTAAAATTCAAGTGACTGAAATGCTCTCACAAAGTTTGGGGCAAATGTTAATTGACTTTAAGGCTGACAACTGATTAAATAATAATTTGTAATCACTACTAACTATGGAGAGTGAAGCAGCCCCTCCAGAATTATACCAATTCCTGTCAAAATAGCCACCCTCAGGGTTGGGAAGGGTGGAAGGAGTTAGCTTTTGTAAGGGCTTTTCATATATTAACCAATATAAGCCTTACACCAACCAAATAAGGTTATTAGTATCCTAATATTATTTATGATAAAAGTAAGAGGTTAAGTAATTTTCTGGCATAAACAGTTACCAAGAAGCAACTCTATAAATGTAAACTTGAGTATAGCCTACTAAATGCCTCCAGTCTTTTAGGTATTACTCCAAATGGCTCCCAATAATAACAAAAAAAAAATAAGTGCAAACTTCTAGAAAATGCTTTAAGTGTGTTCCTACACGTCCTCTAAACATTATTTCTAAATGTGATAAAATCCAGCAACCTCACCCAGCTTATTATTTGCCTTGTAGAGTTAAATGAAAGCAGAAATTTTCCAATTGCAGAAAAATAGGTCACAAAATATAAGTTTAATAACTATTTACTCATGATAATGAAAACTACATATTAGTAAATATTATGTATAACAAAATAAACAATCTAATGATTTACATTAAATTTAAAACAAAACACTTATTAGGAAATAATCTCATTTCTACTGTGATAAATTATTAAGTGAATAAAGAGTAGGGATGGAGTGAGGCCATGAGGCACAATGAGGCACATTCAGAACCAGATCCCCATAATTATTTGAATCAAGGGTATTCCCATAATTAATTGAATCAACTAAACTGGCAATCTTACTGAAAGTGAACAAATCAATGTTTCAATTATATGAGTTGACTATTGTATAATAACCACAATAAACCATACAGAAATGAGAATGCCATCTAAGCTTTGATATTAGAAAGATAGAAAGGTGTTAAAGTTCTGTTTTACTTAGACAAAATATAGACCTCCCTTAAGAAGGAACTTACTCAATGAATTTACCTGAATTAACCTGATTTTCCACATCCGAGTCCATCATACCATCCTATCCCTAATTACTTATGAAAAAAATCAACCAATTCAATATAAATGATTGTATGATTGAGTTGCCTCAAAAGCCTATATTAGCACCCATTTAAAAAGTAGAATGTATAATTATGAAAGAACTTACATATTTGGTTTCTCGACCAGCTGATCTCGGGAGAGTTGTAGGTGTCTGTATGAAAATAAAAATAATTATAATATTAAAGTAATCAACAAAATAGTCTTAAAAGATTTAACCTCTGGGATAATTGCTTTTTTCTTATTAAGACTTTCTAATCATTACTCCCTTTTTCCTATATAAAACCCTCTATACGTTTGAAAATCATTTCATTAAACTACATCATTTTATTATCCTTCTCATTACTGTTATCTATGGACTTTCTGGTTAATTCCCCTAGTTTATTGGTGATGTTTATTTATGAATCATAATAGTTCCTTACATGATGTTATTTCAAAATTCATGTAGAAGTCTCTGCACTCTTAATTCTTCATGCTCCAAAGATATTCTACATCCACACCATTTCAACCATTAATTTCTAGGACCATTCCTATACTTTGCCTTAACAAATAAAATGAGAGTCTTCTAAAATTTCAACCTCTAACATCCTATTTTCAGAACTCTACCTCCTAGCCACCTTCTCCATTTATCAAATATCCCTAATGCAACATTTCTTCAGCTTCAGCTTCACTGAGACTTCAAAATCATTCACCCTTACCAATTCCATTCAAGCTTCAGTACCTCTGAGCTTACATACATTGTCATTTTACACCTTAATCTCTCTTGCTTCTCTCTCTCTCTCTCCTTTGAATCCCTCCTGGATGGACCTCATTATCCATTTTCTCTAAACCTGTACCCGAGAAAAAAAAATCTTACTGGAAAACTCAATCAGCTAATTGATGTCATTATAAATATCAGTAGTGATATTCAATTTCAGTTGGGCATTCAATACTCCCTGGTAAACATTAATTTTTCTCTTGCAGGCTCATTTTCCAACTTTCTGATATCAACTGACTATTTAATTCATTTATCAATTCAACAAATATCATTATGTATCTACTGTATGCCAGAAACTGTTCTGCACACTTCAGACATATCCATGAAGACAAGAGACAAAGATTCCCTGCCCTTGGGAGCTTACATTTCAGCAGGAGATAAAATAAACAATAAGATTATAAATAACTAAATCACAACCTATGTTAGGAGGTGTCAAACTTAATTTAAAAAAATAAGAGTAGAAATAATTTGAAGCCTATGGTAGCACATTCTTCCAAAGCAAAACTTCTTTGCTTCTGCCAAACACACACACATGTATATCACCACTGAAATGTTAAGGAAGTCAAGAGCACTGACGGCTTACAATTTTAAATAGAACGATCAATCCAAAGATGACATTTAAATAAAGATTTAAAGGAGGTGAGAGAGTTGGCTATGTGGGTATCGAGATATAAAGCATTCCAGCAAGATGGAATAAGTGTAAAGTCCTTATATAAATTTCCACCTTTAAGAATGGTGGCGGAGGAACTCAGAATAATCCTGCCATAATAGGGAATAACAAAGTTGAACAAAATGTTGGAAAAAAATTATTAAAAACACCGGCAAGTTAATAAGAATGAAGAATTTGAGGGCAAGATCAGGAGAATTTGGGAATCTGAAAAGAGAAGTCAGGCATTTGAAATCTGCTTTTGCCTTAGAGGTGTTTGCAAATACTGTTGAGTTGCTTGAGAGCTGATCCAAACATTTGCCATCCTAAGAGGTGTAGCGAGATAAAAGGCAGAGTCCCCAGAGCCACGAATAGATTGAGGCCCAGCAGTAAGAGTGAACCAGATCTCATATAGGCTTCAGCCTGGCCTCAAAGCATCTAAAGCTGATTGTTTAGGGAAAAAATCATCTCAAAACCTTATATTAAATTACGGTAATCCTCTTTTGCTAGGGTTCCTGGTGTCTGACAGCAAAGATTTTCATAGAAAGATAATATGTACTTGGATATATTTTCAAGTAGAATATCCAACACACAATCAGATTCAGAAAAAATAAAATAAAGAGGTAAGACAATGTAAGATTGAACAGCAATAATAAACCAAAAAAGACTCATAAAGAATTTAGAAATTGGTTTTCTTAGAACCAGACCAAAAATCACTATACTTATCCATATTGTTTGAGGTCAAAGTGAAGCTTGGGAATTTTTACAGGGAACTAGAAATTATAAAATGTGATATAGTTGACTGAAAAAGAGCTAAATGTGCTGAGGTAGGAAGCATGGCATCTTCGAGGCCCAGCAAGGAGGCAAGCAGGACTGGAGAAAGTGGGTAAAGGAGACACTGGTGAACAGATCATGCAAGTGTTGGAAGGTCCTCCCAGGGTCTTATAAGGATTTTGGCAAGGGAAACGTGTAGGCACTACTAGTGTTAAGCACAGGAGCCTCACAATCTGATTTATTCTATTAAAGAATACTAATTTGAATTAGACTCTAATTTCCTTGCTTCTTTCAAGATCTTTCATCCATCAAAATATCCCTTTGTTTTGTATATAAATGGTACCTCCCACTGTATGGAATAAACTCAGCATACCAACTTGCTCTTGTCATTTTAAACTTTAAAAGGCAAAGAGAAAATTCTTCCTGGACCTCACTACTGGCTCAATTTCCTTCTCCCGTTCACAGCCCAAGTATTTGTTTTACACATTCATAAGAGATAAGGAGAGCAAAGTAGTGTAAGGGAGTGAACCTGAGGGATGTTGCAAAGAAGAATGCATGAGAATAACAACAAGGTGGTCCTTCAGCCTGACTGAAGAGAAGGGAGCATCTCACACATTAGGTTGGACAACTGGCCAGCCTCTAATGAGTCCCCTTCCTCATCCCAGGGTAATGAAACTGGGAAAGTAATTGAGAAAGAGGGGTATGTAATGCTATAAACAGAGGTACAAGGAGGCAAAGGTGAGTGTCACTGAGGCAAGGAGGAAGTAGCAAGTGAAAAATTGCTGATATTATAGAATTTCTATATTTTGAGACATGCGCGCCTCCTGCTCACATTCTAATATAATAAACTAGAGGCCTGGTGCATGAAATTCATGCACTGGGAGTGGGGTGGGTCCCTCAGCCCAACTTGCATCCTCTCCAATCTGGGACCCCTCAAGCCTAAACAGGCAGTGGGTCATCCCTTTTACAATTCAGAACTGCTGTCTCCCAACTGCTCGCTTGCTTGCCTGATTTCCCCTAACCATTTGTGCCTGCCAGCCTGATCACCCCCTAAGCACTCCCCTGCTAACTGATCGAAGCCTAACTGCTCCCCTGCCAGCCCAATTGTCCCCAACTGCCCTCCCCTGACAACGCTGTCACCCTAAAATGCCCTCCCCTGCATATTTCCTCTTTATTAGATAGGGTTTTTTCTTTAACATATTGGGCAGCCCTTACTGGTTTGGCTCAGTGGATGGAATATCAGCCTGCAGACTCAAGGGTCCCAAGGTTCAATTCTGGTCAAGGGTATGTACCTTGGTTGGGAGAACATACCCAGTGGGGAGTGTGTAGGAGGCAGCTGATGGATGTTTCTCTCTCATAGATCTTTCTAGCTCTCTATCCCTTTACCTTCCTCCCTGTAAAATATAATCAATAAAATATATATATTTTAAAGAAGAAACATTTAAGATTCCTGCATATCTGCCTGGCTGGTGTGACTCAGTGGCTGAGACCCCAGGCTGTTGCTGCTCTGAGGGGTTGGTGCCATGAGGGTGCATGCCAATCAAAGGCTGAGACCCAAGCCTAGACTGCTGCCACTGGCAGGGGATCATGCCATGGGGAGTGAATTTGTTTTTGTTTTTGTTTTTTTAAAGGGTGAGGAGGGTCTCTGGGCAGCATTCCATCAGGCCACTTACTCTGCAGGCTTCCAGCAGCAGCCCTACCTGAGACTGAGACACTCTGTCAGTGCTGAGAGGACTGAGTGCTGCCATCTTGTGGCTATGGGCACTGCCATTTTTGTTGCAGAGTGATGGTTAATTTGCATATTACTATTTCATTAGATAGGATATCATAAAATAAATAAATAAATAAATATAAAAACACAATGAGGAAATGCTAGGAATTAGGCTTTTAGTGCCTACCACACCAGGCTTCAGGCATACATACAGCCAAGCTAACTGATATACCCAGAGATATTCGACTTTCCATGGAAAACTTATAGGACATCTGAAAAATGGAAGTACTATAACAGAAAAACGGTGGTCCAGCCATTTTACTTATAGATCTTAGTGCAAGAAAAATGAAAGCAAATGAAAATACAAAGTCAGAATTGCAAATGTTCTTAATAGCTCTATCAGTAATACTCCCAAATTAGAAATAATCCAATTGTCCATCAATTGGTGAATAATAAATATATGGTACAACCATACAATGGAAAGCTACTCCAAAAGAAATACATGAATGATTAATGCATGCAAAAATATTAATGAATCAACTCAGTTGCTTCTACTGAATATAAAAAGTAAAACACAAGAGACTACATACTATATAATTCTGTTTATATGAAATTTTAAAAGGCAACAGTATAGAAACAGAGAAAAGATCAGTGGTTACTTAGCACTTGAGTTGGATAAAGAGAGAGAAGAAAGAGGGAGAGAGAGGGAGAGAGAGAGAGAGAGAGAGAGAGAGAGAGAGAGAGAGAGAAAATGAGAGAGAGAATGAGAGAGAGAAAGAGAAATACCACAAAGGAGCAGAAGGGAATGTTCTTATATGATGGAAGTTTCTTGTGTCTTGGATGTGGAGGTGGTTGTAAAACTATATACTTTGTCAAAAATGATATACACTGAAAGGGTAAGTTTACAGTGAGTAAATTATCTACACTAATAAAAGAGTAAGATGCAAATTGACTGTGCAGCCAATCAGGAATGTGTATGCAAATTAACCCAACATATATGACAGGTTAATTTGCATATGCAGGTGCCAAACAGCCAGGGGTGGGGTGAGACACTTGCATCATCGTTATGGCAATGATGCATGTATTCCATGCTGCCCTAGCCGCTCCTGGCCTCTGGGTAGCATGGGAAGGCAGAAAGGCAGCTCCAGATCAGAGCAAAGATGGTGCTGGCAGCAAGTGTAAGGAAGGCCCATTCTTGCATGAATGTTTGTGCATCTGGCCCCTAGAATCTCAATAAACCTGACTTGAAATAAAAGAACTATATATGCTACATAAAAGAGTTTTACATAGGCATTAAAGAATAAAATAGACACTGAACAAATTTTGAACTAGAATATCAGATCTAGGAATCCTCTCAAAGAAATTAGGAAGCAATTAATAGAATAAAATATTTAAAGATTAAACATATGGGATACAGAAGCAAAAGTAACAATATCAGTATTATAAAAGCTCCAGCAGGATAAAACATTTGAAGAACAAAAAAAGGCTAAACATTATCCTGAATGTAAGAGGAAGAAAAAAAATTAA
Organism: Vespertilio murinus; assembly: GCA_963924515.1. NCBI lineage: Eukaryota > Metazoa > Chordata > Mammalia > Chiroptera > Vespertilionidae > Vespertilio > Vespertilio murinus. Next base: position 130,813,802 of record OZ004705.1, on the reverse strand, counting down.
AGACCCCAAGTAAAAGGTAAAAGAGAATACTAATCTATATACATAAAAGAAAATAAATGCATATCTATACACATTATAGAAAAAATCAGTCACATTTTAGATAAAGTTAAAATACTAAAAGATTACAGTACCACTCTGTAAATAATCACTCTATAGAAGAGGAGTGAATATTATGTTGACAAAATACTTCACAAGAATATTACTGAAGTAAAAAGAGCCTGGAGTAAAAAGTATTAAATAAAGAAAATTTATACCTTTATGTCCAGCAAAACTATAATTGAATTAATAGAAATGAGGGGGCTTTTTTAAGGACAGAGGTTATAAAATCAATACAATCAGACCTCATTGAATACAATTTTCAACAAAATTCCAAAAGAAAAAAGTAAACCCATGATTAAGCTATAAGTTTGTAAGAAATAAGGAGCTAAATAAAAAATAAGTATCTAAATAAAAAGAGATTATGAAAACATAAGATTAATAAGTCAAATATATAAGTCCAAAATATATTAAAATTTTTTCTGTGTATGTAATCTGATTTTTTTAAAAATGTGAAAAAAATGAAGGTACTATCATACTTACCTAATTGGGGGGGAAATTGTATGTAAGCTTTAAAGTGATAGAAAAATAAACATAATTATTGCCCTTAATAATTTATGTGTAACTACAAAAACTAAAAAAAATATAAAGTAAAATTTTCAAAAATTTCAAACCACTGTATGTCAAAATATCCAAAGGAAAGTAGGAAAGGCAAAAAAGAAAATATTTTAAGTAGAAAATATGAAATAAGATGGCAGAAATTACTATTAATAGTAATTATAAAAGGCTTAAGGTCTCAGATAAAAAGAATCTCAGATTGAATACAAAAGTGATATCCAGAAATATCATCCTTAAAAAAATAACTCTAAGGAGTTTATAGAAAGATAAAAATAAAGTTTTAAAGTAATATATAAAGGAATAAAATATTAACAAAACATGAATTTAAAATTACATATATAAGGAACTATTTCATACTAGAATAAAAACAGAACCTAAGGTTCAAAAGAATTATAAATGCTAGTAAAAGTTATTTTAAAAAATGAGAATGAACACCAACACATAAGAAACAGCAATACAGTTTCAAAATATGTCAAATTTAATAAATACTTTAGGCTTAGCTTTCTCTGCCTCTGGCAGTAATCGCAGCAATTACATTCTCTTCAATAGTCTCTTCTTGTAGCGTCATGATACCATACTGCTGATTTTTTTATACAATGGGTTTGTTCTCCTTTGCAGGTTCCTGCTCCACCTTCTTTATTATACCTGCAATGTTTTGTTCCTTGAATCTCTGTACAGGGAGCTCACAACATCCATGTGCTGGTCATCCCCAAATCTCTCCTAATACCACCAGACACACAAGTTTAAGTCCCTCTTGAAACATATCTCAAATTCACCTCAAAAACAAACATCAACTCTCTTTCCTCCATCACACAGTGCCTCCTTCATGGTCATCTATGCTCAAGGAAGAGACCTGGTGCTCACCCCTGGTTCTTCTATCCTTCACACTCACATCCAACATGCAGCAAGTCTGAAATCTCTCTCTCATACACACAATCTGCTCTCTGGCAATGAACCAACCCTATCCAGGACAAATTCATTGACTGCCTCTCTGACATCAGTTGCCTCCTCGCAGCACCCATTGTGATCTTTGACAATGGTTTCATATTACTTCCTTCTATAGTTTTATGTCTCCCATTTTCCTTATAACCCAAATTTCATGCCAAGGCATGTAGGTATCTTCACTCTCCCTAGCCCACCTCCTCAATCTCATTTTACACAGTTCACCTCAGCTCACGAGGCTACAATCACACTTCTCTCCATCTTCACACTCTAAGCGGTTTCCCAGATCAGAAAATTTGCATATTCCTGCTCCTGTGCCTCAAAACAATTCTCCCTGAACTTTCCTGCTTGCCCTTTTCCCACCTTTTGTCTCAACTTGAATTCTGGGGGGCTCGGAAAATGGCGGAAGAATAGGTAGGCAAGTTCTGACCCGGGTCCCGAAGAGGAAGGAGAGAGCACCCGAGGGTTGCGCTGGGAGTGCTGGTCAACAAGCCAAGAGAAAGGAGAACACCTGGGGAAATTGGGGGGCACCTGATCAGGGTGTCCCTGACAATTAAGCACCCACAGCCCGATCCTTTCCTGGAGAGACCTAAGAGCGAAGATGGGGAAATCTCACCATCTTGATGGGAAGAGATTTGGATTAGAGGAAGACCACCAAGTAGCTGTTCGCCCCTATATGCTGACCACAATCAGCGGGAACGCTTGGATTCAAAGGAGAGCTCCACTCCAGGGTGAAAAACCAGATTTTGCGGAGATCGGGTGAGTTCCCACCAAGGCGCTTCCCAGCGCAGAGCGCGCATCCCCCGCGCACCACCCCGCGCACACCAGGCGCGCAGAGGGGTCTGTGTTTATAAGAAACCAGAGCTGGGCTGGAGGCACCCCTGACTGTGGTCAGGACTCCTAAGTGGGGGGATATCTAAGGAGCAGTACCTCTGGATCTGACTCAGAGAGAGTTACAGGCGAGTGTGGTTGGCTCCTCCTGCCCAACCCCCACCCCTCCATAGATCAGGGACACAGATAGGGGAAAAAATCAAGAAAGGCCTCAGAACCCTGGCTCTCTGCCACCAAGAAACACCGCCACCTAGAGGCTACAGTACATATGGACTCTAGAACTGCTTTAAAAATCAAGACCAGATTACAACATGGAAGAAACACTGGGAATTGCAATTAACGCCCAGACTGGGAACTGGTGAGCTAGACAGAACAACAGAGGAAGTGAATGACCTTCATTACTGCAAATTTTATTTAATTTTTGATTTTGATTTTCTAATTGTTTAATTTTTTCTGTTTTTGTTTTGTTTTTTAAATTACATTAGTTGCAAAGTTTACTTAAGAAGATTTTTTTTCATCTTTCCTCACTTGATTTTACCTTTTTAATTAATTCACTTTTATATGTAATCAATATTATTACTACTACTATTTTGCCCTTTTTATATTTTTTATCTTATTTTCTTTTGTTTATTTTTATCATTATCTTTTAAGTGTCATATTATATACTGTTTTTTCTTTCTTTTTTTTTTCTTTTGTTTTTTCTTTTCCCTTTTTTTCTCCCTTGGGATTACTATTCAACAGACTATTTATACCTTTCCTTCTCCAACACTCTATTCTAACTCAACCCTACCTTTATGCCATCACTCTCTTCCTAACCCTTTCCCTTTGGTGTTCTGCTTATCTTAACTCTTTACTGCTATAGATTTTCCCTATTTTTTCTATTTACCCCCTCCTAAAATTTCACCCTTCCTGTGTATATCTAACTCCCAACCCCCTATTCCAAGCCCATTCACACCTACCTTGTCACTATCCTAAAAAAAAAAATCCTTCTCTCTACCCCTTTGTAGTTGTATGCTAAATGCTAACTATATCAAAGTTTTATGCTTTTACGTAAGATTGGTTTGCTTATTGTTTTTATTTGCTTGTATGATTTTGTTAGCTGGGTTCTAGTCACCTTTATTGGAGGATATTAATATTGCAAACGCTTTTCTGTTCAGTGCCTTGTGTGTTGTACCTGGTTGTGTTGTATTTTGTACCTTTAAATCTAAGCAGGAGAGAGAGAACTACATAAACAGGCATCCTAAAAAGATCATGGGGAGGCTAAGAAACAACCCGCCTATGAAGGAAAACCAGCCATCACCAGAAAAGGAAGTAAATGATTTAGAGGCAAGCAACCTACCAGAGCAAGAATTCAGAGCAATGATCATGGGATGGCTATAAAGAATGGAAGACAAATTTGACAATATGAGTAAGACCCAAGAGGAAATGAAGAAGAACCAAGAGGATCTGAAGAAGAACCAAGAGGAAATGAAGGTGACCCAAGAAGAAATGAAAAATGACATCGCTTCTATGAAGAACTCAATAGAAAGCATCAAGAGTAGACTAGAAGAAGCAGAGGACCGCATCAGTGATCTAGAAGACAAGATGGAAAAAAAATACCCAATTAGAGCAGCTGCTAGAAAAAAAAATCAAAAAACAGGAGGAGAGCCTATGGGAGCTTTGGGACAATGCAAAACAAAACAATATTAGAATAATGGGGGTCCCAGAAGGAAAGGAAACTGAGCAAGATATGGAAAAAGTATTTCAAGAAATAATGACAGAAAACTTTCCTGAGATAGAGAAGAAAAAATCAACTTGAATTCTACTTTCTGATTACTACATCCCCTCTAGGTTACTATGCCCCTCTAGGTTACTATGCCTTGTTCAGCATTTTCTCCCTAATGTCTCACAGTGCCAGGCCCATAGTAGTCACTTAATAAATAAATATTTGTTGAATGAAATAATTGCCTTAATAATAGTGATGAAGAATAACATTTTAAAACACTATAAGCATTAAATATTTGTTAAATAAATGAATGAATAAGATGTTTATTTACATATTACTATTTAAGTCATATTCCCATTATAGTCATTTAAAATACACTTTAAAATTTACATAGTATTTCTTTGGCAAAGCAAACAACCTTTTATATTCTTAGATTGAAAGACAAAAAATATACAACTAAACATTTAATAAAAATAGAACTAAAATTATTCATTCCTCTCTGCTGAAATATAATTTTTAATGATTACTAAGTTTCTATGTCATTAATGATGGATTAAAGGCCTGGTGCATGACATTCATGCACTGTGTGGGGGGAGGGGTCTCCTCATCCCAGTCTACAATCTTTAGCAGTCTGGGAGCCCTTGAGGGATATCCTACTAACGGGCCTAAGCCTCAATCGAATATCCTTAGCATAACCGCAGAGGTGGGAGATGATCCTGCCACCACCATTGCACTCTTTAACTATGAGCTCAACTTGTGTCTGAGTGGTGGCTCCCATGTGGGAGTGCACTGACCACCAGGGGACCGCTCCTGCATTGAGCATCTCCCCCTGGTGGTCAGTGTGTGTCATAGTGACTGATCATTCTGCCATTCAGTCTATTTGCATATTAACCTTTTATTATCCTATCTAATAAAAGAGAAACATGCAAATTGACCATACCTCTGCTATGCCTACAAGCCATGTCCACCAGCCAATCAGGAGTGAGTATGCAAATTAACCCAACAAATATGGCCTGCCCAGGTCTACCCTGGCCTCTGCTCAAGGATACAAAGTTTTAATTATAGAAGATAAATAAATCCCAACAAAAATGGCAGCAGCCACGAAGCTGGAACCAGCCAGAGGCTTGGGTTGCCCCTGACAATGGAAGAAGCCAAGCTTCCCACCCTGGCTGGGCCTGGCCTCTGCTCAAGGCTACAAGTTTCAATTATAGAAGATAATAAATCCCAGATACCAGGGCCTCCACTTGGGTCACTGTGGAGCATGGCTGGCCTGCAAACCACCACAGGCCCTTTGCCAAGGCCACCCCACACCCAAAAGGAACCCACACCCTGATCCAGGACACACTTCAGGGCAAGCCAGCCAGCTCCCACCAATGCACCAGGCCAGTATATGGAAATAGACTATCACTCTAACACACAAGATGGCTGCCCCATGTGGTCAAAGATGGCTGCCCCCATGCAGACACAAGATGGCTGCCACAAAATGGCCAGCAGGGGGAGGGCAGCTGGGAGGGACCAGGCCTCCAAGGGAGGGCAGTTGTGGGCGATCAGGCCAGGAGGGGAGAGCAGTTGGGGAGTGGTTAGGAGGTGATCAGGCTGGCAGGCAGAAGCAGTTAGGGGCAATCAGGAAGGCAGGCAGGCGAGCAATTGGGAACCAGCAGTCCTGGATTGTGAGAGGGATATCCGACTGCCTGTTTAGACCCGATAATGAGATCGCAGGGTGCAGGCTGGGCTGAGGGACACACACACACACACACACACACACACACACACACACACACCCCGCATGAATTTTGTGCACTGGATCTCTAGTATAGGATATTTGTCTATAATGTTCCAATTCATAATTAGGATTACTTTTCTAATTATAAGCAATTTCTACATTTAAAACCTACTTTATACACACAGTTTCCAAATTTTATAAAGACCATGCAAAAAGTATACTAATTTCAAGATAGAATATAAGATTGACAAAAAAAAACAACCCTAACAATTATCAATAAAGAAAAGAGACAATCATTTTGAAATTTGGATGTGTAGGTCTGTATTGAGCATTCAAAAACTTTTGGGAAAATGTAGCATTTTTTCCAACAAATAAAATTGGCTACAATTATAAGAAGAAAATAGTTAATTATGTGAATTCAACAATTAATGCTTTAGCAGTGCCATAAGAATCTAAAATATCCATGCTTCTTTCCCTCTGAGTCAAAGAACAATAAAATAAACTTCAAAGGAAAAGACATTCCAGAAATAATACTTGTGTTAAAGCTCTTAGACTAATGCTACTTTAGTCTACTTCATTTTCCACTTCTATAATTCTAATTGGCTGTGAATTACTTAGTTACTGAAGTTAGGGTTGGAGATGAGATTAGGCAACAAATTCTATATGCAGTTACTTCCATATAGCTCCAGCATATGCCAACAATAGCAGAGTCTAAAGTATTGGTTTGAACTTAGCCCATACATAGTTAAAAACAGATTTTACTTTGCAACCCTATGTACACATACTTGTATAGGTAAACAAATTGGAATAAATATCAATAACACATACGCTACTTAGAATAGAGTCTCATATTTTACATTCTTACTATTCTATTTTTAAAATGTTATTTGCTAACAAAACAAACAAAAATGCTGGTTGCTATCCACTAAAATAACTTCCCAACTCACTATTGGGCTTTGACCTGAAGTTTAAAAATCATTGCTATAGAAACTCTCATGGTTTAGTAAATTATATTAAACACATACATACTTTGGTAGTGTCAGAACCCAACAATTTCTGTAGAGAACTTGAAGGAGAACCAGAAGAATGCTGGAAAATAAAAAGGACAAGCCTATGATGCATATACTCAGGTAGAGATAAGTGAAGAGAAGCAAAGCAAATGTTTGAATTGCACATTCTAGTCTAAGGCATTACCATAGACAAGGAATCCTGTAAGACCTTATCAATGGTAGCACAGAGCTCTTCAGTTTGCTGCCTGAGCTGTGCAGGGAAACAAAACTGGAAGAATTGAAACCAGGTACTGAGTTAGCAATGAGTTTTGGGATTGCACTTCAAAAGCAGGGGTAATATGAAGTCATTACCTCCAGAGGTGGGTCCAATGTGTTGTCCTTGGAGACGTTTTCAGTTTTGGCTGGTTCATCTAGTGCCTAGTGGTAAATGAAACAGTGCTTATATGAGGCGTTTAGTCAAATATAGTTGTCATAGAAAAGTATTTTCAAAGAAATCCCTGTATATCTCAATATTTCCAAGAAATAAACATTCAAATAATTTGATGAGCTCTCCTCTGAAATGTTTTCTCTTGTGGAATCAAAATATTTACACTAATAAAAGACTAACATGCTAATTGAACATACCTCATGAGGCCCACCAGCCATTCAGGAGTGAGTATGCAAATTAACTCAACAAAGATGTCAGGTTAATATGCATATGCAGATGCCACGAAGCCAGAGGCAGGGTGACTACACAGGCGTTCTGCACCACCCCCAACCACTCTGGGCTTTTGGGCAGTGTTAGGAAGGTGAAAAGGCAGCTAGAGAGAAGACAGTGCCAGCAGCCAAGGATAAGGAAGGACCTTTCTTGCATGAATCTTCATGCATCAGGCCTCTAATCTACTATAAGATGTTGGAATAAAGAAAGGAGTTGAATCCAGCAGGTGTGGTTTAATGGTTGAGAATTGGCCTATGAACCAGGAGGTCACAGTTCAATTCCCAATCAGGGCACATGCCCAGGTTGTGGGCTTGATTCCCATTGTCAGGTGTGCAAGAGAAAGCCAATCAAAGATTCTATCTCATCATTAATCTCTCTTTCTCTCTCATTTCCCTTCCTCTCTGAAATCAATAAAAATTGTATATTTTAAAAAAAAGAAAGAAAGGAGGCTGAGTTTTTAAACATACAAAGTAGAACTTGGACATTTTATACATCCAGATGAGTCTTGTTCCCTTCAAAGCAGTTACCTTGAGAAGTTTCCCACAAAAATAGCAATGATGTGGGCATTTCTCAAAATGTACACAAACTATTCTTGACAAAATGCTTCAGAACCAGTTTACGAGAAGCATGCACACAGAATTTTAAAATCTAGCCTCATTTGTAATTATTTATATAACAAAAAGTCTTGGCTACCTTATTTATCCAATTTGGCCTCAAATGACATTTAACTATTTTTCAAAATGTAACAACTACTATGAGGTTGTTTTGTGCAATCCTTCTAATTTTGTGTAAGTTTAATGTACACTTCTGGAACTTGCTTTGTTTTTTGTTATTATTTTAACCAGTTTCTCAAATTAAGATTGATATACAAAAACCTGCATTTAATGTACACAACTGTTGAATTTGGAAATAAAAATACATCTATAAAACCAGCTCTACAATTTAGGCCATAAACATATCTATCACCCCTCAAAATTCCTTCCTACCTTACTTCTTTTTCCATGCAGTTAGGTATTCAGTCACTCATTTACACATGGGATTCCACTGTATACATATTCCAAACAAAAATGGATACTTTCTTCTGTTGCTGAATATTTGAAGTGTCCCCAATATTAATGTTATAAACTGTACCATCCATGTACACATTTCTTTAGACACACATTTGTAATTTTAAGATTAAAGTACCTTTACAATAGTGTAATCATGGAGAGCCACTTTTATCAGATACTAGAGACCCAGTGCACAGGAGGGGGTTTGTCCTTCAGCCCGGCCTGCACTCTCTCTAATCCGAGACCCCTCCTGGGATGTCCAACTGCCAATTTAGGCCAAATTTTGGCAGTCAAACATCCCGCTAGCAATCTGGGACTGCTGGTTCTTGGCTGCTTACCTGCCTGCTGGCCTGATCCCCCTAACTGCACTCCCTGCCAGCCTGATTCCCCTAACTGCTCTCCCCTGCCAGCCTGATCACTCCTAACTGCCTCTGCCTTGGCTCTGCCACCATGACTTTGTCTGGAAGGACATCCAGTCTAATTAGTATATTACCTTTTTATTAGTATAGAGGCCTGGTGCATAAAATTTGTGCATGCAGGGTGTGTCCCTCAGGCCAATCTGCACCCTCTCCAATCTGGGACCCCAAGAGGGATCTCTGACTGCTCATTTAGGCCCGATTCCAGCAGGATTGGGCCTAAACCAGCAGTCGGACATCCCTCTCACAATCCAGAACTTCTGGCTCCCAAGTGCTCACCTGCCTGCGATCCTGATTGACCCTAACCACTTCTGCCTGCGAGCCTGATCACCCCTAACTATTCCCCTGCCAGCTTGATTGCCCCTAACTGCCCTCCTCTGCAGGTCTGGTCCCTCCCAGCTGCCCTCCTCTGCTGGTGTGATCTCCCACAACTGCCCTTTCTTGCAGACCTGGTTCCTACCAACTGTCCTCCCATGCTGGCATCTTGTGGTAGCCATCTTGTGTCCACATGAGGGCAGCCATCTTTGACCACATAAGGGGCAGCCATCTTGTGTTTTGGAGTGATGGTCAATTACTCTTTTATTAGATAGGATTCTCAAATTGTCCTTTGAAATTAATAATCTTATACTCATCATAGCAATGAATTAAAGCTCATTTTCACAGTTAAAAAATGTTGACATCCAGATGTATATCTCTCTTTAGATTTCATTTCCCTGATAATTATTGAGGTTGGTCTCCTTTCATAAGTTTATTTCCATTTTCTTCATTGACTCTATTTAATTTATCATTTTTATGGATGTGAGCTGTTCTATATTCTACTTTATTCTATGTGTCAATAGCACACTTTTAAAACAAATTCATAGTGAACCTTTCTATTTGAAGCAGGCAACAGATTCCATTATTCAAAATGCTTTATCTATTTCTTAGCCCTTTTCTCTTTTACTCTAATTATATAATACATTTGTCAGGTTTTGATACCCTATCATTTTGCACATAACTTAATTATATTGCATGACAATTACTTTTCATTTGTATCTCCACCTTACTAGAAAATTTTTCATATTTCAATTGGGAAAATATGGTATTTATTTTTGTATATTCAGGAAAGATCATTTGATAAGTGCTCAATAAAAATCTTTAGGGTGGATTAAAAGGATGAACTGATAAGTAAATGAAATTAATGAATCATTTAAAAATGTAGTTTTAATACTCCCTAGTAAAATATTCTAGAGAAGTAGTTTAAACTCTTTTTAAATATTTTAAATAACAAATAAATAATTTCTTTCCCCATATTTCAATTAAATTTGTTCAAAGATCTGAGTTAGTGGTCAGTGTTGATTTAATGAGAGAATTTTTTTCCAGATAAAACCAATAAAGGCTAATATTCCTCATTACTTTGTGTGAATTTACTATAGGCAAACACAACTTTCATTCGGGCTCTTTAAAATGCTGACACTTACTCAAAGAACAAAAATAAATCTATGCAAAATGATTGGAAAATTAAGGATGCCAACGGGTATTGGGTCATTAATATGCTGAAACTTTGAAATGAGGACAATACTAAGACTGCATTAAAATTTGGGAGGTTGTTATTTTGAAGTTAAATGGCTTTGAAATTTAGTAAAATTGATTTCTTTTTATCTACAGTGGTTTATCAAAGTACATCTTGATCCACTCTTTCTAGCAGCCATAAAAAATAGTATCTTTTTCTATAGTAAAAAAAAAAGCATTAAAATTAAATATATTAAATCTCTATTAACAGGAAATATGACCTTTGATTGCTTTTTCACAACTTAGCCAGCAGGATTGTATTGATGTTTCTTATGTTTATTCATCTTGAGTGAAGTTCTCTCAGATATTCTCCAATAACATATTTTTATTAAAAACATATATTTGTCTACCAAATTAGACTGTAGCTAAGTGAGGCATAATTGTGACATACTTTGAATTCCATTTCCAAAGATTCTTAATTAATATAAGCTATTCAAAATATTTTCATTAAAAGTAGTGATATTTTGTTTGGGACAGCCAACTTTGTGGCCCTGTTGTTTTTTGTTTGTTTGTTTGTTTGTTTTTTATAAAGACCTATTAAATCTGACTTTTAAAATAAAATAGTTTGAGATCAATACTAAGTTATCATTAATAACTAAGAATTATGAGCAAGCCTTGTAAGTCCAAGTCCTTATATGAATCCTAGTAGATGTGGTGTTCCCCCAGCAAAGACAGCATCTCTGATGGAATTGCAAATAATTTTTCATCAGATATATTAAATCAAGTCTATTCTACTACTCTTTTTTGAAATATGACTAAGTTCTAAAAAATATCTAAAGATAGAATGCGTTAGTTGCAAGTTAGAAACTTGACTGCTTTCAAAGGAAGAATAATCTAAAACAGTTTATGAAACTTTTTGTGATGCCTACTCTTTCTTATTGGATTGGATTGCAAAAAGTTCATGGGAAAGTTACTATATTTATTAAGGATCAAATTAACCACCCCCCATCAATGATTCATGCTCAACCTAAATGCTCATATACTTTATTAACCTGCCCAACAATTTGGTGGAATAAATCTTCTGAGAGATACAAAAGCTTTGCTTTATTTTTTTTTTCTCATGAATACAAAACCACCTAAAGGATTGAAGATATTCTTGGGAAATAAATCTCGCTTAGATTATCTAGTTAGAGATTCAGGTCTGAATAGCATTCAAATCTGAAGAAAAGGGGAAATGCATACCCTGTGAGCCAAAGGGGCTGCTGGATATATAAAATTACAGCTTCTTTAAAGACCTGGGAATATTTTATTAAATATATTTTATTGATATTTTACCGAGAGGAAGGGAGAGAGATAGAGAGCTAGAAACATCCATAAGAGAGAAACATCGACCAGCCGCCTCTTGCACACCCCCTACCAGGGATGTGCCCGCAACCAATGTACATGCCCTTGACCGGAATTGAACCTAGGACCTTTCAGTCCACAGACGGCCACTCTACCACTGAGCCAAACCAGTTTTGGCAAGACCTGGGAATATTTATCACTAGATTATTTTTTAAATATATTTTATTGATATTTTACAGAGAGGAAGGGAGAGAGATAGAGAGCTAGAAACGTCAATGAGAAGAGAAACATCAACCAGCTGCCACTTGCACACCGCCTACCAGGGATGTGCCCGCAACCAAGGAACATGCCCTTGACCAGAATCAAACCCGGGAACTTTCAGTCCACAGACCGACGCTCTACCACTGAGCCAAACCGGTTTTGGCTATCACTAGGTTATTATCTTATGATTGGTTTAACATTTTCAAGAATCTGTGAAATCTATTTGGTATTTTTAATCCTAATTTCTTTGAAAGCTTAAATGTCTGTTCCTCCCACACAGAGGAAGAGGGATTTTTGCAAACCATTATAAAACTGTTCCAAATCCATTCATTAAGGCTCAGTGGCAGAAGAATCCATACTTTCCCTTCATTTAATCAAGGATGTCAGAAGGGTTTTTCCTATTTCCAGCCAGCATCTCCTCCACTGTAATTCACCTCATCTTTCCCAGTCACTCAAAGAATTGGGCTGGTTTTGTAATTCCTGAGTCACTAAAGTCTTCTCAGAGCTAAATCATTTCATTTCCTTTCATTGGTCTTCTTTTAAAAAGATACTTTTTTTCTCTCTCTCTCTCTCTCTGATTTGGTGAGAATTTAAATATATTCTAGCACCAAAACCGGTTTGGCTCAGGGGTAGAGCATCGGTTTGGGGACTGAAAGGTCCCGGGTTCGATTCTGGTCAAGGTCATGTACCTTGGTTGCAGGCACATCCCCAGTAGGGGGTGTGCAAGAGGCAGCTGATGGATGATTCTCTCTCATCGATGTTTCTAACTCTCTATCCCTCTCTCTTCCTCTCTGTAAAAAATCAATGAAATATATTTAAATAAATAAATAAAGAAGTAAATAAATAAATATATTCTAGCAATTTATGAAAAAAAAAGATGTAGACAGGGATTGCAAGTCATCATCTATTCCTCAATATTTCACTTTAGCTAGTTGATGTCGACATTGTGCGATGAGCAGGGAAAGGCTTGGGGATAATCTGGTCCACTTGAAGTCCAATTCAGCAAGTCACTAGCCCACTGCTTTGAGGTATCTACTTGGCATCTGTGATCATCAAACTCTTCACAGAGCTCTGAGGACAGTCAAGTACTCAGCTTAGTGTCTGATACATTACAGCCGTTACTGCTATGGCAGCCATTGTGACTGCACTCTCTAATTTTTAAAAGGTGCCAAGTCTAAAAGCAATTCTCCTCCTTTATAGAAAAAGGTCCCTTAGATCTTTTCCATGGAAGCAGAATTGAGGAGGCTATTTTACCCTATAGAAAGATTCTTAATTGTCATCATTCCAATTGTCATACACCAGACCCCTTTATTTTTTAACTCTGAACAAAAGTTTGTCTTAAAATTCTGTGGAATACAATTGGATATTTTAAAGTTATAAACTAAATTAATTGATTCAATAAACCTTAGGCAGAAAAATCTATATTCTCTCAAATAGTTCATGATAAAAAATAAAATAAGCAATATGCATAATTAAATATGATTTGTTAAGTGTTTTCAATGAGTTATGTGCATGGTAGACAACTGCCTAAAGAGGACCAATCAGTTTAGAATTGGGTCCTGGACTTCTCCATTGATAAAGAAATTGGGAACACATTCACTCTTTATACTAATCTAAATTAAGAGATTTCTCTCTAGTATAGGCCTCATACTAAGTTAGCAACCAGATTTTGTTAAATTTTTCAGACACACAGAGATCTTAAAATAGTCTTATCCAAAGACATATGTTTAAGAACTTTGGAGTTTACCAACTCATGTCTTAAAAAATTAAACTGGCAACTTAGAATAAAATGGTTTGACAGCTGATGAGATATTTCAAATCTTTTAAGTTTTTTTTTTCTTTTTTGCATAGTCTTCAAAGTGGTTGTTTATTTTCCTTCCACCCAAAATAAATTTTATCCCAGAAGTTTTGTTTGAATAATTAATACTGTAATTTACATATGCTATTTATAAAATTGAGCTCTTCTAGAATTTCTCTCTCAAACATGTGTAGCTAATGTATTAAAAGTATCTTCAAAATGTCATTTGTTGTAAAACTGTAGTGATCATAGCCTTTATTTTATCCCAAAGACTACTTTCAAGGAAAAGAACAAAGAATTTAAATTATTTTTCAAGAAGAAATTTTATACTATTATTGAAAAATATTACTTGAGAGACAATAAAGATCCATATTATATCATTTCATGGAAATATTCCTATCTTCATCTTTCCTTTCCTGAACTCAAATGCACAGTGAAAATAATAATCCACTTATTTAGAATATCAATATGTACTCTGGAGTTTAATTTTAACTTTTTACCCATTGCTATCAAACTCAGATGATAAAAAGAAAGCTTAATCAATAAGAGACACTTTTAACATTCTCTGAGAGCACTACACAAATAGAGACTAAAAAATAATTCTGACATCAAAATTATTTTCTCTACAGAGCTCAGTATATCATTGAACATATTGTAATAAGGTCTGTGGACAGTTGAAAATGGAAAGTAATCTGATTACTTTGTTCCTGCTTTATAATCACCTGTATTTCATCCTCATCTCAAGCTTGGACATAATTATTAGCAGCAGATTAAGCCAAAGACCCTGAAGCAAACACATTAAAAGATGATGCTTACATTTACCTCTTCTATAAAACCTTAGTTAAGACAAGCTAAAAATGCTTTCCTCCTAAATGTACATAGGAAAAAAAGATAGAATACTGAATATGCTATAAATTTCAGTTTTGGTGCAGAAAATAAATTATTGAACAGAAGTACCAGAGACCTCATATCCTCTGCCAACCAAATGTACTGTTTTGAAAATTATGTGCTTCATCTAGGGGTGATTAAATCTGAAACCAATCCAGTGACTCAACAATAGATGAATGTCTCATGGTAAGGGATGCCTGTGTTTGAATTTGGAGAAAACCTTGCTTTAAAAAATAGTGTTATTTTTAAGTGACTCTGGTTCCTTACTAGTAATTCCTATACTATATTCTATAAAAATAATGTTTAAAATGTCAACCATAGGTTTAATTTGAGTTGGGGTGAGAATGAATTGTTGAACTAAGGCTTGAATAAATTGATAACTCTCTCTCCAAGGCATCCTATAGTATAGATGCTAACCAATTATTATAATGAGGCTGCAGCATTACGCTACACTTTAAAGGTAGTACTATTTGTTATATTAAAGGGATCTCAGAAAACCTTCCATGATTTAAAATATTTCAAATGCTAAGGCTTTCCAAAATAGATGAGTTTCTGATGATTATAGTCTTAATCTTCTCACTCAATTTAATGTGTGATTTAAACATTATAGGATGAGTTCTATTGTATAAGCCAGCAATTTTCAACCTTCTCATTGTACACATACGCTAATTACTAAAATTCTGTGACACACCAATAAATACATTTTTGGCCTATCTGAAAAAAGAAAAAGGTATCATTTTGATTCGTTCACACTGGATGGCTATTGTTGTGTTGGCTATTATTATATTTGACAATCTAAGGGGAAAGAGATCAGTGCCCCTGACTATATAGTCAGATGATATTGCATGTTTTAAAAATTATTGTGGCATGCCAGTTGAAAATTGATGGTATAAACAGATAGGTAAAAAGATCTAAATTACCAGATTTATTTTTTTTAAATTACAACTATGAAAAGAGCAACACAACATTATTCAAGAAATATTAATGGAAATAAGCTCTCATAAAATTTTGTGATAAGACTTTTGCTATTTAAAAATTCTTACAAAGTAAAGTTTCTTATTGAGGAGCACATACTATGGAAAACCAAGAAAAAAATATGTGAAATTATACAAAGGCTCTAAAGCAAAAACAAACATCAAATCATATCATGAGATCTTTGAGAAATTCATGGTCCAAAAATATTTATGGTCCAAAAATAATTTATCTTAGCCAAGAGATAATTACCCAGATTATTGCTTGTAAAATAATCAATCCTCTCTAGAATAATATTTTAAATTAGGCATCATGACATTTACATTCTTGTGTACTAACAACAAAAATACTAATTTTCCTAAAAACTCTGTTTTATTCAAAATTGAAAACACAAAAATTCTTCCATATGAAGTTGTATAGATTAAATAGATAGTGATAACACCATACACATTGATGAAATAGGTCTTTGATAAAATTAGAAATTAAGTTAATGGTTCTTCACTTTTAATGATTAATCCTATATTATAAAAGCCTAATATGCTAAGTGTCCGGCCATCCAGTCATCCATTCAAACCAATCAAAGTGTAATATTCTAATGATATGCTAAGGCTATTCAACCACTGACTATGAAATGCACTGACAACCAGGGAGCAGATGCTCCAACTGGTAGCTTGCCGCTGGGGTGCAGCTGATCAGGACTGAGCAAGATGGGCCAGACATGCCCTGGAATCCTCCCCCATGGTCCCTCCCCAGCTGGACAACCTCTCTTATCACTCCCTGGCCCTGATTATGTACCAGTGGGGTCCCTCAGCCTGGCCTGCACCCTCTCGCAATTTGGTACCCCTCACAAGATGTCAGAGAGCCGGTTTCAGCCCAATCCCACAGATCGGGCCGAGGGACCCCACTGGTGCATAAATTTGTGCACTAGGCCTCTAGTAAATTCTATTCTCTAAAATACATTTAATTGGAAGCAAAGAGAGTGGATAATCAGGAATTTGGGAACTAATAATACCATCCAACTCTATCTTACAAAAAATTTTCAAGAAGAATTAACTATTGTTTTTTCCAAATAAAACATTCATATAATAGAAGCTCTCAGATATAGGAAAATATGACAGGTTAGGTGATGAAAGGACACCATGACCCAACAGGTCTCTAATTCTCCTCTTGCCTGGCTGCTTCAGGGGAAGAGTTTATTCCATTTCTTCAAAGGCAGGCACTAATGACCAGATTTCAGAAATGTCCATCTAAAATGGGCAGAGGGTCTATGCTGAGGCGGCACTGCTACTATGATTCAACATAACAATAGGCCATTGGAATAATAGGCAATTGGTGCACTTCTTGCATTCTTCTAAAACCTTCTGAAATCAGTCTCTTAAGACTATTATTTATCGGATTTTAAAAGGTAGAAATTTAGAAGAGAAGCTAGAGAAAAAGTTTCCAATCTCCCTGAAGCCCAGTGATACCCCCATCCTCAGTTCAAAGCATTCAGATATATATATATATATATATATATATATATATATATATATATATATAATATATCCTCAACTACATGTGTATAATTTGGAATTGGTTATCAGAAATATATGATATAAGAAATGCTTCGCACTAATGCTTACCTACGTGCTACTTGGCATTTCCCACTAATAATTCCTACTTTTCAAAGAAGAGGATCGTGCAAAGGTTTTATTCCCCAGATTGTACATTATAACAAAAATGTAGATTAATAGACCTGTGGTCAAAATACTATCTGATTGGCAAACATTACATTTATAAATAATAACAACAGTATCTGAAATACTAATTACACTGCGGAGGGGACATAAATGAGTTTAATGCACAAAGAGATAAATTGCCTAAATAAATATCATCAAAATGACATATGAAATGAACAATTTCATAGATTTCATAATTGATTCCACTTTGATTCTGATATGTTCCTCTAGTTGGCCTTCATTTGAGCATCTATACTGTGCTTATTGAACAAGAGGCTGTAATTTAAGTTACCTGCTGAAATTAATTATAATTTTATAATTAATGACTGAATAGCAAAGCAAAAGTGCCCTCAAGTCATGCAAAAGCATGGGTCACTGGAAGTGATCTCAATCTTCCCTCTCATTTATGGAGGTCGGATCAGTAGCCACCAGGAATGTATAAAGAGGTTTAGCCCATGATGGGATCTAAGGAGCTAATCTGGATACTCAGCTTACACGTATCTACACTGTGCAAGCCACTTCAAGTCACCAAGTTTTGACCAAGCTGGCCAATTTCCCAAGTAACCCCATTTGCCTCTACTCTTTTGATCAATGCAAATAGAGATGGAAGCCCTTGAATATCACAACAATCTAAATTCCAAAGGACAGGATCCTTTCCATCTAAATTAAGTTTCCCAGGGCTACTTGACATTGGACTATACACTCTAGGCTCATATTCAGCTTCTATTGATAAAGTGATGATGTCTTCAGTTTTATTCACCAAGATGTTTTCTTCACATCATCCTAAACTGAGAGTAGAACTTTATTTTAGTAAAGATAGACCTTTCAAACAGAAATTTTAGAAAACATAACAAAAGTGGCATTGTAAACATAAAATTTGCTCTGCTTTTCAGCCAACACTGACCTTCTGTTCCAAAAGCAATGTGTTGGTAGGGATTGCTGCAAAAGCCTTGTAGCTTGAACTGGTCTTGTATTGCTAGAATGGGTAACCAGAAAGCAAGAGTGGAGATGAAAAGAGGGAAGAACATGACATAACTTTAGAGTAGTTCTACAAGGTTAAATGACAAGTTATCAAAGAAAACAGTTATTATGCTTGACCAATGTGTTATTGACACAAACAAAAAAATCAGCTCCCCATGTTAATATTTCATTTGAATGAGAAGCAATGAACTATCATAACAGTAAAATATCAGCCTAGGGATTATAGGCAATTAATGATATATAGCTTCAGAATTCAAACATATCACTCTCTAGAAAGTTATATATAAATTTCTCATTAGCAGCATTTCCTCATAAGAGTGCTATTCTTTCAATGTGATGGTTGCTTTTTATTTATTTTTTGTTGGTGTTTTGATTCTCAAAGAAAAGTATTTTTCATATTAACAAATATTAACTAATATTTGTTAATACTATGTCAATAAATTATATTTAACTCATGATATATTCTCTTACATCACTTATAAAAACAAAGATCAGAATACATAAAATTTAGTAGCAGTTTAATAAGCAGCATATTTGGAATAGAAGTAGTTTCATCAATTTAACCTAAAATGGAAAACCTAGAAAGCTCTTGATCTTAAATTTATTTTTTAGACCTTATCATCTCCTGTATTTTCTAACATAGTAATGTTAATGGATCAAATGATAAAATGTCCTGAGTTTTAAGTACAACTCAGTATAAGTTTCGTTTTGTGTAGTATTGGGAGGAGAAGGCTGAACATGAGAAAGTTGTAGAAATCAAGGTAATATTCATAATCAAAATCCCAGCTTTGATACCACTCTGGATTCCAAGCTGCTTAACTAAGTTCAAGGCTCCTATCATTTCAGAAGCCCCTGTCTGAGGCAGCTTACCCAGAGACTCAGAGGCAAGAGGAAATCTGCACATAGCTCCACATTGCCTCAATCCACTAAAAAGCATACTAAATGATCTACAGAAGAAGACAGGGCAATCAAGTCAAATAAATCCTTGAGTTTTATGGATATAATTGAAAAAACCTTCATTAAACTGGTGCAATGAAGGTAAGAGAAATCAAAATTCCAGACTCAAAAGAAATCTCAGGTCCCTTTTAAGCCCTAAGTCTCTATATTCACTCTGAACTGCTATGGCCTCCAGACAATAACTTATTTGGATAAAAAAAAATGAAATGTCATCTCTTCATGGGGAATAAGAACTGACTTTTATTACTGGGAAATTTTATATATATTGCGTCATTTCATTTCCCACAAGACTATAACTAAAGAGTCATTAGGAAAAGGAGACATGGTGAGGTCAGGTGTAGTCTAGTCTAAGTCTAATCAGCCCATAAAAAATAAGAAACAGGTTTGACATCCAGGCTTGCCTGGATCCAATAGCCATCCTTTATCTATAACACATTCTCCCAAAAAATATCTAAAGACAAATATTATAAAATAAAATATATCATTAATACCCCATGATGATTTTATTCTATTTAATTATAATAATAGCTGGAATAATAATAGCTAGCAATCACTATGAGCCAGGTATAATTCTAAAAGCTTTTTGTGTATTACCTCATTTTATTATTAAATAAGACCTATTAGGCAAATAATACATTATATCCATTTGATATATGGAAACTAAAGTGCAGAGGTGCTAAATAACTTATGTAAGGTCACCAGCTAGTAAGTCATAGCTGGGATCTGGGTGCAGACACTCCAGCTCAACAACAGTGCACTTTTCTACCATATCCCTTGCCTATCATTTCAGGAAGTATAATCATTTATAACATTTGTCTTCCTGTCATCAACTACTCTAAAAATTATAGCAAGAGAAACCTGTACAGAGAGGTATCTTATTAATGCACATATTATGGCATAGAATCTTGGATTCAAAAGTGATGTTGAAGGCCAACTGGTTTAACGCCCCCCATCCAAGACATAAATCTCTCTGATCCTCTGTTCTGCCACCACATGAAGAATTACCTACCTCCAAAGCAACACATTTAGCATAATTGTTAGAATTGGTGCAAAATTCTTCCTTATATTGAGCCAAAATACAGTACAACCATTCCATTGTTCCTATTCCTTTCCCCTTTGAATCATGTGCCTTCTAAGAGTTCTCTTCAACCTGATAGTTATACTGTTATTCCTACCAACCCCTCCTTACCAATCCTTAACTGATGAATTTCACTAGTCTCATCATTTTGCTCTGTTGATATTTCTTTAAATTTTGAAAAGCCATGTGTTTAACTAGATGTATGTTTTAACACAAAGTAGAATATAATCATTACCTCTATGATTTGACAATAAAGTCAACCGATACAATGAAGATTATAATAATTAGAATTGTCTCCTTGTTTTTTTGTGGTGAGTTTAGAATATACAGGAGAGTGGAGTTGGAGTTAGTTCATATAGTTGGATCATATGAAGCATGAGAGGAAAAGGCCATATGAGGACAAAGGCAGTGATGGGAGTTATGCAGCCAGAAGCCAGAGAGCTGAGAGCCCCAGAAGCTGAAAGAGACAAGGATGGGAGATAGGAGAGAGTGCAGCCCTGCTGACACCCTGACTTTGGATTTCTGGCTCTCAGAACTTCACAGTGGCCTAAAATCTCTAATCCTTTTCCTTTTTAAAACATTTGTTGAAATCAATCTCCATTCTGTAGGTATGCTTTTTCTCTAGATCCAAAAATAGTACCTTAGGCATTATTTCTATCCAATTTCATCTGACTAGATTTGGGTTGTCACTGTAAACTATGAAGATAAAAATTTTTATATTATTCCATGAACCATTTGTTAGGCATGTCATTTGTATTTTCATGCAAGTCATATACGAGTGATAGAGAGCTCTTGCCTACTGGGTTCTGCCATCCATCAATCCTATAAATACATTTGGATACAGCAATTCAATTCATGAATTCATTCAACAAAATAGTATTGTGTATTTTGTGATAAGCATTGCTCTAAGTACAGTGAAGAAGACATAGAAAGCCTTTACTCTGTAGAGCTTGCATCCTCATAAAAAGAGACAAACTATAAACAAATAAAAAATCAAAGGACAAGTTTTAGAAAGACAAATAATATGCAGAAATGTGAAATAAGTTAATGGATTAGAGAGTGACCTTGAGGATGTTTTGGATTGAGCACTTGGAATAAATGTGAGTTCACAGAAACAAGTTATTACACTCACATATCTTTTTGTTCTTGATATAGTGAAAGATATCACAAAAGCTAGAACATGGAGGGCATTCAATAAATAAAGGTCTGTTGCTTGGGAAAAAAAAAACTGTCTCACTTCCCGTTATAACTGTTGTTGTATATAGGTTATAATTTTCAGAAATTATCTTCCATTTTTTTTGAAAAATGGAACATATGGCCCACCTTTTTCCCCTGGTAAATCTCTTATTTCCCATCAGTTACAACAGTTTTGCAATAGAAGTAGAAATGTCATCTGTTTTCAGACACAATTTATCTAGACCAGGAAATATGAACTTACTCAGAACTAGGCAATCTTTCTAGTTCCTCATCTATCTTGGGCTTTATACATCTATAAGACATATATAGCTTTTTCTTTTCAGTCTGAAAATCATTCTTGTTGCCATAAGAGATATGCTTTAGGTTCACTATATTTCCTCTGGGTTCTTTTAACAACATTCTAATTTGGAACATATTTCTTCCTCAGCATTCTAAGGCTTCCAGGTATTAAACCAGACTCATTTCTCTCCCTTCCTTTGTTTAAAATTAGAAATCACTCTAGTCAAGGTAATTATAACTTGAATAATAGACTCTCATATTGCAGGTTGGAATCACCTTCAGCCAATCACAGAAGGTAGACCTGACCAGCCTGACCCTGAATTCAGCAAAACAATTAATGATACTTATTGTATCCTTCCAATTTTTAAACTATATTTTTAGTCTATATCCAATAACTATGTCTTAAATATCCACTACATGACAGGTACACTGCAAAGTTTACATTTAGAAAAAGAAGGGAGTTTTAGGATATAAGTTTATTAGAATTAATCCTATTTATAGGCAGTCCTGGATATTACAATATAAATCCTGGATGTGAGGGTGGGGATAGCAAAAGCATATCCTTCTCTTTCAGAAAATATTCCCCACTCCTCTCCTATCCCCTGTTGCCTAAATTTCCACACCAGGCTCTAGTAATAAAGACCCAGAAGATCTCAAAGTGAACTATATTAGTTGCTTGACGAATTGGGGATTTGAACTCATGATTACACTTTACGTAAAGGTGACGAGCAGAACCTCAGATTACATAAATGACAAACGAAAACTCTAGTGAAGAGGTTGCCTTTCACTATGGCCAACTTCTCCCGCCAGAAGCATCCATGAGCAAAGATGAGAGCATCGCTCTACATGTACTTCCTGCTCTTCAGTGACATGCCTGCACTGCCTGAGTCAGATTCTCCTTCAGGGGAAAGCTCAACTGAGATCCTGATACGATTCACAGATGAGGTTGCCAGGCATCTCCCTTACATCTGGATCACTGGCAGAGCACAATCTCTACAATGATTTTTATAACGGAAGTGGAGGAGTAGGAGAGGGAGAGATGACACTGGTAGCTACTAAGAAAATTCCCTAGACTTTTTCCCCAGGGGCTCTCTCCATGGCTGATTTATCCTTTTGTGCTTCTAGCACTCTAAATGTGTAATACTTATTTCATTGCATTATAATATTTTTGCCATCCCTATTACCCTGTAACATCTTTTAGGGGAGAATTTCATATTATTTCCAACACCTAATATCATCCTGGCAAGAACAGATACTCAGCAAATATTTGACTAAAATTAAAGTATTTAATTGAAAATCATGCTGATTCAGAGGATATAAAAACCAAAAATCAAAGTTCCTCATCTTCAGGCCAAGTCTTAGATGTTGGAGACTCTCTTTCCCTATTCAAGCATGCCCCAGAGGCACTTCCAATGCGTGAAGTTCCTAAAGTCATCTTCCTCCAATGATCTGAACTTTTATGACCTTGAATCTCCAATTGTTGTTTTTTAAGTAAATTGTGCTGCTATAAACAGAGGGGTGCACATATATCCTTTCTGATTGGTGTTTCTAGTTTTTTGGGATATATTCCTAAGTATTTTCTGTGATTTAAACTGCACAAGCTTCTCTCAATTAAAACGCAAATACTCCCCAAGGAGTAAAAAATAAAAAAAGAAGGTTTGTTAATCCCCGACATTGTAAATCATTGCTAAGATGAATCCAGAAAACCTAGCTGAAGAGAAGCAAAAAAACAAAAAAATGGGACACAGCATTGGTTAGTATAGAGATGGATGTGACAGATAGCAGGGATGGGGGGATCATGAATCTAGAATCCCCTGAAAGGTGCCAAGAACTTCATGGAGGAGGAGGTAGAGTAAAAGACAAAAAGGAAACATGAAGGTACCTATATACAAGTTAGCTATTTTAGTCTTTCACATATGGCTAGCTTTAAGGATTGCTGAGAGTTTTTCTACCTACAAAACATATACAGAAATGCTATTTTTGTCTTCACTGCTGTAACTTCCCAGAGCCACCATCATTTGCTTAAACTGTTGCAATAGCCTCTTTTTTGTTGTTGTTAAACCACTTAGCCACACTGGCCAGGGCTGCAATAGCCTCTTAAGGTCTCCTTACTTCCTCTCACACTCTCTTAGAGTCTGTTCTTCACTTACAGCCAGATAGATAAGATTGTCTGTTATCTATTCAACCTTCCTTCACACACACCAATTGCTTCCTGTTTTACTCAAATTAAAAATCAAAGACTTAGAAGTGGCCTGCAAGATCTCACAGGCCTACAATAGCTCACAGTTACATCTCCTTCTGACAACTTCAAGTTCCCTCCCTCACTCCACTCTGGCCATTCTGGCTCCCCTGTTCTTTGTATCTACCAAACACTCTCTGGCCTCAGGGGTTTTTCCTGACTGTACTCTCTGATGAGCAATACCTCCTTGCATGGCACATTCTGAAAGAATCCTACCTTGACCACCCAATATTAATTTGTGACACCGTCCCTTACCCTGCTATACTTTTTCATTGCCACATATGTCCTTCTAACACACAAGTAAATGTATTTATTTGAGAAAAGGGGGGGTTAGTATTGATTACTTTTGTGCCACCACAGAATATAAACTTTCTATGAGCAGGCATTTTTGCCATTTTATTTGTGGCAATATATCCTTTCAAGTTTGAAAAGTGCCTTGCACATATCAGTGCACATAATAAGCACTCAGTACATATATATGGAATGAGTGAGTGGTTTGTTTGAACCCTCATTAAGCATTTTAGCTCATGGAGGTATATTTTATATTGCTCATTTCCCAGATTATATACAGATTAACTGAAATGGAAAAAGTTACATAAGGACAGTTGCCACCAAGTTTCCAGTATAATATATTTGGAAATATTTAGATGCCTTAAAGGCAAGATAGTTTATTAAAAAAAAATCATACCAGCTACAAGTTCATAAAATATTAAAAAGCTCCCAACTAACTCCTTAAATATGCTCTGTTTCCAAATAACTTTAAGGACAACACAAACACAGCATCATCATGGGTCAGTGTATGGAACATCATGACTCACTAGGAGAAATTTTAAACTGTTTCATAAATAAATGCAAAATATATGAAAACCTGAATCCAACTCCATGGGTTAATTTTGTAATATTTAGGCTTTCCCGAGGGGTTAAAAATATTTCAGACAACACAGATGTTGATCGAAGAGTAGCCTGAACAACATCCTGGGAAATGTCCATCCTGTCTACAGCCCTGATCATGTTGTGAAATGTTATTCCTAACTATATCTGATATTAAAATATGTCAACTGCATCAAACTAATGCACACAGATTCAGAACCTTAAGATTCAAACTATGAAAAAGAAAGATTACACGTACTTTGTACGTGAATTTAGCTCAGCATGTTTTACTGTTCCATTTTATTTTCGTATCAAATGCCAGCAGGGCCCAGACTTTGAACTAATGTCATTCAAGTATTCATGTTTTAATAGGATGGCCATTTGTATTCCAGGAACTCTTTCCTTTTAGGATCTGGCACTGAGTGGAGCAGATATATATCTGAAGCTCTTTAATTTCAAAGATAGCTCTGTGCTCAGTTTAGCAGCACAGAAAAGGGAGCAAGGCAAGAAACAATTCATAAAGGCATATAAATTCTTTGATATCCCGAAGCTTTTGTCTATTTTCTCCTATCAATCTATAAAATAATCTTACTAATTTAATAAAGGCTAGTCATACATCAAAAGAAACTGGGATAAGATTTACCTATTCCAGAATCCATTTTAATGAATTTTTATATTCAGGTTGTAATTTCTGCAAAAATACTTTGCAAATATATATACAGAGGCTGATTTTTTACCTGGAGAGATAATAGCAAGAAGCAAGGAAGAAATACTAAATAGACAAAGAACAGCATGTCTCAGAGAGTGACTCCTTTTGCGGAAGTTACCATAAGTTTCACCCATTATAAGAAATATTTTTCTGTTCAAATGATCAGGTAAAAATAGATAAATTATAATTTCTTAATACTTTTTTACATTTTAATTACATCAAATTTATTGTACATTCTAAAAGCTTAGTTCTAAAAACTAAAAACTTGGAAATAAAAAAATAAAATAGAGGGCAAATGCTGAAAGTTCTTTAATATTGGGAGCAGTAAATGAGCTGTGGAAAAACAGGTCTTTAACAAACTTGATTTTAGGACAAAACAAAC
This sequence comes from Vespertilio murinus, assembly GCA_963924515.1. Taxonomy (NCBI): domain Eukaryota; kingdom Metazoa; phylum Chordata; class Mammalia; order Chiroptera; family Vespertilionidae; genus Vespertilio; species Vespertilio murinus. The sequence continues at coordinate 130,787,611 of OZ004705.1, read as the reverse complement.
AAAAAAAAGACTTGGCTTTAGCAAAAGCCCCACTGGGCCAAGCCTCTTCCAGCTCTCTCCAAAAACAGGACAAAACATGAATGAAACAAACAGAAACACTTGGAAGAAGCCTCCGGAGTACAGTCATTTCCCACAAAGGTGAGGAATGACTTAGGTGCATGGCCATAGGGTTCAGGCAATAATTATTAATAAATTCAGGAAATGATAATGTTTACATCACCAGGTTTTTGTAATATAGCACAAATAAATTTCATAATTGCATATGCATTAAGAAGATAATCACTAGGTCATTTTACCTCAAATAAATAAGATTTTAAATTTAGAATTATAAAACTGTTAGATCCCATTTGCTTTGAAAGCTTAAAATCCAAGAACTTAATAATCTTTAATAATACATTTTAAATATTATATAAATTGATAATTCTTATCATTATTTTATACTAATGATTACCTTTATGAGAATTATTAAAGCCAAAATAATAATTGATATAATTTTTTGTTTTACAGCTATAAAACATAATAATCTGTTCACTGAACTTCAGTTTCTTGGTGTATAAAAATGGAGAAAATAATATTACCAATCTCATATGGTCATAAAACTAACTGACATTGTCCCTTTTAATTAATTTTTAACTATTTTTAATAACTACTAAGATATTTGATTCACAGGAAGTGTTTGATATTTGTTACTATAATCATCATTACTAATATTATCACTATTCAATGATAAGCCATTCTTATGTCTCCACTTACATTTCCCTGGAATTAACTTCTCTATATTTGCCAGGTTATTTACCCTTTCTGAAATATCAACTCCTTTATCTTCATTAAGATAAATACTATTTCAACCAGCCTGACTCTCATGATATTTCTATTATATCAAATTCATATATTTAATCTGTATTATACTACGTGAACATTCCCTTATACTTGTTTTCTAGCATTATTATAGATTTAATAACTTTATCTAGCTTTTCCACATTATGTATATGTATTTTTTTTGAATAAAAAAAATTTCCCTGGTTGGTTTTGCCCAATGGGCCTGCGGACTGAAGGGTCTCAGGCTCAATTCTGGCCAAGGTCACATGCCCAGGTTTCAGGTTTGATCCCCAGTAGGGGACATGCAGGAGATAGCTGATCAATGATTCTCTCTTGTCATTGATGTTTCTCTCTCTCTCCCTCTCCCTTCCTCTCTGAAATCAATAAAGATATATTTTTTAAAAAAATTAAGAGAAAAATATGCTCTCTTACTTTCCTTAAATACACACAGAAGCACAATTATACACATCTCAAAAGATCTAGTATAGAGGTAGGCATACAGTGGGTATTTAATGCATGCATGCTTTTTAAGTTGAACTACATCATTAGTAAGAGCATGCGAGTTGTCTTATCTTTCCTATCTTAAGTTCATCCTTCAGAGTTGGACACAGTCTCCATGGAAATGGGAAGCAGTAAAACTGTGTTACTTCAATTCACTGAACTGAAAATTTGAATTCCCTCTTACTACAAGCACTTTCATAATTTTATTTTTATTTATATAACAATGACCAAGCTCTGGGTGTATAATATGTACATGTTCGATAGCAGTGTTGCCTTCTTCCAAAAGAAATAAGCTCCTCTATGGATCATTACTTCAAATATTCCCAGTCTCATCTATATATAAAAAAGCACATGGCCATGACATCATAACGACCAAACAACCAGTCACCATGAAGTGCATGGAGCACCTCTCAGTCCCTACCCCATGGACCACAGGCCCCGATCACAGCAAGGCTCGTGGCTGGCAGGTGGATGAGGCAGCAGGTTGGTGGGCGCAGCGAGGCACAAGTGGGTGGGTTAGACTGTGAGTGCTGCAAGGCAGCAGGCAAGTGGATGGGGCTACAAGCACAGTGGGGTACACGTGGGTGGGAGGGGCTGTGAGCACAACGAGGAGAGCATAGGGTGGAGCGTGCAGGTGGGTGGGATTGCACGATTGCACGCACTGGGCTTCTAATATTAAAAATCAATGCCAGTTTCACATCTCTGTTCAGTGAGTTGCTTTGGAGTACTCAAAAGTCAATATTTCTACTTTATTCATTCTGTTTCCTTATACCTAGCCTGCCTATTTTCTCTGTATGTCAAATTACTAAGTTTTTCATGTTTATTATGAATCAAATCATTTTCACATATAAAGGAAATTTCTATTTCCTTTTGCCCTATGTGGATATAGCTAAATGCATATTGATTTGGCTTGAGGCATGAAGAGTAATAATGAAATCAACCTGGTAGAAGGGGAAAAATTAATACTTATAAATGAATGATGGCAAGGGAAATAGAAAGTTTTTAAATTGGCCTAGACTATGGGCCTAGATCTAAGATAATATTTCTTTTTATACTAATCTTACCTATAATTCTATCAGTACAGAATATTTTTATGGATAATTTATTCCATCTTATAAAATAACTAGACATGAGTCATATCACCAAATCTCTATGAGCTGCTTTAAATTCCAGCTTTTGAATCAATGATATAGCTCATATTATGCCTGAAACAATAAAAATATAAGAATTTATCACAACAGGAGGATATACAAAATCAGTATTTCACAGAAACATGCACAATTTTAGGCAGATTATAATTCAACTCCATGTTCAAATATACCAAATCCTAGCCACACCCAACCCCACACTTGAACTTTCTCATATGAATAGAATGAAATGTCATAATCACTGATTTTGCCCCCTCTGCAAAAAAAAAAATCTTCTTCCATATTTCAAAATAAGCATGCACCATGCAACATGCAAAAAATACCTTGGGTTTCTTATTCTCAGGGTCTGTCGGCAAGGAAAACGTGCAAGGTGAAATCAGCTCCTTGGTTCTTGTTAGAGAGGTGGGAGGTGACGGGGTTGAAAGAGATGACCTGTGGTCAGATATTGAGCTTTCCAATTTCCCAGATCTTGAAGGTAAGGTGCCACTGCCACAATTTGGGTGCAGTGCTGAAGGACTGAGCTGGAGTGCCTGAGTGGGAAGATGAGCGTGAGGGGAAGGGGAGGACCCCAATTTGGGAAGAGAGGCAGAGCTAGCACTAGAGACAGGCGGTGAAGTAGGAGCAAAAGGATGCTGTCCTCGGCCAGAGAGCTGTGGCGATGCTCTCTGGGACCTGTGCAGCAGGTCTGAAAGAACTGGGGAAGGATGGAAACTTTTCTCTGGAGAGGAGAGTATGGCTCTTTGGTTAGTGGGAAATGCAGACGGTGACATAGAGGAGGCTGATGCAGAAGGATATGTGTAAATATTCCTGGGATTTTCTGGACCCCTGAGGTCAGCATCCCTTTTGCTCTTCCAAGAAAAAGGATAAAATCTTTGTGAAGCAGAAGGAAGACCTACAGAACTCGATGCCTTTGTTTGTAGCAGGGAGGGGATTGAATTACTCTTCAAAGAAGTGGGTGATGGTATCTTCTCTATATTCAAAGAAGCAAGGCTACTACTCTCATGTTTTGTGGGAGAAATGGGGTGTGCCTGAGGAAGGGGGGCAGATTGGGTGAAAAAAGGTACGTGAAAGGATGGCTGGCCAAATTCAGAATGTTGGTGTTCCCCCTGCCCAGGAGACCTGGCGCTCAGTGAGCAACTTGAGAGAGATTTTTTAGGCGTGGATGGGGTTTGCTTTGCTTTTTGATCGAGTGTGAGTGTGGACGAAGCCAGGGAGTTGAGAGAGAAAGTGGGACAGGATGCAGGGGACATGGGTCTCTGGTGAGAAGGGTTTGACTTGAGGATGGCAGTGAGAAGAGAAAGCCGGGAGGGCACCAGGGATTTCACCCCTGACCTGGAGAGATTTCCACTAGAAGACATTGGGCTACAGATGGTGGAAGAAGAGCCATGGAGAGAGGAAGGAAATGGTTTGGGACTTGGAGAGAGTGAATGCATGACAATACGGACTGGTATGTACGAGGCTGAATTGGACTTCAGAGAAGCACTGGAGGACGGTGGAGGAGAAGAGGGTCTCAGACTTTCTCCGGGGCTAAGGACATGTGAGGCTGACGCTGTCTTCTTCAGAACTTCCAAGGTCGGCCCAGGTTTCTGATCTGCTTCACTGGGACTGGACAAATTAGAACCTGATAACTGGGTGGAATGGGGAAACTGATACGTCGAGGAGATGCCCTTCGATGCAAAAAAGGGCGATGAGTGAGCAGAAGTTTGGAAATACGTAGCTGTTTCTTCCACCAAGGCCCCACTGGCATCCAGCCTCCTACTGTGGAACTCCTCTAGGGCAGAGGCCCCGCCCAGCGTGGCGGGGTCAGGTGGTGCTTTTTGATTAGTTGGAGAAACATAGGAGAAAGCAGGTGGTTTACAGGCAAGCTGCTCAGAGGTAGTGGAAGAAGAAGTTGACTGGAGGAGAGAGAAACAGACAGATTGTAACAGGACATTATTTGTGAAACTATCAAAACAGTCTTAACACTTGTGTGTTTATGCAAACAGTCCTAATAATTTACATAAAAAGAGGCACCTTAAACCTCCATAAAAATGGAAGAAGTTCTGTTTTGCCAAAGAGGCATTGTTTTGAATTTGGAAAAGAATATTAGAAAACTTGAAGTATTATATGCAACACCTCATGTATTCCCTGGAATGAGCATAGATATTAAATTATATTTCCATATTTCCATTTAGAATATGATTCATTGACAGAATCTAAGATTTATCTTAATTTGGAATTATGTGATTTGAAAAGATTTAAATAATCGTCAATCTAAAGTTCAAAATTAACCTCGGAAAATGTAATAGATTCGTTTTTATTGTAAAGATATGAATCATCATATAATAATGATGACTATAGTCCTCAAAAAATTTAACATACTTCAAAGTTTGAAATTCTAAAAATCTGGACTACTGTTACATATTGTGAACCTAAAATGAAATGCCCAGAATTCAAAAGATGTAGCACCCAATATCAATATACAATGATAAACAATGAGAGAGGGAAAGCAAAGTCCAAAACAAAGAGGGAATTTTAGCTTACAAAAATATTTTCCCTAATTACTTGCCAGGATAAACACATAATAAACAATGGTTGTTTGTTATTGAAAGGGACATGTATTCTTTCATATCAAAGCATCCAGAGTACTTTACAAATGTAATGTACCTTAAATAGTGCAACTAACTCATCAATTCCACACAAAACAAACGGAGAAATAATGTACCCTTGCAAGCAAGGCTGGGGTGAGCCTGTGAAATAACAGGGTATATGTATTACTGTGCTCTATTTTTAAGACAAATACTGAAATTATAAGTGAGTCTAAAGTAAATCTTTTAAACAGAAGTTTTCTTTCAAAATCATTGATTTGATTCTATCAATTCATAAAAGAAACTACTTGTATCTAACAAAGAATTTAGGGAATTAATGAATATTTATTAAGTGATTTTATATGTTTGGTTTTTTTGTTTTTTTTGTTTTGGTTTGTTTTTTGTTGTTGTTTTTTGTTTGTTTGTTTTTGCATTACATAGCAGGAAAATGTATGATCATAATATTTAAACTCAATAAAAGGTTGATTTAAAAATTCAGTAAAAGATACTCCTTGGTTTTGCTTAAGGAGTCCATGGTAAGATATCTATCAGTTCCAAAGTAAAGATTTTCATATCATGTAGTTTTGAGTTCTGAAAAATATTTAAAACTAATAAATACAAACAACTCACACCAGACTTTCCAGATTCTAAGCAAAAACATCCCAAAATATTAATTTATTTTTATATGTAAGCCACATATGTATGTGCAACACAAAATTCTTGCCACAATAAATAATATTTGAGTACATTGGTATAACCCAGAATATCCATAATACAGGATAATTGAAAACATCAAGCATATAAATTGAGAAAGAAAGCTTAAAAATACCCTCAGTGATTGTAAAACTGTTTCATGTGATTAATCAGAAATGAAATTCTTCTCTTATTGTTTCCAATGATGGTCTCCTCACAGAAGGAATGAAAACATTTCAAGACCTAGTAGGGTGCCTTTTCATGTTGTGCCACAGCTTTTAGTAAAGAATTTTATAAATTAGTAATAGAACCCCAAAATCCCATTATCTTTTTAGTCATGTTTCTAAATAATTTCAATTTATATGACAAACTCATTAATTTATCCTGATTATTCATCAAAATATCATGATAAATCATAGGGCCATAATTTTGAGGATCTCATTCAGAGAAAAATATTGTTCTAACAAACTTTTTTGAGAGTATGAATTCTAAGTACCAAATTTTCTACTATATGAAGCCATATTTTTTGCTAATATAAATAACTCAAAGTTTTATTGTACATTTCAATAGTTGATTATGAAGAACTTCTAAAAAAAAACTCTGAAAAATCTAAGAACATTTATTGTTTATAATAAAATCTACATATTTTAATAGTCTGTATATTAGTATTTATAATACATTTCTAATTTCTAAATATACTCTGATGTGGCACCATGTTTCTTTAAAATTTCAGGGATTGAAGAATGCATTTTTAATGAAACATACTCATTGTCTTGAGTTGCTCTCATCAATAAGTTTTGTGGGGCTTTTTTTTAAGAGGAGCTAAAGACATGAATGATTTCATGCAGAAACAATAGATATCTGTCAAATGCTCAGTGAGTTGCCCAGCCTTTATTTTACCTCTTCCCTGAAAATCCCTTATTTCTCTACTGAGAAATAAATTATTTTCATCCTTTCATTCTCTCCCATTAATAACTCCTTGTGCTGCTTTGTTACTAGATTTGTTACAAGTGAATCCAAAAACACTGCCACCTACAGGCTGAATTACAAGCTGACTTTTTTATTATTACTTTTAATTGATAAAAAAAATAAAGGGATACAAGTAACTAAGAAATAGCCTACTTAAAATTAAGGACTATCTTACAAAACTGAGGTGCAGTGGAACACAGGGAACTGCAATACTCTCTGGACTGAGAAGTAGGTGTGGCAAATAGAATAACAGAAGAAGTGAATGACCTTCACTACCGCACATTTTTATGCTAATTTTTCTAGTTTGTATTTTATTTTCATTTTTTACATCTTTTACTTAAGAAACAATTTTTTTCTTTCTCACTCACTTGATTTTACCTTTTTAATTATTTTATTTTTTAGTTTCAATCATCATTATTACCACTGCTATTTTGCATTTTTTGTTTCCCTTTCTTTTTTCTCTTTTGTTTAAGTACCATTTTATTTTCTCTTTATTTTACATTGGGATTGGTGTTCTTTGTTCAATTTTCATCTCTACTATAGCATCTTTCAACCCCATCTCAACTCAATCTTTAAGCCATCACTCTCTTCCTAACATTTCCCCTTTTGGTGTCCTGTTTATCTTAACCCTTTCCCGCTTTAGATTTTCCCTATTCTTTCTGTATACCCCCTGCTAAAATTTTCACCCTACCTATATACTTAATTTCCAACCTCCTGCTCCAAGTGCATACATACCACTCTCTCCACTATCTTAACTATATAAAAAAAAAACCTGTAATCCTCTCTGTCCTTTTGTTGTTGTTTGCATGAATGTTGATTATATTGAATTTTTATGCATTTTAGTGAGATTGATTTGCTTATTCTTTTGTTGTTATTTTTGCTTGGTAATTTTTATTTGCTTTGTTTTTGTTTGTTTTTTACATCTGTTTCTCCTTACCTTGCTTGATATTAGTGGGTGTTGTAGTTTGTATTAATTTCCAAATACTGTTGATGGCATTTGCTGGAATTAGTGGTTGTTCTATTGGAATTTTCTCCACATGTATATAGATTGTTCCCCTTTTCTCTATGAGTCTGTTTCTTGTCTCTCTCTCTTTTTTTCCATTTCACAATTTCATTTTGACACTACTTTTTTTTCTTTTCTATCTCTTTCTTTTTCCCTCTTCTCTTTTTTACTTTTCTTCTTTCTCTCCTATCCCCTGATGTGCCTTTCTTTAGTGGTCACATTTATTAGAGGTTATTAATATCACAAATATATTTCTGTTCAGTGCCTTTTGTGTTGTACCTGGTGGTGTTGTATATTGTGCCTTTAAATCAATCCAGGAGAGAGAGAATGCCATAACCAGACATCCTGAAAAAAGTCACCATGGGGAGACAAAGAAATAGCCCGCAAATGAAAGAAAAGCAGGCATCACCAGAAAAGGAAGTAAATGAGTTAGAGGCAAGCAACCTACCAGAGCAAGAATTCAGAATAATGATAATAAGATGGCTAAAAAGAAAGGAAGATAAAGTTGACAATATAAGTAAGAACCAAGAGGAAATGAAGATGAACCAAGAAGAAATGAAAAATGACATCACAATTGTAAAGAACTCAATAGAAAGCATCAAAAGTAGACTAGAAGAAGCAGAGGACCACATCAGTGAGCTAGAAGACAAGATGGAAAAAAATACCCAATTAGAGCAGCTTCTAGAAAAAAAATATTAAAAAGCAGGAGGAGAGCCTAAGGGAATTTTGGGACAATACAAAACAGAACAATATTAGAATAATAGCGGTTCCAGAAGGAAAGGAAACTGAGCAAACCATAGAAAAACTGTTTCAAGAAATATTGACAGAAAATTTTCCTGCAACAGAGAAGAAAAACTCACACAAATACAAGAAGCTCTCAGAGTCCCAAGCAAAATGAATCCCAAAAGACCGACACCATGGCACATTATAATAAAATTAGCAAACACCAATGACAAAGTAAGAATCTTAAAAGCAGCCAGAAAAAAAAAAAAAAGAGAGAGAGAAAGTTACATATAAAGGAACCTCCATCAGACTAGCAACTGATTTCTCAACAGAAACTCATCAGGCCAGAAGGGAATGGGATGAAATATACAAAGTCATGCAAAGAAATGGTCTGAATCCAAGAATACTGTACCCAGCAAGGCTATCAATCAAATTTGAAGGTGAAATCTGGAGCTTCACAGACAGAAAAAAAGACTAAAGGAATATATTACCACCAAATAAGAAATGCTAAACGGTCTACTGTAAAATTAAAGAAATAGGAAGCAAAGAAGAAACATGGGGGTATAAAACAAAAATGGCGACAAATAAGTACCCATCAATAACTTTAAATGTAAATGGATTAAATGCTCCAATCAAAAGACATAGGGTAACGAATTAGATAAGAAAACAAGACCCATATATCTCTGTCTACAAGAAATCCATTTCAGAAAAAAGATGCACACAGACTGAGGGTGAAGGGATTTTTGAGACAAATGGAAATGAAAAAAAAAAAACTGGGTAGAAATACTTATATCTGACAAATTAGATCTCAAAATGAAGGACATAACAAGAGAAAATGAAGGCCACTTCATAATACTAAAGGGAGCAATCCAACAAGAAGAAATAACTCTATTAAACATATTTGCATCCAATACAGAAGCACCCAAATACATAACAAAACAAAACAAAAAAAAAAACTGCTGGAGGACATTAGGGAGAGATTAATAGCAATACAACCATAGTAGGAGATTTTAATACCCCACTATCACCTTTGGACAAATTATCTAAACAAAATTCAGCAAAGAAACATCAATCCTAAATGACTCAATAGACCAGATAGAATTAATTGACATCTTCAGAACATTTCACCCCAAAGCCACAGAATATGCATTCTTCTCAAGTGCACTTGGGTCATACTCACAGATAAACCACATGTTGGGACATAGGCACAGTCTCTTCGAATTCAAGAAGATGGAAATCATATAAAGCATCTTCTCAGATCTTAGTGGAATAAAATTGGAAATTAACTATAATAAAAATAATCCAAAGAAATCAAACAAATGGAGACTAAACAACATGCTATTAAACAAGGACTGGGTTACCAGAGAAATCAAGGAAAAAATAAAAAACATCCTGGCAACAAATGACAATGGAAACACAACAATCAAAAATTTATGGGACAGAGCAAAAGCAGTTTTGAGAGGGAAGTTCATAGCTCTACAAGCATACTGCTAAAAACAAGAAAAAATGGTAATAAATTATCTAACTCTACAACTCAAAGAGTTAGAAATAGAGCAACAAGAAAAGCCCAGTGTAAGCAGAAGGGAGGAAATAATAAAAATCAGATCAGAGATAAACGACATAGAGACCAAAGAAACAAAAAAGATCAACAAAACAAAGAGCTGGTTCTTTGAACGGATAAACAAGATTGATGAACCTCTAGCTAGGCTAACCAAGAAACAAAGATAGAGGAACCAAATAAACAAAATCAGAAATGAAAGAGTTGAAATAACAACAGACCCCGATGAAATACAATGGATTGTTACAAAATACTATGGACAACTCTACTCCAACAAACTGGACAACCTGGAGGAAATGGACATATTCCTAGAAAAATATAACCTTTCAAAACTCAATCAAGAAGAACATAAAAATCTCAATAGGTCAGTAACTTTGGACGAAATTGAAGCAGTCATCATAAAGCTCCCCGCAAACAAAAGCCCAGGGCCAGATGGCTTCACAGGAGAGTTTTACCAAACATTCAAGAAAGAACTAAAACCTATCCTTCTCAGCCTATTCCAAAAAATTCAAGAGGATGGAACACGTCCAAGCTCCTTTTATGAGAAGGATAAATACCAAATACCAAAACCAGATAAAGACAACACAATGAAAGAGAATTACAGGCCAACATCTCTCATGAACATAGATGCCAAAATCCTCAACAAAATCCTAGCAAATCGGCTCCAGCAGTACATCAGAAAGATCATACACCACGACCAAGTAAGATTTATTCCAGGAATGCAAGAATGGTACAATATCCACAAATCAATAAATGTGATACATCACATAAACAAATTGAGAGATAAAAATCATATAGTCATATCAATTGATGCAAAAAAAGCATTTGATAAAATCCAACACCCTCTCCTGATAAAAACTCTCAACAAGGTGGGAATAGAAGGATCACACCTTAACATAATAAAAGCTATATCTGATAAACCCACAGCAAACATCATACTCAACAGGCAAAAACTAAAACCATTTCATCCAAGAACAGGAACAAGACAGGGATGCCCACTCTCACCACTCCTGTTTGACATAGTACTGGAAGTACAAGCCATTTCAATTAGACAAGAAGAAATAAAAGGCATCCAAATTGGAAAAGAAGTAAAGTTGTCCTTATTTGCAGATGACATTATATTGTACATTAAAAAAAAAGACTCGATAAAAAAACTAATAGACTTAATAAATGAATTTGGCAATGTAGCAGGATACAAAATTAATGCCAAGAAATGTAAGGCATTTCTATATACCAACAGTGAACTTACAGAAACAGAGACTGAAAAAGCAATCCCATTTACCATCACACCAAAAACACTAAGATATCTAGGAATAAAGTTAACTAAGGAGGTAAAAGACTTATATGCAGAAAACTACACAACACTGAAAAAAGATATAGAGGAAGATGTAAACAGATGGAAGAACATACCATGTTCATGGATTGGTAGAATCAACATCATCAAAATGTCTATACTTCCCAAAGCAATTTGTAGGTTCAATGCACTCCCCATTAAAATACCAATGCCATACTTCACAGACCTAGAAAGAACTCTCCAAAAATTAATCTGGAACAAAAAAGACCCCAAATAGCCAAAGCAATCATAAGAAAGAATATAAAGCAGGAGGGATCTCAATACTAGATTTCTAGCTGTATTAGAAAGCCACTGTTCTCAAAACAGCCTGGTATTGGCACAAGACCAGACATATAGATCAATGGAATATAAAAGAGAATCCAGATATCAACCCAATTCACTACACTCAATTAATATTTGACAAAGGAGGCACAAGCATACAATGGAGTCAAGACAGTCACTTCCATAAATGGTGTTGGGAAAATTGGACAGATACGTGCAAAAAAGTGAAACTAGATCACCAACCTACACCATACACAAAAATAAACTCAAAATAGATACAGGACTTAAACATAAGATGGGAAACCACAAAAATACTAGAGGCATCCACTGGTAGCAAAATCTCTGACATATGCTGAAAGAACTTATTCACTGATATTCCCCCTAAGGCAATGGAAGCTAAAGAGAAAATAAACAAATGGGACTACATCAAAATAAAAAGCTTTTTACAGCAAAAGAAACCATTAACAAAATAAGAAAGCCCACTGTATGGGAGAACATATTTGCAAATGTTATCACTGATAAAGGTTTAATCTCCAACATCTACAGACAGCTTATACAACTAAATTAAAGGAAGATAAATGATCCAATTAAAAAATGGGCAATGGACCTAAATAGAATCTTTTCAAAGAAGACAGAAGGAAGGCAAAGAGTGACATGAAAACATGCTCAAAGTCACTAATTATCGGAGAGATGCAAATCAAAACAACAATGCGGTACAATCTCACACCTGTCAGAATGTGTTGGCGAGGTTGCTGAGAAAAAGGAACCCTCATGCACTGCTGGTAGAAATGCAGACTGCTGTAACCACTGTGGAGAACAGAATGGAGTTTCCTCAAAAAAATGAAAATGGAACTCCCTTTTGACCCAGTAATCCCACTCCTAGGAATATATCCTAAGAAACCAGAAACACCAATCAGAAAGGAAATATTGCACCCCTATGTTCATAGCAGCACAATTTACAATAGCTAGGATTTGGAAACAGCCTAGGTGCACATCAGCAGATGATTGGATCTGAAAACTATGGTACATCTACACAATGGAATACTAGGCTGCCATAAAAAAGAAGGGATTCTTATTATTTGCAGCAACCTGGATGATATTGGATAACATTATGCTGAGAGAAATAAGCCAGTCAATGAAAGAAAAACACAACATGATCTTACTCATTTATGGATAATAAAGAACATTATAAACTGATGAACAAAAAGATAGATACAGGGACAGTAAAGCAACAAACAGACTGTCAAATTACCATGGGGAGATATGGGGGAGATAAGAGATCAACCAAAGGACTTGTATACATGCATATAAGCAAAACCAATGGACGAAAAATTCTGGGGAGGGAGGGCATGTATTGGATTGGGGGGGGGGAGGCAATGTTAAGACATGTACACATAGAATACCTTAATAAAAAATATTAAACAAAAAGAAAAAAGAAGAAGAAGAAGAAGAAGAAGAAGAAGAAGAAGAAGAAGAAGAAGAAGAAGAAGAAGAAGAAGAAGAAGGAGGAGGAGGAGGAGGAAGAGGAGGAGGAGGAGGAGGAGGAGGAGGAGGAGGAGGAGGAAGAGAGGAAGAGGAGGAGGAGGAAGAGGAGGAAGAGGAGGGGGAGAAAGAGAAGGAGGAGGAAGAGGAGGAGAAGGAAGAGGAGGAGAAGGAGGAATCTAGAAAATCAGTGTGCATTGGAACTAACTAGCTTGCTAAGTGCAGAACACTGCCATAATGTGAATGAGTCCAGCTAGTCTGCTGGAAAGTACAATACCACATCTCAACTAAAACAGCCACTAGACAGCTTAACATCTCCAAACCAGTCCAGAAGCCCATCACAGACACATAAGTGAACCACAAGAAAGATCCAGTCCTGTGAAACCACCGGGCTGAACCTTGCCAAATTGTTGACTGTCAGATTTCTGAGCTAAATAGAAGGTTGTTCCTGACAAACACTAAATTTTGACATTGTTTGTTAAGTAGTAAAAGCTAATTAGAAATGTATGCATATATGTACAATAGGATCAAAGTGAATCCTGTCTTTCCCATAATTACAGGTCCATGTTGTTCTCTTGACACCTTTACCATACATTCACTGCATTGATTTCCTTTTCATGGCCAACACACCCTAAAGTGACTTCACAAAATCCCACTCTTATATAATCCCCTCCTCCAGTATGGGTGCAAGCTGTGACTTGCTTCTAATTAATAGAACCCGGAAAAGGGAAAGGAATTTTATATAGGTGTAATTAAAATCCCTTCTCAGGTGACTTGAAGTTAATCAAACAGATTATCCTGTGTGGGAATGACCTAATCAAGTGAGTTTTTAAAAAATGAATCAAGCCGAAACTGGTTTGGCTCAGTGGATAGAGCATAGGCCTTGAGACTAAAAGGTCCCAGGTTTGATTCCAGTCAATGGCATATACCTTGGTTGCAGGCACATCCCCAGTAGGGGGTGTGCAAGAGGCAGTTGATCTGTGATTTTCTCTCATCGATGTTTCTAACTCTGTATCCCTCTCTCTTCCTCTTTGTAAAAAATCAATAAAAAAATTTTTTTTTAAATAATATAAAAATGAATCAAAGGTTTAGAAATCAAAATAGCAGAGTAAATAAACAGAGTAAACATTTTTAAGCCACTAAATTTATGGAGGTCTGTTATGCAGCAATAGAACAATAATACACTTTCCATTGGCTTCTTAATAGTCCCCCCACCCCTCTTACACAGGCTCTTATCTCCACTGCTTATAATGATTTATCATTTTCTAAACCCAACAGGCACTTGGATCCTTTATCTTTTCTGATTTCTCTTTAGAAGCTGACACTTCCTATCTCTCCCTTCTTTTCAAAACTGCTTTATCTGTGGCATGTTTCTTCAGTCCTCTTTTCTCAGCCACTTATATGTTGGAACTTCTCTCTGCTGATTCCTAGAAATGCCTAAGCACTGCTTGTGTTTGCCCATAAAACTTGTACTTAACCTTTGCACTTTAGCTCATCTGCTGTGAGCCTTTCCTGAGCTTTGAGGCTGCTTTAAGTGTCCTCCCCTGCACTTCCCATTGTTCCTTGAATGTGTTATCTTTCATTGCCATTGTATTCAGATGCATCTGTGTTCAAGTTCTTAGGAGGTAGGTGCTATGCCTTTTAAAGTTTATCCCCTTAATATCTAGTCTAGTGCATTGCATATTTTCTTCCTGCAAGAAGGAAGAAGTATCCTGCAAATGTAAGAACAAAAGTACATAGAGCAGGGACATAGTGTCTCCTTAAAGAAGGCCTCATCACCTCCTTCAGAGATTGTTCCATTTAACTCTGCTACAGGCTCCAGACAGTGAGGTTAGGTGAGAGACGGAGCAAACAGTGACTCTGGTGGCCAATTCAGTCTTACCTCACGATAGAGGGGAAAAAATAATTTGAGTTCTGATATCAAGTCAGGAGACCCTCCTTTTAAAGGCTCCATAACCTATCTGCTGGGGTTGTCAAAGCAACTTGATTTCCCATAAATGTACTTTCTCTATTCTTTGAGTTAATGGTACAAATGATGTTTCATCCAGAGGAAGCAACAGGCCATCAGGCAGGAATCACAGGGATTCCACCAGTTCCAGAGCAGACCCTGGGACCTCCCACAGAGTAAGAAAATTCTCCTAAGTGTGTCCAATCTTACTCACCATACACAGTGACAAAAAGATTAAGGACAGAAACATATCCTCACTCCAAGCAAGAAGGGAAATGGGGAGGTGGCAATGGGAAGATTACTAGAGAAAGGTGGTTAAAAAAAAATTGAAAGGTGGTTAAAAAAATTAAAATTACCACCTGGTGACTTTATTCAAAGATAAAAGGAAATATTCTATATAATAAAAGGCTAATATGCAAATAGACCAAACATCAAAATGTCCAGTTGCTATGACACACACTGACCACCAGGGGGCAAGTGCTTGATATAGGAGTTTCCCCCTGGTGGTCAATGCACTACCACAGGGAGAGTGCTGCTCAGTCAAAAGCTGGCCTCATGGTAGCAAGTGCAGTGGCAGTGGCAGGAAGCTCTCCTGCCTCTGCAACAGTGCTAAGGAGATCTGACTACCAGCTTAGGTCCGCTCCCCTTGAGGATCAGGCCTAAGCCATTAGTCGGACATCCCCTGAGGGCTCCTGGACTGCAAGAGGGCACAGGCCAGGCTGAGGGACACCCCTGAGTGCATGATTTTTGTGCACCAGGCCTCTAGTATTCAATATCATGGTAAAAATTTTGCACAGTGACTGATGGTTACTAGACTTGACTGGTGATCACATTATAGGATTTAATCACTATATTATACACATGAAAATAATATAAGTGTATACCAACTATACTTTAATTCCAAAATAAATAAATATGTTTTAAAAATCACTTGGTTAGGGATGTGTATAACAACAGAATGAGGGCCTCTATATTATCACAACTGCCTCAAGGCAATTATATGACCAAGAGAGCCCTCCCAGAATCTGAGCTACTACATGGATCACCTCTCACCTACTTGAGCAAGCCAGAGTGTCATCCAGTTAGAAGCTAGAGTGTCATCCAGATGATAGTCAGGTGCAATTTACTTCCCAGCTTCTTGATAGTAATGCCATTTTTCAGGAACTACTTCAGTAATTTTAAGCTAGTCCTCCCAGCAGTTAACAGAATCTAACATGGAAGTTTAACCTGCCAGCTTTTTTCAGTCTTCAATTGCTAAGGCAAAAGCTATGTTTGAAGGATTTATTTTAATAAACTATGGAATAGGAGCTAAAGTGTGAGGCAAGAATTCTAGGCTTTCTTTCATACTCTCTGACAGTTTTTTTCTCAGCTATGGGTAAAGATAATTCATATAATGTCTAGTCCCTATTTATATCCCAGGATAATATGAAAAGGAGGATCATTTATTTATTCATTCACTTATCAGAGCACCTACAAGCATTCTAGGCATTGTGTAGGTGATGGGGTCCAGAAGGCAAAAAGGTTTTTTGGTCATAATGAAGCTCACAAATATAGTGAGACCCCAGGATTACAAGGAAGAGTTATATGTCTAACACCCTGTCCAAATAATTCATTGTAATCCCTTTTCCATGGAGCCAAGAAATCTAATGTCCAAATTTCCAATAATTTAATGTACAAACCTCCTTTATTTTACTTCAACCAGTTCTTCTGATCTTATTTTCCAAGTCTTTCTTCATTTCTTAAATCCAAGCTACATTTGAACCAAACTAATAGTATATAAAACCTCTTCTCCTCACAAATACTTTTTACACTGTACCACAAAACATGCTATTTTCTTAGACTTGTAAAATACAGAAAATATTTTTTGAGAACTTATCTTGGGTCAGAAACTTTTATGATCATTTTATGTATAAATATAAATTAATAAATATATCATTTAATTTGATCTTCATAAGGAAAGTTGATATCACTATCCCATTTTACAAATGAGGAAGCAAAAGTTTATGATTATAAGTAATCACCCAGAAGAGCATGGCCAGTCAGTTGCCCGCCTCATTTTCATTTTCCCATACCATCCCTCCAACACATGGAAGACCCTTTCCTCATCATCTATCTATTTCTCAACTTGATTTGTGCCTCTACCACCCACCTCACGCTATTTACATTAAAGTCACCAAATAACCTCCTAATTTCCAGATTTAAAAATCTTTGAGGACCTGTTTTATTGAACTTTGTTTTATATTTTCCTTGTATTACATTTATATTTTATATTATATTAAATTTTATATTTTAATAAAAGGCATCAAGTGCCTCTTCTGTAGCTGAACTGGTCAGATGATAGGGAACCTCATTCTGCCTCTCCCAGAGTAAGAGAAAGCACAAAGTAGGTAATGGCAGACAAGGGGGCTCACCTGGGAGAGTCAAAGAACTCCCATATTTCAAATTGACTGTGGCCAGGTCAGACCTCCCACCCCTGGCCTCATCCTTGCATATCTGGTCCTGTTAATATCGAGGAGAGAGGTTGCCTTCATGTTTCATATCCAGCTTTGTCAGCAAAAGGCCTTTGATCCTTTCTTCGGCTTTGATCAGGGCCTCTTGAATCTCCCAGCCTGCCCTTCTTCCCTAATCAACCAGCAGCATATATTAATCTGGCTTTCCCACCTGGCAAAAGTTCTTGCTAATGTACATTTAAAAAATCTGGCAAGGCAGCTAGGAAATATGAAAGTACAATGTTGTAAGGAAAGCTTCATTCTCCATGAGGTCTCTCAGCATAAAAGTTGGAGAACTATTGTGCTTCATACTTGATAAACATAGGTCAGGAATCAAATTATGTCACATTGTCAAAAAGGTATTATTTATTATTTTGTTATTATTATTTTTGCTTTATCAAGGTGATATGATTGATACTAGATTCATTTGAATTCTATAAGACAAATTACTGAGCTAGCTTTAAAAAATCAATAAATTTAACTAAATATTACATATTTAGGTATATGACCTTCTTCATATTCCACTCTTTTTGTTGGAAGCCCCTTTAGCTTTCATTGTATGAAACCCTCTCTCCAGCTTCTTTGGTCCCTTCTCAGTCTCTTTCAGTGGCTTCCCTACTTCCACAGTCTCTTTATATCTTACTGTTTCCTGACTTGTATCTTATATCTTCTTGATAGGTAGGTAGGTAGGTAGGTAGATGATAGATAGATAGATAGATAGATAGATACATCTATATCTATCTATATCTATATATCTATATCTATATCTATATCTATATCTATATCTATATCTATATCTATATCTATATCTATATCATCTATATCATCTATATCTATATCCATTCTCATTGTTTTAATTTATGCAGCAAGTATCTCCAGTCTCCCAGCTCTCTCCTGTGTTCCAGATTCATACTCCTACTTTCCTTTTAGATATCATCATGCCATGCTTCCAAGGTATCTCAAGCTACCCTTGAACACTTTACCTCTTCCTATCCCTTCCCAATATCTGTTATTTTTCCCCTCAGTTAATCCAACATTCATCTAATTTTCCTGGTTATAAATTCAAGCATTGTTACTTTTCCCTCATAAAACAATTCAGTTATCTCAACCCCATAAGTTTGTCTTCTTATTCACACTATTATTGCCTAAATCCAGATTTTATCCTAAGTCTTTCAGAAAAATCACTATGTGTTTATATGTGGATATTCACCTCCCTTTGAATGCTAATACTATCCCGAGGTAAGACAATTCTTACATCTTTACCCCAGCATTCAAAAACAATACTTTTTTCTGAATTTTATTTATAAGGATTTTACTTCAGCTACTTACATAGCATTTTTACTTTTTACTTACAATTTACAATTAAAATCCTACATGCCACTACAATAGAAATACTTCAAACAAAAATAACCTCAACTCAATATTTATACTACGTTCAAGATAATATAATAACTACTATAGGGAACAAAATGTTTAATAGAAATGGATTTAACAGGGTCTTTACCTATAAAGAATTTACAGTCTGCTGGGGAAGATGAGACACAAATCTGCATAGTTAATAGAATATAATAGAATAATTTTAATAAAAATGTTCAGGGGGAAAAGTTATCAGAATTAAATTGAGGGAGAGTTTGCTTTCACTGAAAGAACCAAAGCAGACTTCATAAAAGAATCAATATCTGAGAAAAAACTTCAAAGATGTAAACTTCCAAATATTTTTCTTTTCATACACCTTCTTGAACTTCACCTATGTTCAAGACACTACAGTCTGTGCTATGGATACAGAAATAAACAGGAGACAGACTTTGATTTCAAGTTATTCTCAGTCTAGTAAGGAAGAAAGATAAAATCAATTAGTATAAGAATTGAAGAGGCTATAAAACTATAAAAAAATGACAGAGATGAAAAAGAAAAACTAACCCATCTTCAGAGGGATGTCTAGGAAAAGGTGCTACTTGAGCTGAACTAGAGTGTCAAGTAGCCTGGGGAAAAATGACCTTGGGTCTGGGAAGAAAGAAACATTACACACAGAGACATCAAGAGCTCTGGGATGTAAAGGTACGAAATGTGAACATTAGTGATAATAAATACTTACTACTAATAGTGCTAATTTATAGACAATCCTGTATAAGGATTCATTTTCACCAGGTTGAACAGAAAATCACTTAACTGCATTTCTGATTGAAAACTTGCTATTGTTGGCATCAAGTAATCCAATTACAGGGTAGTCTTTACACTTTTTACATTAAACTTCTACTACGGACACCATTAAACTTATTTTAGTGTCTTCTTTGATGTTCCGTCATTTCTCTTTAGTTTAAAATTGTGTGTGACAGTCCTCTTATTTTTAATTAATCTTTTTGTATTATTACATGATGACCTACTATTCATCACTAAAATGAATTATTAAGAAACATGGAAGCAGGAACAACAGGTATTCCCAAACATTTCAGGATTCAGAACTCCTCCATCAGTGGTAACCATCATTTTCAGCCACCAATAATGAAGAAGGTTGAACTTTGCCTTTCCATTGTAGCTCTGATAGCATGAACTATAACCTCCTAACTAACCTATGCTGGCAAAAAGTTTCCAAAGTGTGTGCGCAGTATCCAGTTTGACCTCTATATATTTAATCTCATGAAAATAAAATAAATGACCAATTTGGGAAGAAATATATCAACTGGGGGGAAAAGAGTAAATTTTAAAAATTGCTAAAAATTGTTTCATTAAGAATTCTTTTTCTTTATTGATATCTAGTATCATCACACCTGCATGTTTTTTTCAAAGGGGCCCCATCACACTACCTTCTACTGAAAATGGAAACTCTCACATCTCCTACTTGGTTATTCCATCATCTTTCCTGAGTTAAGAAAAAAAAATATTTAAGCTTATAACCACTTACTGAGAATATGTTTAATTATATGACTAGAATATTTCCAATAACTAGCTGAGAATAAACTTCAAGAAGAAATAATTTTTTTCCAGTCCAGTCATCCTGGGTAGATAGCCCAGAAAGAGTCTTCTATCACCAAAAAGCAGCACAAGGTACTGGATGCTTGATGGAGATATGAATAAGGCATCAGGAAGCCAGTTGAAAGCATAGAAATTAAGATGGGCTGGCACCAAAAATAAGATGCCTACTCTACTGTTTTGCATAGAGCCAAAAGTCCAACCAAAAGTCTAGGTCATCAATAATGTTCACCCAACTACTTTGGGGTGCTTGCAAATATCTGGTCTGATAGATCCTAAACAACATCTTGGTACTCACCCATACTCACTGTCAAGGGCAACTCTCCATTCACTGTTTACTCTAAAGCAGCTTCTGTATTCCTGACATTCTACCTACTCTTTGTTAAAGTCATCTAATAATTTCATTACAACAAATAGACAGACAATGGCAAAATCTTCATATTTTCCCCTTCAAAATCCCTCCCTTTCTTTCCTTGCTATTTTTTCTTGCCATCACAGACACCAGTTTTCTACTATACCAAAGACTTTCCATCCACCTTAAAGAAATCATTCCATCTTGCTGCTAAGTTATGGGATGGGATCTTCTTCCTATTTTATTGAAGCCAGTCCCACCCTGGTGGCTTTCAGGACTACAGTACATATTTCCCTTAGGACATACAGGAGGAACTTATTTTTCCTTATACACTTTTATTCCCTACTGTACCCTTTACTACTCTTTTCCTAGTTTGAAAGCAACATGTTTACTAGTATATCTAAAATCCAACGGGTGTCCTCTCATTGGATGCTTCTCATGCTTTCAATGTGCCTCTTGAAGCACCCAGCTCACCAAGCACTCTCCCCTAAGAAACTCCCATTATCAACCTTCCCAAGAATTGTTCAAAAGGAAAAGGTAGGGTTTCCTGAAATCCATTCCAACTACAGGTTTTACATTTTCTCCTCAGCCAATTCACAGTATAATTGTATAATCTTTTATGTCTTATAAATGTACTGCCTATGTTTACACCTTGATGATTTATGATAATAAGATTTTGGTTTTGTAACGTCTTTTTCTTTGAGTATTGTATGCCTTGACGCAAGAACATTCTAGAACAAAGGGTGTATCAATAATATTTTTCTCTTGTAAGAAGAAACACCTACCTGCCCATGCTTTTGTTGAGAAGCCATCCCATGAGGCATTTCAGGATGTGATGGGGCCTGGAGGTTTGCTGCCCGTGTTTTGGGACGCACCACATCAGAGACCGGACTGGAGGAGATGGCCAGAGATGTAGGCCGAGTAGCTGTGGTGCCCGTCCCCCCGTGGAGGCTTTGTTCAACTTTTCTGCTTGTAGCCTCATCTTCCCCTTCAGAGTCCACAATAAAGACATATTCCGCTTTGAAGAGGCCACTTTGCTGCATTCCTTGGGTTTCGTTCACTTTAAATTCCCTTACTTTTGATATCTTTCCAATGACCTCTGAAGGATAAGTCAATGCCCCTCTGTCTCTCTGCTGTTGGCTCCCAGCTTTCAAGGTCAAGTACTCACTGAAATTAGACTGCAATAAATAGAAACATTGACATCAGTTTGATATATGCTACTTTTTTGCATGTACACTTAAAAGCATAGTCTGCATAAGGACAAGAATTTCTAAAAATATATTTAAAGATCAGGTTGGCTGAAGAAAGATTAGGTTGAAGTTAACAGTTTACATTTAACTAGCCCATCCATTTGTCCTAGTCCAAACTCAAACACTGTAGGCCTCAGAATCAACATCAACAAACAAACCTGCTTTCAAATAAATGTTGAGATGACTTTGTAAAAAGAGATGGAGAGAGTAATGTTTTCCATAAAAACATTCATGAAACAAAGGGAGACTGGTACAGGGTTTAGCTAATGGTCAAGCAAAACTGTATAGTCTGTATAAATGGGGGAGAGAGGAAATCCCATTGAAACATTCTAAAATAATATAAATCTCTCTAAAAGTCTGACAGGAAAATTTAAATTGGAACAAAATTCACAGATATTCAGACAAAACAATCTAAGCTAATTAGGAAGAACTTGTGAATAGGACACCAAAAAAAAAAAGATAGACATTTTCAGTATGAAGTACTTTTAGTTGTTATTTTATTTTGGATTTGTAATTCTATACCTTTGACCATCCAATTTTCTATGAACATATAGAAGGTTCATTAGACCAGATGTAAGACAGCTTTACCATGCTACTAAAACATTTTGTTCTAAAATGATAGTAGCTGTGCTATGCTCAGATTGTGTTTAAAAACCTAATGTTAATTTTCTTGGTTTTGATAACAATACTATCTATAATTATAAAAGTATAATATGCTAATTAGACTGGACAGCTGAACAATCTTCCAGACATCATTCTATACATCATTCCAGATGAAGCCACTGTGGCAGGGGCTGAGGCTGAGGTGGTTAGGGGCGATCAGGCAGGCAGGCATAATGCTTAGGGGTGATGATTCAGCCAGGCAAATGGTTAGGGGTGATCAGGCAGGCAGGCAGGCAGGCAGGTGAGTGATTAGGAGCGATCAGGCAGGCAGGCAGGTTCAGTTAGGAGCCAGCAGTCCTGGATTGCGAGAGGGTGTAGGCTTGCCTGAGGGACTCCATCCCTCGTGCACAAATTTCATTTACCGAGCCCCTAGTGGTTAATATTCTTCTCTTAACCTTTTATTTAAGTTTAAAATTCTTTCAAAATAAAAATTTAAAAGATGCTAATTAAACTAAAATAATTTTAACTGTGGTCATTAATATAATGTGTGATAATAGGTATGTATATCTTCTGTGTGTTTAAAGTCAGAATAGAAGTTAAATCATTGATTAGCTGTAACTAAGCTAAGGAGCTGACTTTACACACTCATTTCACACCTTTTAGCTTGTGCTGGTAAGGTCAAGATAAAATACAAATTGCCTCTGATTAGGATTTCTCTGATAATGGTCACTTCACATATTAATTATAATGCTCTATAATAACAACCCCCAAATTGGAAGGGTTTAAATTAACCTAGAAGTATTCAATGACAGATTTCTTATTATGAAAAGTAATGGAATAACTAAAAAACTGGCAAAAAAAATTGAACTAGTTTTTAAAAACATTTTTAATGATCTAAAATAGCCCATTCCCCCATAGTCTATCATTCTCTATTCCTTTACTCTGAAGCATTTTTACAGCATTTGTCACTACTTGACACTTTATTATATATTTTTTCAGTTTTTTTCATTGCCTGTATTCCCAATAACAAATAAGTTATGAGTTGACTTGATTCACTCAGAATACACAGCACCAAGCATGTAATACACTCAGTAAATAGTTGTGAAATATCAAAGAAAGGGATTATTTATCCTCTTCAATTATAATACTAAACTTTAAAAAAATAGAAAGAAAAAAATTTCAATCTCATTTTAACAATGTAGTTCTGTGTGTATCATTGCAAACATCAGATGATTATCATCATCCTAGGAAGCTTTGGAGATCTGCAACCAAAATTGGTTCATATATTTACAGTCTCACATAATCATAGTGCCTAACAACAAAGGAACCCATCAATATATTATATGTAGTTGACTACTGTTAGAAACTCACCAGAATTGCCTTATGCAGTATTCAGAAATTTTCTAAATTAATTTAGCCCCAACGGTCTTTGAAATAAGATAGCTTTGAAATACCCAGAATCCCAGATATATTACTACTTGCTAGATAAGGTGTTTTCACAGAAAGTAAATCAGATTATTTTATGCCCTTCTAGTTGATACCTTCAAGAATACCACAAAGTCCCCTAGTCACATTTTATTTAAAATAAGACAATATTTAAACACATTCTAAGGATTTTTTAAACCCACATATCATTTACTTTTCTAATACAAGTCATTTTCAGATTTCTGTCCATCTTGTCTTAATTTTATTTTCAGTCTTGGTCGCATTTTAGATAGGTATAATCATGGTATAAATGCAATTTTGTAGCCTATTTTGTGACATATTGTAAGGTTAACATTTTCCATGAATTTACATAATCACCATAATTATAAGTTTGCCAAGGTGAGGTATTATCATATTTTAACTTTTCTGGTATTGTGCTGATTTTATTTTTCACTAAATATTTTTTATATAACCTTTTTTTCTTTTTTTGTCCTATTTTTGGAGATAAATTTCAAAAAGTCAGGTTATTGAAAGGCTATGAACAGTTTTATGATAGTGGATAAAGATTTTCTACCAAAAATTGTACATATTCACATAACTAGCAACAAAATGTGAGCCATGTGAATATTCCCACAATGGCCCCCAATGGATATTATACTTTTTTAATGTTTCCAATTATTACATGTAAATGTAGCACCTTGCTGTTTTATCTTGTATTTTCTTTATAAATAAATGTAAACTTTTTTGTTTTTATAATTTTAAAATACATTTGAGAGTAGGAGAGGTTGCAGGAGGCAAACAATAAAATATCAACTCAAAAGGGTTGAGAATAATGTATTAGAGAGAACCTGGGATTAGATTGCATTTAAGTTTCTGCTACACAATTATATTTTTAGTCAACCTTAGATTTCTTAGCCAGCTCACTTGAAGTGGAGGAAATAAACATCCATTCAAACTTCTAAGGCATTCGTTTGGATAATGTAATTTTATTTGCTTAAGATTTTAAAAAAAGAATAAAAATAATCCTACCCTATTTACAGTTTCTGGATTCTTATCACTTGGTTCCTCAGGAATTTTAACAAGGAATTTAGAGGTGTCAGCCAACTGAGAGTGGGTTGGTAGTCTTCTGACAGTGGGGACAAATGTGAAGATCAGAGGTTTGGCTTCAGAATCACCAGAAGAGACCTATGAGACATGTAATAAATTAGAGTTTCAGTCTTGTCAAAGGTTCATCTTGACTTTTTCTCTATACACCAGGATATTTATCTCACTTATTTTGATAAATTGCCTATTGTCCTGTGATCGTGTATATGGTTGCCAAAGAAAACAGCTATAAAAATAGTCATAGAGTATCAGGAAGATCCTGTTGTAGGGGATGACAATAAAACAACAGGTGGCAAGTTGATGTGCTTGAATATTATAGGGCATCTCTACCTTGGTGGGTTCATCACAAACTCAGCTTCCAGTCTGTTTCAAAAGGACTTTTATCCTTTTAACCCTGGTTTAGCCAGTTCAATTGCACTCATAATCACTAAACATGCAAGAAACTTAACATTTATCAATAATGAGAATGCTAAATGTGAATTCAAAATTGGAAGTATTCTTTTCTGGCTATCAGGATGTGAATGCCTGTTAAAGGATATATTTTTCATTCATTCTTTATTCATAAATAAATTTCATTGAGTATTTTCTATGTGGCAGGCAATCAGGAGCTAGGGATAAAAAAAAAGTGAATAGGAAACAGTCAAATAGACCACTCACAAGTAGAAAAAGGGTGTGCACAGAATACTAAGGGAAAAGTGATAGGGGTATCTACCCAACCTAGAAACCTCAGAGAGAAAAAAAACAAACCTGAAATTTAAGTCCCAGTGAAGAGGAAGGTAATGATGTCTGGGGCTGAGACAACCAGCAGAGAGAAAGCATGGGAGAAAGCAGCAGTGGGGGGTAGATCACGCTTTATTGTGTCCTATTTATTGCCACTAAAGAACCATTAAAGATTGGGAAATGACATGCTCACACAAGACTTTTAGATAGATAATTCTGGTTTTGAAGGGACACAAGACTAGAGACAAGGACACAAAGGCAGCTGCAATCACTTTGGGATTAAATGAAAAGGGAGAAAGAGAAGATATTGCTGTGGTTTTCTCTTTTGAAGTTTGGATGAGAAGGAGAAAGATTAAGAGTGGTCAGACAGGGAAGCAGAGTCAAGGAGTAAGCCTTTTGGTCCATAATGGGATAAACTTGAACATGTCTTTAGACTGAAGGAAAGAGCCAGTAGAAAATAAAAGCAGAGCAAGATCTTGGAAGAAGCAGGCAGAATAAGTTACAGAAAGGAGAAAAGTAACATGGTCTCCTTGGAGTCCAGAGAAAATGAATTAAGTTGAAGAAAAGCTCAAGCATCTAATGGAGTGGAGGAGCAGAAAGGTGAGGGGAGATCATTTTTTATATAATCAATGTACGTGACAGAATTAGCTCCATCTAGTCAGAGTAACACTGCTCCTTTGCTGCCTCCAGGCCTCTGTCAGAAAAATATATAATATGGTCCTGGATGGTTTGGCTCAGTGGATAGAGCTTTGGCCTGCACTGAAGGGTCCTGGGTTGGATTCCAGTCAAGGGCACATGCCTGGGTTCCGGGCTCAATCCCCAGTAGGGGGCCTTCAAGAGTCAGCCAATCAATAATTCTCTTTCATCATTCATGTTTCTATCTCATTTTACCTCTTCCTTCCTCTCTGAAATCAAAGAGAATATTAAATATATATGATATGCCCTGGCAAGATCCTTACTTCCCATTCCCTTCAAGCTGTACTACCTTCCTATGCCTCAAACAACTTGGACCTTATCTCAACATGGATTTTAACACTGATCACCTCTGTCCCTGTGAAAACCCAGACCTCTGCAACATCCCTCAATTTCTATATGCTATATACACTCCTAGTTTTGTTCCCATCTTATACCATGCTCCAACTTGTTATACTTTCACTGTTCACTGTCTGGGGTTCACTCAGCCATCACAAAATCCTCCATATTCTTAACTTCTTCCTTAAATATTTTAGCTCTCACTAAACCATGGTTCCCTCTGAAGGACTCTCCTTCCCAAGAAGCTTTCTCAGTGGTAGCTGTTTCCTCTCCCACTGACATGGGAGTAAAATAGGTATTCTCCTTACTTCTGTTTAATGCTTCCAATCATTCTTCTTCCTTCCTCTTACCTAAAAACTTCCAGCTTTGAATCTTGTGTCATCAATCTAGAACACTCCTTACTTCTCCTTTTCACAGTTACCTGCCCATATCTACATCAAACTTTTTTCTTTAAAGATTAAGTTCCTGGTTCAATCTACTGTCTCTTACACTAAGCTTTTCATTTTTTTATACCAGAGTCCCACTGCAGGAATGCACGGGTGGGGTCTGGCTAGCCCGGCCCCAAATGGGGCCGATTGGGTCTGGGCCTGACCAGAGGAGGTGGAAGGTTGGCTGATTACCCCTCCCCCACCCCAATCGGGGCCTGATCAGGACCAGGCCAGCTGGGGGAAGAGGCCATGGGTAATTGGCCAGCAGGCCTTGACCCTGATTGGGATTGGGTGACTGACTGGGGGCGAGTCTGGCCATGGGAGGGGCTGTGGGTGGTAGGCCACCAGCCCCTTCTCCGAATGGGGTAGGAGGTTTCCATTGGGGACAAGGGACCTGGCGGAGGGGCGGTGGGTGGTTAGCTGGCTGGTCCTGCCCTTGATCAATGTAGGGGGGGGGGCAATCTGGGAGGGGCAAGTGGGGAGAGGGGCTGCAGGAGATTGGCCAGCTGGCCCCGCCCCTATTGAGGTGAGGGGGTAATCAGCTGCCAGGTGGTCAGGGGGAGGGGCTGTAGGCTGATCAGCGTGGTGGGGACTCATCAGGGGTAGGGCTGGCCAGGTGGAGGGACTGAAAAAGGTTAGCCAGCGAGCCCCACCCCTTATTGGGGTGGGGGATGTGATCAGGGGCAGGACTGGCCAGAGGGAATGGGCGGGTGCGTTTGGCTGGTTGGCTGCCCTTGATCAGGGTGGGTGAGTTCAATTAGGGGTGGGCCAGCAGAGGGGAGGGGCCACAAGGTTGGCCAGCTGGCCCCTCCCCCTGATCCAGCCAGTTTGCTGGTCACAGTGGGCATTAGAGTGACTGGTCTTTATGGTCCTTATAGTGTTACAGTCACTGGCTTACATATAGGTTCAATGGATAAATTTTCTAGTATTGTGTTGCCTCTACTCTCGCCTCTCACATTCCTAGCCTAGATCAAAACCAATGGTCCCTCCATATTTTTGTTTTTCCATTCTATGACCACCCCTTCTTTTCTTCCTATACCACTCACTCCAGTTTTCTAACTCCAACACCTCGTGGATCCCACAAGAATGAAAATCTACTGATTCTTCCAACATTAGGTTTTCCCATACTTCTTTTTTATAATCATCATGCATTTACCACATGACCACATTTACCACAACTACTCCCATGCATACCACCCTCTAACACTATTATTCCTGTGTAGGTAAGTCACAGTTCTCACTAAATCTGTCCCCATGCCTATTCTACCCCTGGATCACAGAGGTGAATGTGGTTATGGAAAATCACATGACTGTGCTTACTGGTTTCACTTCAAATTTATGACTCTGAGCCTCAAGCAGGCCTTACAGAGCTGCTCTATAATCATACTATGATTCCATAGCCCATTCATTCTTCTACTTACCTAGAAAACTCAGTTCTTTTTTTTATTTCTTCAAGCCCCCAACAACTCCCCTAGTCTCACTCTTAGCTGATGACTTTGTTTCTCATTCCATTAAGATAATTAAAGCAATCAGAGATCTATTCACTCACCTACATCTTTGTTATGTTATGTGGCCTTCAATCCTGATACTATGCTCCTATTAAAAACAATCCTCACTTGAACATTGTACTTACTTATACTTACTTTCATTTATTGAACAAGGTCTTATCAAATGCCTATTAACTGTGAGGTACTTCTGAAGGACTGGTATTATCACAGTGAACAAAATCTCTACCCTAATGGAATTTACATTCTAGTGAACAGAGAGTAAAGAAAAAAACTGTAAAATACATAGTATTTCCAATACTTATACACTATGAATACTAGCTATAAAACTATTGCAATAACCCATGAGAGAAAAAATGGTAGCTTGCACTCAGGTTGCTGCAATAATAGTGATCAGAATTGAAAACTTCTGGCTATATTTTAAAGAGGAATCTTAGAAATTGCTGAAAAGTTAGATGTAGGATATAAGAGATAGACAAGAGTCAAGACCAGGTCAACATTTTTGATGTCAGTAATTTCTTAAAACATGAGTTATTATTCACTAGATGGAGAAAACAATAGGTAAAGCTTGATTGAAAATAAAGATCAAATTTGAAATATACATCCAAGTAGAATGTGTATAGGGAGTCAATTTTAAAGGAAAGTCTGTGCTGGCGATTAAATTACTAGGGTTATTAACCTATATATAGTATTTAAAACCATGAAACTAGATGAAATTACCACAAAGAGGAAAAAAAAAAGAGATCCAAGATTAAACCTTCCAGACTCTACCATTAAGTTACCAACCAGCAAAGGAAGAACAAGTAAAGGCAAAATGGGATTTGAATTTTGTTAATCTTCACTGGAGGATATTTTTCCATTGATTTTTAGAGAGAGTGGAAGGGAGGAAGAGAGACAGAGAGAGAGAAACATTGATGTGAGAGACACACATCAACTGTTTGCCTCCTGTACAGGCCCCCAACCAGAGCCAGGAATCAAGCCTGCAAATGAGGTACATGCCCTTAATAGGCATTGATCCAAGGACCCCTCAGTCCACAGGCCCACACTCTATCCACTGAGCCAAACTGTCTAGGGAAACATGGGCTTTTAAAGAAATTAGGAAAGCCTGGAATATCACTGACAGGAGTAGGAAAGAGGACTAACCATAAATAAACAAAAGAATTGACAGATTATACTGGGAGCCCAGCCCAAATGTAAATCTCTGAGTTGTAGTAAAGCAATTTCTTAGCTTTTTTATATGCTATCCAGGGATGTTCAACTGCCTATCAAATGAACAGAGAAAGTAAGTTGTAGCATTCAGGGAATTGACATTTGGATGTGGTTTTAGCAGAAGGATGTTGTGAGTACAAGGAAATTGAGAGTACTAATGAGAGTAGAGCAAATGATCCACCATGGACAGAGTTAGTTTAATTGGGTAAAGAAGAGGGACCACAGATTCAAGGCACTAGAAGGCTTAGGGTCATAGCGTGGTTGTGAGAATTTAAGATTTAGAAGTAGAATAATTCTAGGGGATTAAGAGGTCCAGGCTTTAGCCTTGAGATTGAGTGTCTGAGGTGAAAAAGCAGGTGGGACACTAAGATTGTGAAGGTTAAGGAATTGTGACACAAGAATGTCAATAAGGTCATCCTTATGAAAACCAAAGATGTGCTGGGTAACCGAAAGACTGGGCTGGAGAGAAAGACAGACAGCATGGTGGCTCAGCGTGAGACTGCGGTTAGACTAGTGTACCTGAAATAGGCTATCTTGGAGGCTAGGTTATTAACTGAATATTTCCTTTGTGGACATGAGATCAAACAAAGAGGATGGGATTTCCTTGTGAGAAATTTTGCTAAAATTACAGGCTTAACAAACGAAGTGTCTGGGTCACTTATTATAGGGCATACCTTTCTGGTGATTAGTAAACTAAAACATCTATGCCTTGTAAAAACAATGCATAATCCTTAGTGGGTGTAACCTACACAGATAAACCCTCCTGAGCCAACTTTCATTTTTTGATATTCTTTTTATCCTTGAACGATATTTGTCATTATTCCTTGATTATAATCATGTTACAAATCTCCGTTTGCAACTTATCATCAGAAGATAGAAAACCAGTGCTTTCCATTGTAGGAAGGAACATTAGATCTTTTGTGAGATTAGGGAAGCCCACTAGTCTTATCAGCAACACATAATGCAATACACTTTCTACATGGATTTCCTAGAAAGGTTTCTTGACATGACTAATCTCATCAATAGCATGATGGATGGAGAGTGGCTTTAGCAAAGAAATCACTTAGGTTGTTCAGATAGTTCATCAAAGACTGTCATTTAGAGGTCAAAGAAGAGGTGACAATGTGATTTTGTCCCCAGGTTCTGTAGGCCTCCCTCTTGCCCCTACATGGTGACTATAGGTGTATTTTTGGTTCCATCCAAATGAAATTTAAATAGTAATGTAGTACAGTCATTCAGTATAAGCATTTCATATGTTATGAAATACACATAACCATTAGTAAAAGTAAGTGTCCTTGCCTTCTAAAGCATATAAATAATGAAAATTCACGTCTCCAAAAGCCTTGCACAAGTTGTATAATTTAATACTCCTTAAATCTCTATAAAATACACAGATCTCCACTCGTGTGGATGAAAAATGATGCTTCTGAACAGACTGTTGAACCTCAAAGGCAGGGGAGGGTGAGTGTGAAGAGTTCAGCCAATGCACTTGTAGGCATGTATGCATAATCCGTGAACACAGAGAGTGAGATGGTGAGGGCCTGGTGATCGGGGAAAGTGGAAGGGTCTGAAAGAGGTTAATGGGGGGAAAAGGAGGACCTATATAATACTTTAAACAATAAAAGTTTTTTTAATAAGAAGAAAAGAAAATTTTTAAAAAAGAAAACTGATGCTTCAATGAATAAAGTGTGCTTTTATAACAACACCCTCAAAGAAGTGTCACATAATCACATGTTGACAATGAAAGCAACTAAAAAGAAGCAAAATTCTTTTCTTATACTTCATTTGTTATATTTTCTTATAAAAGTGTCCCTAGCCTACAAAAATTTCTGTACCAGTTGTAGAAGAATACTTCTTTTAAATTTTAATTGAACCAATAGATGCCAAGAATAACATTAAAAAGGAAAATCTAATAGGACTAAAGACTCATTTATCTTCCTAGGTTACTGTTAGAGAACAAGATCAGGGAAAAATTTCTTTCCATAACACATTCCTCAGAACAGCCACCACAAAAAGGGCAATGGTTTGGTATTCGCTTTTAAGTGGGGAGTACAGCGTTAGCATGGGGCTCTGTTCTCTGCCTTTACCTAGCAGCCTCTGATCTTACCAAGGATGTACAATTTTTTTTGTACAGAATTCAGTTGGAAAGGGATTTGACATTACAGCAGCTACATTTAGATGAAGAGTCACGTGTTAGCCTAGCCAGTAGACTGCTAAATCCCTTCTTCAGAAAAGAAAAAAAAAATGCTATTTACCACATACTGTGGCCAAGTTTCATTGGAGCCCAGAAATGAATCGCTATGGTGATGAAAAATCATTTTCCACACAAAGCAGAAGCAGATGCATGTTAATACCATTGCATTTGTTAAATGCCAGTTAACACTTTCAGTTGTCAGTGTGGTTTAAAATCACGTCTTCATTCCTATCCTTGGGAAACTATTTTAATAATAGAAATTAGAGCTGGCAGGATTCAAATCTTTTTTTAAAATGGTTTCAAGCACTCAAAAGTTCTGAGCCTGTCACCTTCTCACCATGCAGCCAAATAATTTAAGAAATTGTCTCCCTCCCCTCCTCCCCCCCCCCCCCCCCCAGGCCATGACAGCTAACTGCTCCTTTGCTCTGTTTCAGGCTGCAATGCCTTCGTTTCTTTCATTTCCCTAAAAGTTCTCTCCCTCCAGTGTTGACACCCACACTCACAGATGGCCACTAGCCTCCTGTTGAAAACAGACATTACAGGGTGTCTTAGCATTGACACCAAGCCAAGGGCCATCCTGAGCATTTTCTCTGGTTCCCCAGTAAGCAGTTCTGCCTTTACAGTAACTGCAGATAACATTTCTCTTTGATACACAGTCAAATTTATCTACACCCAGGCAGCTCTCCCTCAAGCCCTTTTGCGGCAAAAAACACAGTACCCAGCCTTTAAAAGTTCTTGAAAGCATAAAGGAAAGACTTCCTTTTACCTGGGGTGTGGTCTGAACGCTCCCTGTTAAGATGCACGAGCTCATTTGGAAGTAATAGTTCCCGCAGTCCCTCGGAAGCCCCTATTCGGGAAGCATTGACTCATCACATAAGGGAGTGAGCAAACCAATGATGAGGTGGGAAGGGAGCCTGTGACTGAAGCAACACACACTCACTCACACAGGGAAAAAAGAAATAATTCTGAAAAGAGGCAATCCTCTCTGAAGTGAAGAATTTTGTCAGCTCCAGAGGGTAGATTTATAGGTGGACAATTTTTAGGTTTGTAGCTTTCTGAGCGGTCATACTGGCTGCTGAAATGGAGCCAGCAGAAGGTAAAAAAAGCCACCGATATGTGTTTGCCCTCTTTTCACGCATGTGTTCCAGTTACATATTCTGCAGAAAGAAGAGACGCCAGATTGTACAGCAGCAACAAGAAGCTGATTGAAGGGCTGAGCATCTGCCAGTCTCAGTGATCAGTTGGTCACACTTCCTGAGAACACTTAAAGGTACAAATATATGCAAACACTGTGTCTAAATAAAAAATGGAAAACACACACTGATCATTTAAAAAATTCAATAGTTTGAATTATCGGTCCTTGGCATGGAAGTAGCAAGGACGATATAGGAGCATCTGCAGTGACTGAGGTTTTGCTCTTCAACAAATTAGCTATAAAATAAAGCTTGGAATCAAACATTTGTCAAAACAAAATTCCATTCCAACGTGTTTAGGAGACTGTGAGTGGCCTGAATGAAGACAAACTTTAAAACTTCACACGTGAAATTGATTGAAGTCCTCAGCTTTCAGTATTTCTATTTTCTAAGTATTGATTTTACTCCAAATCTGTAATATCTATATTTTTACTCTGGCAATGAAAGATGTTGTGTCCTAAGCACTGGTTATAGACCAAAGGATATGGGAAAGAATGAAAGCTTTTTTTTAAGGACTTAGATTATGCCTCAACATTTTTGATGTTATCAAAAACTTGAATTTGTGGAAATATTAACAGTAAATTAATTGTCAAAGTGACTCTGTTAGCACACTGGAAAAAATATTAATATTCCAAATAACATAGTACTTTTTGACCTAAAAAATGATGTGAATTTTTAAATATAGATTCTGTTATATCAACTAAGAAATTATGTGCTTTTCTATGTTATGTATGAGTATATTTTATATGTTCAAAAGAGAATATAACATCCTCCTGCCCTCAAAGACCTTATAGCTCAATTGAGAATATACAACAGGTATACAAATAGCAGAGATATAGAGAAAGGAAAAAGAGGAGGAGGAGGAGGAGGAAGAGGAGGAGGAAAAAAAGAAACAGAAAAGAAAGGAAGAAAAAAGTAAAGTCCCATACTGCAGTTCTCAAATGTTGCACATAAACTGCCCAAAGATCTTATAAAAATGCAGTTTCTGATTGAGGACATTCAGAGTGGGGCATCTTTCTGCATTTCAATTTGATGCCCTGCTGCTGGCCTGTGACACATGGCTTGGAGGAATTTTTCAGTATGGTGTGAGAACAGCCAACCAGAGGAATTCAAGGAGAAAGCAGCATTTGGGCTGCTCTTAGAAACATGGGGGAAGAGGGAGCTATAAAGATGGGAAAGAATAGCACTAATTTCACCCAGAGAGGAAAGCTTACATGAAGGCACCGATCAGAACTGCAGGGAGCAGCAGGTGTAGTCTAAAAGGACGGGACCCTGGAGTCAATTGACTACTGGCTGTGGGACCAGGGAAGCTGCTAAACATCCAAAGTCTCTGTCCTCTCACCTGTAAAGTTTGGATAAAACTTTCACAGGATTCTTGTGAGGATAACAGTAAAAGTCAGCATGTAAAGCCTTAACTCTGTGCCAGCAAATGCTTAATATGTCTTACTCCTGTTAGTGCTGTTGTTATTCAGTTTGGTAAGTAACATAAATGAGAATAAAGGAAATAAGGCTGGAAGGTTAAGTCTTGATCATCAAAAATCTTGGATTAAATTGTTTTAATTTACTCAGTGGGGAATAGAAATGAAGAATATATGTATTCTATTATATATATTATCTAGTAGTGGCCCAGTGCACGAAATTATACATATTATCTACTAGTGGCCCGGTATCCCTCAGCCTGGCCTGCACCCTCTCTAATCTGAGACCCCTGAGGGAATGTCTGACTGCTGATTTGACTGGCAGTTGGGCAACCTTCTTACAATCTGGGACCACTGGCTCCTAACCACTCACCTGCCTGCCTTCCTGATCACCCCTAACCACTCTGCATGCTGGCCTGCTCACCTCCACCTGCCCCCCACTGACCTGCTCGCCCCCAACTGCCCCTCCTGCTTCCGCTGGCCTGATCACCCCGAACTGCCCTCCCCACTTGGCCTGATCACCCCTAACCACCTCTGCCTTGGCCCCGCCACCAGGGCTTTGTCCAGAAGGACATCTGGACAGTTGGTCTCCCAAAAGGTCTCCTGGTCTAATTAGCATATTACCCTTTTTTAGTATAGATTGTCTTCTTTTCCATACAAACAACTATGAACCTACTTTTATTCCACCCTGTATTTTGCTGTAAAAGGTCACCTATATATATTCTCTGAGTCTTACTGGCAACATTTTACTAATCATTTTTCTTTCCCATTTTTTTTAGGTTTAACTATATACTAGAGGCCCAGTACACGAATTCATGCACCAGTGGAGTCTCTTGGCCCAACCTGCAGGATCATGCTGAAATTGGCTCTCTGACATCCCCTGAGGGGTGCCAGATTGAAAGAGGGCACAGGCCAGTCCAAACAACCCCATTAGTGCATGATCAGGGCCAGGGAGGGATACAGGAAGTGGGCCAGCCAGGAGGCTTTTATTATGTAGGATATAAAACACAAGTGACTGAAACGACTGGAACAACCAGTTGCTATGACATGCACTGTGGCCGGCTAACCTCTGGCGGCCCCTTCCCTCAGCCAGCCAGGCCCCCAATTGGCCCTTCACCTCAAATGGGGACCCCCTCCCTCTCATCAGCCCAGCAATCAAGCCCCAATTGAGGTGGGGCTGGCAGCCAAACTCCCAAGGCTCCTCCTCACAGCCACCCTACCCCTACCCCTTATCTGGGGCAGGGCCAGTCAGCCAACCACCTACATACCCTCTCCCAGCCATCCAGCCCTGATCTGCCCTGATTGGAGCAGCCAGCCAGACCCCACCCATGCACAAAGAGGGTCCAAGTCTTCTTTATCCTGATGTCTTTATCCTGATACTGCTTTTTAAATAAATAATACAGAACAAATAGTCTCTCTTCCTGACATGCAAAACAAATTTGTACAGCAGGCCTCTAGTACTATATAATAAGAGACTAATATGCTAAGTACCCAGTCGTCCAGCCAGCTATTCAACAATCAAAGCATAATAAGCTAAGGCCACTCAAACCGCTTGCTATGAAATGCATTTACTACCAGGGAACAGATGCTCTGACCAATAGGTTAGTTTACTGTTGGGGTCCAGACGTTCGGGACTGAGTGAGATGAGCTGGACATGCCCAGGAGCCCATTCAAAGTTCCTCCAGGCTGGCCAACCTTTAGTGTCCATCCCCAGCCCTGATCATGCACCAGTGGGGTCCCTTGGCCTGGCCTGTACACTCTTGCAACCCAGGACCCCTTGGGAAATGTCGGAGAGCCAGTTTTGGTGCATGAGTTCATGTACTGGGCCTCTAGTTAATTAATAACTGATGGTGTTAGAGACTATTATGTTAATAGAGATTATAAATTTTACTTTAAAAAACACACACATATAGTTATGCATTATAACAGCATGTATCATCCATCTGGTGAGTAACTACATATAGCCTCAAAAAGCAGATGTATTTAGCACAATTTCTATAGAAACCATCCTCATTTGAATAGAAAATTATGGTGCCTGGTCAAAAACAAAAACAAAAGAAAATAGGCCCCAGTCTTAAATTATGAAGAACAGGTAAGTTACTTACACAGATGGAGGGAAGTGAGGGTAGTCTATCCTCCAATTACAACCACTTTTCTTATCAATTAAAAGGTCACCTAGGGTCTGCCCTAGACCCTGAAGTATTTTCTAAACAAATAATTTTAATGATCTCTCTTCAACTAAGGAGCACAAACTTCTCTATTGAGTTACCTTTCTCAAAAAAAATAGTTTATTAAAATTTGCAACAAAAATATATAATCTAAAATTATCTTTAAAATCTGGCATCATTGATGGCTGAAGTAAGGCATCATTCACCCTCCATACTAAACAGATATTGCTGCAGTACCCCTCAGCCAAAGGCTCTTAAGATATTGCTTTTAAAATAAGTAATACAGAACAAATAGTCTCTCTTCCTGACATGCAAAACAAATTTGAGAAAAATATATTAGCCCACAAAAGTTTGCCAAGAAACATGAAACTAAATAGATCCACCTACCCAGGCTACAGGGTGTCCATTTGTCTGTTCCTCATGCCTTATGCTTGATAAATGAAGTTATTAGAAATCCCATTTATTTATCTTAATAAACACCTGTTGCATGCCAGGCACTATTTCTATGCTTTGGGAGACATCAGGATAAAGAAGACTTGGACCCTCTTCTCAATGTGGGTGACAGTCTCGTGAACAAGACACCTTCACAAGTTACACTGGTGGTGAGTGAAGTAGGAGAGAGTGCAAGGTCATATGCTGAATATAGGCTGCATAAAACCTTGTCTCAGGCCATTCCCAGGGCATCTCACTCTTAGCTGCTGTTTCTTGTTTATTATTTCAATTGACCAACATCTAGACTGGACTCTACCATGGCTATGAGTGGTGTTTTTCCTTTGAAGATAGGAATCATCAAGAGTTTGGATTCCTGTCTCTAGGGATGGGTGATTCCAGAGATGTCAATCAGGGCTATCCCAAATCGCAGACTCCAAAGTGAGTGTGTGATATTTTAAGAGAATTCATCAAAAATGCATGAGATTCCATCACAGCCTAACTTGGGCCTCATTTGTTTCAGACATCTGGATTGGCCTCATCTGGATTACTTCTACTCCAGTGATTACTGCTTGTAGATTCCCTTCTCTTTTGGATATAACATCCTTGTTAAAAGAACACTAGTAAACCTCCTTAATTCAAGTGAACCTGAAACTTCCAAATACTGAAAAATAATCTAGCATCTAAGTGAGAATGTTTGACATAATTAGATATTCAGAAGAAATGAATAGGCCTTATGAATGGTAGAATTTAAAAGAAGAACTGAGAAAATGATAAGAATAATTTATCCATCAGAAGCCTGTCTGGAGGCTACTATCCCTTTGTTGAATCATTTTCTTAGCTTGTCATACCATTTACTGTCATACCATTTATTTCCTCTTAGTCCTCTTCCCATACCCTGGACATCCCTTCTCTGTCTGCCTTGTGCCATCTGACCCTTAAGCTTTGAACTAGCCCAGGAGTCACTCCTTGGATAATCTCACCCAGCCCCCTAGCTCTAAAAGGCACGTATAAAACAATGAATTTCAAATTTAATTACCCAACCTGGATGGCTTCCCTGGGTAATACACTCATGTATCCAACTAACATCTTCACTTAGATACCTCAGAGATATCTAAAACTTAATACATTTGAAATTGAATTATTTCTCTTTCTCCTGAAACTGTTCTCCACCCCCCACATTTTTTCAGCATATAATTGTATATATTTCTCATGACATGGGCCAAAAATGATGGACTTATATTGTTTTTGTCTTGCCTCCTGGTAATTCCACATCAATATATCAGTATATATTGCTGGCTCTCTTTTCAAAATAAATCCAATCAATGAACATATCACTACTTCTATTTCTAACATCATAGTTGCAGAACCTACCACTGTCTCCTTTCTGAATCACTTTCTTCTAACTAGTTTGCCTGCTTCCACTTTGCCTCCTGTAGTGGATGCTCTGATAAATCCTCTCTCCCTTTAAGCTAGGGAGTATTTATTTCCCAGATACTGGAAGTGTTGGGACCATACTCAGCTGTCAGTCCTCTCCAGGAGTAGCTCTCAGCTGAATAAAGCTCCTTACCCACAGTCACTCACCTTCTGCACCCAATGGCTATGGAGACATGATGTAAAGGCCTGGCACTCTCATTCCAATGTTTGACAACTCTAAAGGGTGATGCCGATTTCACAGCTCCTCATGAGATCCATTAGGCTTTTGTTGAGACTGCATAGCAGCCCTAATCTCCCTCTGCCTAATCTTGCCTCCTTTCCATTTCCCAAAGGTATTGTTAGTAATAGCATGTCTATGAGGATACACTTCCTGCATGCTATTTTTCTATCTCACAGTTTGCTTTCTGAAAACCTGATCTATTGTATCTTACTGCAGTTATTTTCCACACAGTAGCAAAATTGCACCCAACACAAGTCAGACCATGTCACTTCTTTATGTAATGCCCTCAAATAGATTCCTTTGTCACCTAGAGGTTAAGCCAAAATCCTTACAATAGCCAAGAGCCCAATGTGACCTGGTCCCTACTATCCTCCTCTCCTCAACTCTAGCCACAATGCTTTTTGTGCATTCTTAGAGAATGCTAACCCCACTCACTCCCTGGAATGTTTTCTCCCAAACTCATTGTTCCTTCCCTTCCTCAGGTCCCTGCTTAAACATCACTAACTGTAAATCATCCCTCGCCACCCTACATAAAATTGCAACTCCGATCCCAGCCCCTTGCCCACACTCATGTCTACCAACTACAAACCCACTTGTGCCAACAGTTAGCGAACAACATATTCAACAGCACAGGAATATGGATTAAATATGAAGATGAGGAATTGACTAAAATATCTCAAAATATCCCAAAGAGATAGTAATAAAGAGTGGATGAAGGAAACAGCTAGGGATGAAACACAATATTTAATCCTAATATTCGGAGATTCCATAGTGAGTCATTTATAAGAGAAACAATTTCTAACCCAGAATACGGTGCATAAAATCTTATTTGTAAGTAGACAGGGTGATATTAACATCTTTAATTTATATCATAATTTTGCAATGTAACATTTATTTCCAATGTAACTGTTGGTATAATACATTTTATATGTACTTTATTTAAAATAAAAGGGAGGCAACATCATCCTATTTTATATTTCAGATATATTTACATTTAAAGAGTGTTCTTAAAAAGCTTTCATCATAGTCTAAAGTTAAGTATTTTATCCGTATTGCTCAGTTTTAATAATGATTAAAAATTGTTCAAAATGTGTTATTAAAATGGCTTAAGCATAAGAGTTTAACTGATTATTTAAAAAGCTTTAATCTCTTTACATTCAGGCACTTCCCACCATAAGTCATTCCCTCCTCCACATATAGGGTATATTATCATAGAAAAGATCATTAACTGATGTTTTGTCATTAAAGTCTCATCTTGACTTTGAGAAGCAATTGCATTTTAAATTAATTTCATCATACTTGGGTAACATAAAGAATAGGCCAAATATAAGTGTGACCAGCATATCAAAAATATCTATTGCTCACTTTACATATTTTATATTTTACTTCAATTCATCATTTCTTTTTATTTCATCTCTATAGAAATACATGACTTAGCAGAATAACTGAAGGCAGGTGTCAGAAAGCCAGTTTTTGTATTAAACTGAAAGAACAATCTAGAGAGCAATATAAGGATGGATGTAACTAATTGTGTTTGCAATATAGTAGAGCAAACATGAGCTGTAGTTCAGAGTACTAGTATGGTCTTCCCAACCCTCTGCTTATTAGCTATGTAACCCAAGACAGGTTCTTGATTTCTCTGAGTTCCATTTGTCTATGACCACAGAATTTACCACAAAAACTGGGACATCCTCAAGGATGAAAGGAGGCAGAAGCACTATTAGTAATTTTACTTTAGGACAATAGGCATAAAATATAATTATTTGGAGCAAACCAAGACATAATCAGCCTATTTATTTGCAACTCCATGATAATATCTCAATACTGCTGTGAGGTTAAAAGGGCATGATATAATCTATAATAATAAAAGCAACCACCTCCCCACCATTCTTCCAGCCGACTTCTGGACAAAGTCAAGGCTGTGAGGGCCAAGCTCCTTGCACGAATTTCGTGCTTCGGGCCTCTAGTATTCTATATAGGAAGTTTGACCATATATGTGTTGGCTCTCTTCTAGAAAATAGGGTACCTGTCAGGGATGGGGATGATATGAGTTGCTTACTGTATTATCTTTTAAAAATAGAGGAAGATGAATGACTTACATGCCACCTACCCTGCCTAGGATGCTCACCAGCCACCTTCTTCCTAGTTAATTCCTCTTCACCCTGCTGAGTCCTAAGGAACTCTAAGATTCCAGGATGAATTTATATAATTTCATCATGAGACTGAATGATTTCTGACACACAGTGTACTTCATAAAATATTACCTAAATATAAGTATATTTACCTAAGTATAAGTCAAGCTCTTTCCTTGACTCCATGTGTCGGATGCAACGGTCTGTTGTACACTCTTAGCACCTTGTACTTCTCCATCACAATTTGCTGCCATTAAAATTATATGATTACATAGTGAGTTCTTTAGGACATGGCTCTTCAGTTGGAACACAAGCCCCAAGACAACAGGAAATGTCTATTTTGTTCTCTGCTGTACCTCCATCACCTAGTATAATGTCTATCACATAAGAGTGTGTCAATATATGGCCTTTGAATAAGTGAATGGTTGTGTGCATTCATGATAGTTAAATGGAACATTCAGAGCAGGAAAGAGAGAATTCTGTCTTCAAGAAATATCTGATATCAGGGTCCACAGAGTAATGAGTCATTTAATCACTGTATAATTTTATTACTTTGAAGATAGATCACACATGTAAAAATAACAATACACTCTGAATGCCAAAGCTGGGAATGTTTTAGGCGTTTGTGGAAGGCATCAACATCAAAAGGACATGTGAGGGGCCAGGGTGCGTCAGTTAAAATAGGAAGAGCATCTCTCTCTAGATTACTCCTCCCACTCTTGGCAGCCACAGGCTGTCACCCTGGCTACCCCAAACACTGCACTCATTCATCCCAAGGACAAATTTTGTCCTACATATAATATATGTAAGTATCATTTGAAAAGTTTTATGTGTTGCTTCTCTTGATATTCAATATACATCATCTCTTATATTTGTCAACAAGCCAGCATGAGAATTATGATGTCCATTAGACAACAAAAATGAGACCCGGAAGATTAAATTACTTACTAACAGCACATGATGCAATTGGATTTGAACTCAAGTCTGCCTGGCCAGAACCCAGGTGAATGTTGACTCATATTTGCTGACTGCTTCTGCCAGCCTTACCTTAGAAATACTCATTTATAGAAATGTGATAAAAAAAAAAAAGGTGGTAGTACAGGGTGCATTACAATGCAGTAACCAGCAAGGATTTTGTTCTTAACATGACTCCTACCCAGGAGAGTTGGGCTCTGATGGACATTTTTCCCGAGCTTTCAGTATTCATTCTCAAAATGTGCAAAAATGTGGCTACATATTCTGACCTTTCTAACTTTTATATCTGTTATTCTCTTATTGTGTCTATGTCAGTCTAGCTAAAAAAAGTAATGCATGGTTATTTTATAACATAATTTTAGAGCTTGTATGCATAATCCATGGGCACAAACCATAGGGTGGTGAAGGCCTGGGATAGGGGAAGGAGCAGGCTATAACAAGTCAATGGGGGGAGGGGAAAAGGGGACATATGTAATACTTTCAATAATAAAGATCTAAAATAAAATAAAATGAGATATCACCAAAAAAAAAGTTCATGTTGTCATTGGTATGAGCATTAAAGCTACATAAATTTCACTGTGCATAGTACAGCTTAGACACAGGAAAATATTATTGCATGACTAAATGTGTTTATAAAAAGTGTCATTATATTAAATGAAGAGCATTTATCTTCAAAAACATCTGAAGTAATGGGTGAGCTCTACCCTATATTTATACTACAATTTATTAATTTCACTAATGGAAACAAACTTAGAGTCAGAATCAGATTCAAATCATAAATCTACCTATAATTAACAGAAGATACCATGTAAGTTACTGAAATTCTATGAGATTTAGTTTCTTCATCTATAAAGTAGACATAATACAAACATCCAAATCTCACAGAATGAATGTAAAAATAAAATGAGATGACATATAATACCTCTAGTATATAGTCTGACACACAGGGGACATGTGAAAATACTAATATCTTTTTTTAGAAGAGGGTAAATGTATGTGATCCAAGGAAAACTACAGTTGACACAAATATCAGAATACTATCATGTTTGCCTGTAGTCTCCTCCTTTCCCCCTTTAATGTAGTCACTCCAAAACAAAACAGAAAGGCAGGTTTTAACCATCTTAACCCTTAACTATCATCATCCTAAAAATCTTTTATGAGCCCTGTGACTTGCCCGCATTGCTAGACACCAGACTTATCAGGAGGGAGCCAAAAATGGAGTACCAAGTTAACAGGTTAATATTTACTTCATATCCTCCAGAATCAATCACCGGTTAGACTGGGGGGTTTTCTTGAATGAAGATGCATATGCACTTGTAAAAGATAATAGAGTGGGGAAAGCTTTGCAAGTGAATCAAATTACACTGGGAGAGTCCTTCCTTCTAATTTTAGATTTAACAGTAATTTTTACCCAGTATGCCCATATATTCCTGCAAAATGGGAAAAGTCCTGGGATGAACGCTACCATGCAGTCTTCCATGAAGATAGAAATTAATGATGTGTTTCTCCTCTGATCACCACTGCATTCCTAGTGCTTCACATTTAGTAAATACTAAGCATACTAGCGCATGTGTTGGATGAATAAATGAACAGTGTATGCCTACCCTAGAGAACATAAGAAACAAAGGGGCTATGGAGTAAGCGTGAAGAAATGGGAGATAAAACACAAAGCTTTTCTCCCCAGGACTCATCTTAGTGGTAAGTCAGCAACTGTGAGGAGGATTTAAACTCCCCTTGGCACATCTCTGACTGAAGCACATCAGATGATAGAAGGCTCCCTAAGTCAGAAATGGCTACTGTTTCGAGGGTAAGGTATTAAGGAGCAATATAGAAGATAGTCTGAGGAAAACATTTGCATTTATTTTCTTCTCACAGTGTGTGATGAAGTAATATGCAGGATATAAGAAGATATTTTTCAAGTTAATAAAATAGATCACATAAAGGTATTTTTGTATATTATGAGAGGGAAACTGAAATAGCAACCATCTTACCTGAAAAGAGCACTCTTTATCAAATTTGCTCAGGAATTACAATACAGAGTCTATTAAAAGTTTACGATGAAACATGGTTCCCTCATTTTCAATAAGGAAACTGGATTATCTAAGTCACAGGGATTTTGTGATAATTAAGCAAAATTACACAGGGGACATTCCCCACATTATGCCTACAATCTGATAAGCTCTCAGGCATGGTTAGTTAATGTTGTAGCTATAAGAAATAATGTTGAGTTGCTCAAATTAGCTAGCAATCTAACATTAAGCATATATCCAAAACCAAGAAATGCCAGTTACATAATCACCATTTTTAAATTCCATAAAAATATTGTTACTGAATATTTACGTCCAACTACTTTTTCTTTAAAATTAGTATTTGGATTTTTTTTTCTGTTCAATTTCTTTTCTTTTATAGTTTACATCTCTGTATATAATGAAAATCCATCCTCACTGGTGATTTTGTTAATTGATACGATTACATGGAAAGGCAAAGGCAAACTTATTTCCTGCAAGCCCATCCAGTCTAATTAGCAGCAAATTCGAAAACAGAAACACTTTTCAAGTCTTTGGTTTTCAACATCACAGTACTATTTTACTCAGAAATCTAATTA
Source organism: Vespertilio murinus (assembly GCA_963924515.1). Lineage (NCBI taxonomy): Eukaryota > Metazoa > Chordata > Mammalia > Chiroptera > Vespertilionidae > Vespertilio > Vespertilio murinus. The sequence continues at coordinate 130,742,727 of OZ004705.1, read as the reverse complement.
TAGTGTTCCTGGTAGAAGTATTTTAAGAATCACTTCTCAGTCTTTTGAAAGCATGTATGGACATTGATAAATCTGATTACCTGGACAGAGTTAGGAATGCTGAGCAGGCTGGCAGTCTGTAAGTCTTAGATTCTGCTACCCATCCTGTATTATGTCCAGCTATGCATATATATATGTTTTTCAAACCAACACGTGACCGTGTAGGAGATGGGAGAGCCTTGGAAATAAGTTCTAGAGGTTCTAATGACATTCAGTTGAACAGTCGTAGGCATAAAGGAATTTGAGACTCAAAAACATCATTGTTACAGCACACAGTCATTGAAATGTTTTGCTGTAAAGATAGAAAGAGCTCTTTCTTTCTTGAGACATTTACTAAGTTCCATAATGCATCATTTCAATTCTCTCAATAAGCTTACTAGTGAAAATGCAATTTATTTTCCCTCAGGACTTCAAATTTTATTTAAATCATTTAAAAAAAGCCTTTCCTTTTAAAAATGACATAGAAAAAAATGAAACAAAATGAATCTCTCTCCAAAATAGTGTTTTTAGGGAAAGAATGAATAATCATTAAGTACTTTTAATATTTTCTATGAAAATATACATGAGATTTTTGTCTCTGAAAAAAAATGTGTGGACTTTCACCAATTCATTACTTTTAAAGAAAACGTTGGCTTTTCTAGACTACTAACCAAGGGCTCAGCAACCAAAAAGCTGGGTTTGAATCTCAACTCTGTTACTCAAAAGCTGTTTGAATTTGGAAAGATTATTTAACATCTCCCTGCCTCAATTTTCTCACCTGTAAATAGGAATAATAAGAGTAGCTACAAGGTTTAGGTTGGATAAATTTGTACACAAAAGCACTGGGTACAATACCTGGCATAGACTAAGCTTTCCACAAATATTAACTATTATTGTCAGCTACTACTAACAATAGGATGACCATATATGTTTTAATAGCTCATCTATTATTTCTTCCTTCTTCCACCAATTCCCACAGCCGTTTCCAACACTTTTAGAGGTAATCAATGAGTGACCTCTTAATTGCTCATATCATAGATGTGTTTTTTTCTGAAATCCTGTGTTAATGACATTGTTGGCTCCTTTCATCATCAAGAAAGTCTTCCTCTGAACCCTCCCTGCCCTGGCTCTTCCCTAGTCACTCCTCTGTGTCCCTCTCTCCTCTGAGAGAAGGAACCCACAGACTCAGACTTAGCACCTCCTCCTCCATTTGCCTGAGTTCTGTCTGGCCAAGCCCAGATTCTCCTTGTTGCTGTTTCACTTGGTGGCTCTAATACAAGCACCGCAGTGCACATGATTGGATTGGGGAGTTTGACAAACATGGGCCTGAGGCTTGGTTCTACCATTAATAAGTTGCACAATCTGGATCAATTTATTAACTGCTGGAAATCTCCATTTCCTCATCTGTAATAGGTCATTTAGAAAACCTACCTCATAGGCTCCATTAATTCAGACAATAGACATAAAGCATTTGACATAGTGCCTGGTATGTAGAAAATGCTCATCATATGTTAGATAATTAATATAAATGCCTAATTAAATGTCTAAAATATTGACATTTTATACACTCATATAAAATAACTCTTTTTTGCAATAATTCTAGAAATGTTTTACTGCTACCATCATTTTCAGGACACCACATTTTTGCTTTTTTTATTATTTTCTCTCTTGTTCCTATCATCTGAAATAAAATATGCTAATATATTCTTTCATTGTAATTTAAATTCTTCTCAGTTGTGTATGTTGCTGCTTTGTTTAAAGGTTATATTCTGGGCAGCTTCAGGAAAATCACAACACTGAAACACCTTTCTAAATGTAGTTATAAATAAATACTTTATTTTAGAATTTATTTAAGGGAATTAAAATGATATATCTTAGCTCTTATGCCTACTTATAAGTCTAAAATATATGGTTAGAGTGACTTTAAATAAAAAAAATTGTCAATATAATTTTGAAAAAGCAAAGATTATATTCTGTAGCCGCCCTCACTGGTAGGTGTGGCCATGTGATTAAGCTGTAGTCACTGAGATATGTAATTAAAAGTAAGTCTCCTTAAAATGATGTGCAATGCCCTACTCTATTATATCCACCATTCTGCTTTCTGGAATTTGGATGTGATGGCTGGATCTCTAGAAACCACATTAGACACTGATAGAAATATGAATGAATTAGCAGGAAGAGCTACCAATCAGAGTAAAGACTGACAACTGAACTTTTTTTATGTGAGAGAGAAGTAAGCATTGATGGTGAGATTTCTTTCTTGTCTACAGCCAGATCTAATCTTAAATGGATTAACAACATTTTAATTTCTAACCCTGCCCTAACATGTATCTCTTCCATCTCCCTTGGGCTCACTCTACCAAAATGGTTCAGATCTACCAGAAATCTATATCTGAGTTTGGAATTGCTCAACTCTTTTCCTCTCATATGAATGCTGTGGTATTTATATTTCATACCAACTATTAATTAGCCCAGTGTTTCCCAAACTTTTGACATATGTGTACCCCTTCTATAATTTTTGTAATGCTGCATACTCTTCATCAAAAAAATGGATGTATTTTAATAACAATCAAAATATTATTTTTTTCTTTTTTGGGTATATATACAATAGTAAATGAAAAATAAAATTATTCATAATATAAATAAAAGTTATATTATAAATAACATTTATTTGCACACAGGATCATCTCACGCCTCACAAGCCTGTGTTGACTTGACTCATGAGAACGTAGAATTAGGCGCAGCTAAGCACGGTGCGGTGCATATCCCCACCAAACTCCGGTGCAACGCGTACCCTCACCAAACTCTTACAGTACCCCTGGAGGTACACATACCACACTTTGGGAAACACTGAATTAGCCCATTGAATAATCATGTCTCTTGAATTATCTGTAATATAATTAAGACCAGGTGTTGCAGGGTGATTTCTCCAGAAACAGATCTCAAGACAAAGTTCAGGATGCCAATTGTTTCTGCGAGATTAACACAGGTGAGGGGAAAGGGGCAGACTGGGAAGTTGAACTGTGATGCAGACCTAACAGGGTCAGCAAAATGGAGTAGGGAACCCAGGAGTAAATATTACCATGAGAGTATCCTGTGTCCAGCCAAGGTGGCCAGGTCTTCACCTGACGTGGCTGCCCTGAGAAGATGTAATCTCAGCAAAGCATCTGTTTGCAGATGAGGCAGACTGGGAAGAAGGTGACAGTTACAGGCTGTCTGCCAACCACAACTCCTGCAGCTCAGCAACAAGACTTCCTCAGCGAAGGATCTGGGCACCACATCTCTGTGTCTACTACCCCGTGTCTAGATTTTATGCTTCTCTTCCCCAAACACCAATTTTAATATTAAACCTACAATAGGGGTTTGGCAAATATTTACAGAATCCTTCATTAAAACATAGTCTATGCCTAGCCTAAGAAATGTATCTGTATGAAGTTCCTGAGATGAATCTACTCATACACTTTAAAAAAAAAAAAGGTATCTAAAGGTATTTTTTTTTTCAAAAAAAATTTCCTTCTGCCCTAACTGGTTTGGCTCAGTGGATAGAGTGTCGGCCTGAAGACTGAAGGGTTCCAGGTACAATTATGGTCAAGGGCATCTACCTTGGTTGTGGACACATCCCCAGTAGGGGTTGTGTAGGAGGCAACTGATTGATGTTTCTCTCTATTCAATGGTTCTAACTATCTATCCCTCTCCCTTTCTCTCTTTTAAAAATCAATAAAATAAAATTTTAAAAAAATTTCCTTCTATAACCAGCATTGACTTAGAAAGGCTTAAGGCCCTTGTTTTACAGAACATGCATTTTTACTTAACTCCATGTAATGCCTAGATGTTGCCAGGGCCTCCAGACACATTCCATCTGAAATGCAAGCTGGTGGGGGACAGTTGCCAGGTTGACTGGATTGCTATGAGAAACTCTGTGTTCTTGGGGGAAATCTTCCAAGGAAGAAAACTCACCATTAATCTTGAGATCACGCTGCAAATTCATTATGAAAATACTTTGATTAAACACCCACTGTTATTGTTTCCACTCTTCTCTCAAATGCTCCAATTCTCTTTCAATCTAAACTCACTTGGGGGTCTCTAAAGAGTGTCATAACTTTCTAGAGTTCTCTTAAATTTGTGTCTCCACTTTATGAAGGGGTGAGAAGAAAATGACATAAGAAAGCAGCCTACTTCCTTATGTACTCCATCCTTCTTTCCTACTGTCACCATTCTATCCACTCCCCATTGCACTCTAGTTACAGCTGGCGCTGGAATAGGATCGTGCAAGGGAAAGAACCCCAGAATTGAATGAGGTTCTGATACTGGTCACTGATAAACAGGACAGCAGCGGTAGGGAAGAAGCAGCAGGGGCTGAAAAAACAATAATAATAGTAATAAATGAAAAGCCAGCCTGAGAATTAGCTGAGAACCATCCTCTCACTTTCTTGGCTCTTTATGAGCAGAGGGAAGGAAAGTCTGTGTCCCCATGTTGAGTTCTGAGCTGTGACCAATCCTTCTAATTCAGCCTGCGGTTAAGCAAGATTGAACAATAACAAGGTGAGTTCACTTTGTGTGGCTGCCTGCTGCAAATCTTCCTGTATCTTCTCCTACCCACTGTTTCCCAGAATATATCTTGAGGGTAATTTAGCCAATTTAAGAATCACTCCCATCTGTTCTCTGTTACAAAGATAGCTACTTCAACAGATCGCAATCTTCGCTGGTTGGTTGGGGAGGGTGGTGATGTCGGAGACTGCCACCAATCCACAGAAAAGTCACCTACGTGTAGTTTCAATTTATAATTCCCTACTTGAGTGTTTTGGAAATGTTTGTGCTTGGATGTTGTTTTTTTTCATGCCCCTGAGCCAGAAGGCCTTGTCAGAAAGTCAAACTTTGAAAGTGACAAACTGCTCTGATCTTGTAAGGATGGTTCAGTTGCCAGGGAAACTGCTTTAAAGAAAGAAACAGATCCTATTCATGAATTTAGAAATGGAAGAAAGAAAAAAAACAGATGCTAAGTTTTTGAGTGAATCTCATTTACTTGGAGACATATCAGGGTCGGTGCATGCTAAAAATAGGTTATAGTTTTTGGCCATAGATGTAGCAAAATTATCCATGTCATAGGAAACCTTTATACTACAGCCCAGAAATTATGAAATTATGAATAAAGATTATTTATTTTAGCTTTGTTAATCTAAAAAAAATATGTCCTGACAAGATATGCATATTCCCCCCCCCCCAAGAAACCCATGAGATCCAAGAAAATCACCAGGACTCATCTCAAAGCCCTGCACAGGTGAAGGCCTCTGGTACATATTGACAATATAATTTTAGTTGAGGGGAGGCGGGGGGAAGGGGTGGGAGGGGGACAAAAATCCCTCATAAAAAATAAATATTAAGAGATTTGCAGAAGTGGACAAGAAGCAGATCTGGATTTCCCTTCATAATACCACCCCTGCTGATTAAGCCTAAAATATCTAGAACTTCATTCTTTTACCTCATAGCCAGTTTCAGATCCTTTGTTTAAAAATGAGTTTAATACTGAAGAAAGAAAAAAATTCAAATGTCAGATATTTGGGCAATATAAAGAGTGGTTTCTATAATGGGGTAATAGGAATGAGGCTAGCAGCCAAAAATAGATTATTATCATCATCACTGTTAACACCACCATCATCTGTTATTACTATCATCAGTATTAACATAATTCATGTCGCCTTCATTTCCATTATCACTGGATGGAAAAAAAAAAGGCAGTTATTCCTCTTTGAGTATTTACTATGTGCCAGAAACGGCTAGTGCTTCACATTCATTATCAGACAGTTTTCAGGATTTGGCAAATTTTTCTCTAGAGGGCCAGATAATACATATTTTAGACTCATTGGGTCATACTTTCCCTGTCACAATCACTCAACTCTGCCACTGTAGGGGTGAAAGCAGTCATAGAAAATCTATATCATAAAAGGCCTGTGGTTGTGATGCCGCTATGAGTCACAACTAAACAACCAGTCAGCAGGGGTGGAGGATGGGGGGTGGGTATTGCGGCAAAAAGGGTGCATAAAGGCAGACGGTGAGTGGGCAGAGCTGCACAGTAAAGAGGGCACAGGGGATGGGCGCTGGGCAGGCTGGAGCAGGGAGCACAGCTTGGGTCCCCAAGTGGTGATCAAATGTGCTCCCACCATAGGGGCAGGGATGGAGGACACGTGGCCTGCGGTAGGGGTTGGGGGGTGCACGGGGGAAGGGTGCAAGCTGGGAGCATTGCGGGGCACCAACAGCATCCACGTAACATGTGAAGAGTCGTGGGGCGGCGGACATGGCCCTGATAGCAGGCTAGGCCTAGGGAACCCTACACACGCACAATTTCAGCATGCACTGGGCTTTAGTGTGCAAATAAATGGGCTTGCCAGTGTGCCCACCCAATTGATTTGGGCAGGTGGGGTTTACCAGCCTCTATATGATCTCATAAATGTCTTCAGGATGCTGTGAGGTTGGCAGGAGCATCCTCATTCCTCCAAGGAGGGAGGAAACCAAGCCTGTTAGTGGTTGACTAATTTGCCCGCAATCACACAGGGAGGAAATGGGGTGGAGGACGGGTCTGAGCCTAGGTCTAGCCATGGCCAAACAACTATCTGCTCTTCACCATCACATTTCAGAGCGAGATGCATGTATCCCTGGCTCTTACTCAGGATTATTTTAGGAGATGCACATATAAACATTTTAATAGTTTCATTTATTATAATATGTATGAAAAATATAAACAGCAAATCCAACCTTCGATTTTACTAATATTAATTTTTAGATGAAATATAAAAACAATTCTATATAATCCTGCTTGTGCCTTTCCATGCTTTAAAAATAAAGGAAAAATTATACCTGTTTTTTGACAAGTAGGGAAATTTTTAAAAATATTCTTTATGCATGTGTCATTGTGGTCTTTCAAAAGCATTTATCCTATCCTCTCATTTGATCCTCAAAAAAAAAAAAAAAACCAGGAGGAAAGATGGGTGATATTATTATCCCCATGCTGCAGAGAGAGAAAATAGAATCCTAAAAAAGTTAAGTGACGTGCTCAAAGCACGTACTGTACGGCAGCCTGGGGAAGAGCAGAAAGTGCTGGCAGCTGGTCCTGAGATTCCTCCTGCTGTGTTTTCCATGGGCTCTCAAAGGCCCAAAGTTGTAAATAGGCAAGTTGGGAATTTTTCGTGTCTCCCACCACCATGCCAAAGACACAAGGTAACCCTAAGCCAACAACATGAGTCAGCTTTCTTGGGCCTGGGGTGCCACAGTGCCAGTAGCAGAGATTAGCAAGTGTGCCTGTGCATGTGCAGTGGGGCATGCTGGCCTCCTGAATCCCATCGGAGCAGTTTGAAAGTCTTCCTGAATTATCTACGAATCACCTTGTAATGGCCAAATACTAAGTGACTTGACTCTGAATTTCCGTATATGTTTTTCAAAGAATATTGGCTTTAGCTGCTAATGAACTATTTGACCTAGATAAGTGCTTTTCAAACCACAAGTTATGACTATGAGTGAGTCCTGTTAAGCATTTTTAAGTGAATTAGAAAAGATAAGAATAGTATGGAACAAAATAGAATTTAATAGAAAATATCCAAATGAGCACCATTTCAGAGACTCTGTTCAGATTTATGTGACTACACGCGCACACTGAATTTGTGGTTAACAATTTTGAAAACCATTGGACCAGGTGATCTGCAAGCTTTGTGCAGCTTTAAGAGTCATTAACTCTATAACCCATTCTCACTTCAATAAAACCAATTAATCCATACACTGAAGTGACTGAGAATCAATAGAATTATATTTCTTACAAATTCTGTCAGCATCTTAAAATATTGCAATTATTAAGAAACTGTAACCACTCTATTATGAATGCTATCCTGTTATATTATGAATTTTATTATCATGCTGTTTATGTCATTATTATAACACTATTGGTATATTAATAGTAATAATACATTTATTATATTATAGATATAATGTAATCATACCAATAGTAGTATATCTTAAATGGGAAATATGATCAACAAAGAAAAATGTTCTGAAAAACCTGCCCAACTCTCATGGTACTATTTGCCTACATGTAAATGAAATAAGACCAAATGAGATGTTTCCCAGCCCATCATCAAATATGAGCCCATATTGAAATGAATCAAACATATATCAAGATATGTAAGAAAAGCAAAACTTTCTAGTTCTGGCCTCCACTCGAAGGGTACCATATAGGCTAATTCTAAGCCAAAATGTTACAATTTGCATTGAGATGGCAACTCCTCTGTCCGCAGGAAAACCCAGCCAAAAGAATTCGGCCCTTTTGGTTCCATTTTAATCTGGAAGTCCCAGAGGAAACACTGCCTCATTTGCAGAAATGGTAGTGCCAGGGTATGTGATAAATGGAATGAAAAGGGCAGGAAAGACACTTCAAGAATTCACTCTCTGAAATTGAAACCCCTTCTATTTTTAATCCTCTCCCTTGGTATTTAATTCCAGATCCTAGTCAAGTCATGTTGTAAAAAGAATCCAGGTTGACAAATTAACAGTGCTTCACTTAGCTGCAATTTCCCTTCTGAAAGCTATCTTCATGGATTAGTATTCAGAAACACAAGCTCAGTTCAGTGCCAATTTGCTGAGAAGAGAAATGACTCTGAAATCTGAAGAATTAAAAAGCAGAAATCATGAAATTAGTTAAGTACAAAGAAATGAGAGAGTAAATAGGAATATGTGAATGTGCTGAGTGTTTACAAGTTCTCAAACAGATGTGAGTATAATTAAAAGAGGAGGCCTGGGGTTTAGAAGGATCGTGGGGGTTGATCCTAGGAGCACTTGAGACTGTTTCCCAACATTAAAAGTCAAGTCATTTGCTTGTTCTCCACCTCAATGGAGGAATGGTTAGATTTCATTGACAATAATAAAAATCACCATTTATTTGGAACTCGCTCATTTATAGTCCACAGATCTTGAAAACACACTCTTATTCCTATCTTATAGACAAGGCTAATCCATTCTCCTGGCCAGATTCCTTGAATAAAATCTTTTCATTCTCCATGTTCTCCTATATTCAACTGATCAATAATTTCTTTCAAACGGTGTCTATGAAGAATGCTTATCTTGGAAACATTGTTACTCAATAGAAAAAGAAGTAGTGTTTAGTTCAAACTTCACTGAAACAGATTTTTAGAGGCTTCAGCTATTAGATGTCTCCTTTAAAGAAATATACATTTTGTAGTATTTAGTTTTCCATATTTAGTAAGCATACTTACAAGACAAAAACTTAAGGTAATTTTGTAATTTTATTAAACAAATGCATCTTAAGAATCAAATTTCAATGGCCTAACTTTCATTTATCAAACCAGAAGTGGTTCTCAACCTGGGACTATTTCAACCCTCAATGATTATGTCTCAAGACATTTTTGGTTATTACAACATGGGGGAGAGGTGTCCTCCTGGCATCTAGTGGTTAGAGGCTCTAAATATCTTACAATGCTCTGGTCAGCCTCCCTCAACAACCACCCATCTGGCCCAAAATGTCAACCTTGCTGAGGCTGAGTAACCTTGCAATAGCCAAGTAATTTGCTCCCCTACATTAACCTCAAATTCATGGATTTCAAGTTCAGGTTCAACATAATTGCAGTTCAATTTATGACTCCATGACTTGGAGCTTCAAGATTGCTTGAGAATTTTAAAGTCATGCATGCCAAAATCATCTGCTATACTGTCATCTCTCTCTCTCTCTCTCTCTCTCTCACACACACACACACACACAAAAAACAAAAAAAACAAACAAAAAAAAAAAACACTTAACCCAGATGGAATGCCCTGCATACAACTGGAGCCCTGTACCAACCAGTGGCTCCAACTAAGAAGGTCAGAGTGACTCATGGAGTCAGAAGGATTAATATTTTAATGGCCAAAGGAAGTTATTCTGGATAAAAATTGAAAATAAAAACAAGTTAAAGTGAAAGACTTAGAATAAAGCTATCAAACATGGTAACTGATTATAGATGTATGAGTATCTTCCTGAGAATGATAGAGTAACTTATAAATCTAGTTGTCTCTAAGAGAGAATAGGCATCCTTCAATGTATAGTTGTTGTGGCATAACTTTTGTATCTCAGCACATCCTTAGAAAATAATTGGTATGCTTTCTATAACAATCTGAGCATTTTTCTGCCAGAGAAGACATGGTAAAAGATTAGCACTAAGAAAGAGTTGAAAAGAAAACTTAAATCCCTCAACAGTCAGATTCCATCCAATGATAGGAAGGTGAATTCTGTGAACTGCTCGTTTTCTGCAAACTCCTAATATGCAACAGCACAAGAAAAGAAATAAAGAATCAGAAAACAAATAAAAACTGATAGATTATTCAACTCAATTTCTTCTAAGAATGATACTTCCAAATGAGAGGTAAAGATATTAAAAATCTTATTAGGGAAAGGTTCTATCAGCAAAGATGAATAAAAAATTAGTTATGGTGGAATGGGCACCATGAGGATGCTATTGCTTTGAGGAGATTTAATTCAGGGAAATAAGACAAATGCCCTGGATCAAATCCAATTTAATTCAGAGTATATACTGATGGCCTAGGTTTGTTACAGCTCAATAGTTTTTGAAAATGTTCACGTTTGGCAGCAGTTCAAATTAAATAGTGAAAAAATGTTCAATATAGATTTTAGTGTAGAAATAAACCCAGTATTTGGATTTAATTCAAGTGTTAGCAAATTCTTCAAGTGCATTTGTTGTTACAGGACAGTGTTTGGTTTTGTTTCTTGAGATGCTGCTCTAGGGCATTCTGATTCTGATTCCTGAAAGATTCAGATGGTCAGACATGACCATTCTGTGAAGGACAGTCTCAGAATTTGAGTTGCATGAGCCATCCATTAGAAGTAGGACTCATAAATTTGGGTCCTTCAGCTAACCCTCAGACCCAAAACTTGTGTTCCATCACATGCTGTACTCTATTAAAAGAGAAAGCACAGCTTCAAATACTGGGAGTAAAATTATCTTATGGCTTTGGGATATAAACATTTTCAGGTGATATAAAAGACCAAGCAGTCCAAAATTTAAGCTCAGTTTAGGCAATTCCCAATAGTATTTATACCCTGAAAATAGATATTTTAGCATTGTTGAAATGTTATTGTTATGAACAGACTTCTCTTTTCAATAAATAAAGTTATGTAACTCAGCATGGCTAAATGTATATAGAATCTCTGCATTTTTTAAATCCTGAGTCAATTTATTACTACAATTTTTGGAGAAAATCAGGTTTCTTTAAAATAGAAATGCTTATAAATGTACTTTTGTTATGGAAGTGCAATTTTTTTTCTTTAAAATACTCCATAATTTTGTCTAAATATTATATTTACTTTCTTCTTTTTAGGCTCCACTAGAAATAGTTCAAATTTTTTGTTATAAGCCTCAATTTATTTTTAATTTGTACAAAAAAAATGTTACTTTAAAAGATATCTTTAAAAAATTTATTGAGGTGTCATCCATAACATCACAATGAGCATGCCCACTAAAAAAGACAAAGAAATTTCCTTCCAGTAGGGGTCTAATCCTTTATAATGATGAAGCTCTTAAGTGTTTATTAAATCCTTCCTGAAGGGGGAGGCCCCGGTCTCAGGGTACTAGCACATAAAGATTGTTTAAGCTGAGGTAAGGGTATCAAAGGGCATACTGGGACAGTGGTCACCAAGGTTTCTGGAGTATGTACCCACCAATAAAATAATTTGAGCACAGGATTTCACTATATGAATATTTATTATGTTACGCATGTGCTCTTGCACAATATATAATGTAGACCATGCACCTAAGTGGAAATTAAAATAGTGAAAATGAAAATTAATATAGATTAATAACTTCTCCCCACGCCCTAATGAATTGACTGGCACAAGCACGGTGATGTGCTTACTCATTTTGAGACCACTGCAATAGGAATAATTTAAACTATTCAAGTGCATAGTAGCTGATTTTATGACACAACGCTTTTTGAGCCTGATGGAGACTAGTAAACAGTACCCAACAAAGTCGAGAAGCCAATTTACCCTAACATATAAGATACAGCTGGGCTTGAGGAGACTTTCCTTGATACTCCTGTAATTTAAAGAATATGATCGAGAGATGGTGGTGATACCGTTATATTAACCTAGCCATTAATAAGAGGAAAGTAGCAAAGGAAAGGCCAAATAATATATGCATTCATTTGTGCTGCTTTTCCAGGAAGCTGCAATTTAACACTGTCTAGATCTGTTCCCTGCACATCCCAGGGGAAGGAACTGGACAAGGAAGAATAGACATATGCCCAGTAAAGTCTGGGTGACATAGGGAAGATATTTGTCTGTCACACTTGAGAACAACTTATTGGCCAGAGTAGATCGCTACAAGCACGGGAAGATTTAAGGTAAGTTCCTAAACAAAGGAGTTCTCTCTCTTGCTCGCTCACGCTTGACTCCTGGCTTGCAGAACTCTCATGCTCCTGCATTTGCCCACGTGGACCTCTCACACAATGGAATAATAGAACACAACTAGCCTAATGCTTAACTGGACCCAACACCACCATCAAACAAGAGCTTTGGACCCTGGCTTTGCTTCTAGCTCTACTGAATCCCCAGCTGAACATTTTCTAGGACTGGATTAAGGGAAATAGGACTTTGCAAACCTAACGATATAATTCCACACAAATAAAAATCACTCACCCTCCTATGTGAATCTCAGAAAATTCTTTGGACACAACCTCCAACACTCAGTGGGGAAAGAGATCCCCCACTTTCACCAGTGGATACTCCATTTTCATTGATGACAGTGGGATGGGTGGCATTTATCTTCATGGATAAGGTTAAGTAATGACATAGTCTATGACTGCTCATGCTGACTGGCCTTTTTCAACTCTGGCATCACGACTATCTCATCTGATACAGAAACACAGGGAAGCAAAGAAGGCTAAAACACGGCCAGTCCCTTTTGTGTGTCTTGTCCTGTTTCTCAGGTCTCCTACATAGGTCATATTCTTACCTATTCCTCCCTGAACCTCCATGACTTTTGAGATGTTCAGGAAGTTTGATGCCTCAAAGCCCTCTCAGACATTTCTCTCTTTCCCTTGAACTTTCTTCAGAAAAGACAAACTCTTTTACCTCAATTCCAAAACCACCTGGCTTAAACTAAATGTGTGATAGTTGGAAAACACATTAGCATAAGAATATGCATATTTTATCTTTGGAACAAGAGCTAAAGTGAAAATAACACCAAAGCCCTTTCTGAAGACTCCCAAAGGAAGCTTCTCTGTTCAAGAAATTGGAGTTCAATAAAGCGTAAGTTCAACCCATCCAGATGTTCTCCCTTTGGACGCATTCCCCAAGTACAGCTTCTGGCCCTACAGAAAGTCTGCTTGCAGACTGGAAGACAGCCTTCTGGCAAAGGGCAAGGTGTACAAGAGCCTAAAATAGGTATTTTCTTCATAAGCATCTGAAGTCATTTTGTGCTTTTTAGGTAAACTCTTCTTAATCAGTTCCGTAAATGGCAGCATGGCCCAGGCTAAATCTGCTTTCTTTTATTTGGGCAAAGTAACATTCTTACAACAACCATACCCTTGTGGGTTGAGAGCTGGGATTTTCTTTCTTCTCATTGTCACATACACTCTTTCTTGACCAGCTGTCCCAGGGTGAGGAAGGAGGAGCCACCAAAAGCTTTTAAGGGTCTCCTCACTTGTCTGATTCCTCTGCCCTTTTCATTGTACTCATTCCCTTTTGCTTTGTTTTTCCTGATTTCCTTTTTTTTCTTCAAATAACACTTCCTTTACTTAAAATACGTTCCCTTTATGTAACCACCCACCTCAATTAATTCATTCAGTTCATTCTTATTAGTAAACAGTCTACACCCAAAAGCTATTTGCTGTAAATTAGAACCTTCCACCTCCTTAGCAGTTCACATCCCTAAAGCAGATTGTTAACACCTCCCTACTCTCCACCCTCACAGTTGCCAAAGTGTTGCAGCCACAGTGTAGTGTTATAACTTTGATGCCATAGTGGTATGGACCTTTCAAAGGCCATTCTCTATTGCTATCTCTTCAACCATGTTCATTCATTCATTATTTGTTCAATAAATATTGATCTGAACACTGGCTATGTGTTAGGCACTATTTTAGGTCCAAGAAATTTAAAAGTGCACTAAATACATAAAATTCCTGCTCTTTTGAAGCCTCTGTTCCATGTGAGAGAGACAGACAATAAATAAAATAAATGTTCCATGTTAGAAGTTATAGTGCTGGGGTGGGGGTTGATAGGCATGGAAGATGGATAGGGAGCACCAGAAGGTCTAAGGATGGGAGTAAAACATATGTAAATAGATTGAATCGGGGAAGACTTCCTTAAAGGTGACATTTAAGAAGGGAATTGAGAAAAGTGAGGAAATACTAGTAAACTAAACACATATTTATATTCTGGGAAGAGGTACCAGCAAAAGCCAAGACCCAAAGATGGGAAATATGTGTCATATTTGAGGAACAGAGGCTAGTGAGGCTGAGGGTGAGTGGTCCTGGGGAAGAGCCACAGGAGGTGAGACAATAGCACTTGAGAATTGGGCCAGATCCTGAGGGCTCTGTCAGACAATAGGGCTTTGGTTTTTATTCTGAGTGAGATGGGAAACCATTGGAATATTTGGAGCAAAACAGTAACATGATTTCACTATGCTTCTTTTGAAAGAGTCATTCTGATTACTATATTAGGAAATAAAACAGGAAAGATAAAATAGAAATAAATAAAGTGATTACTTAAAGTGGGGAAGGGAAATAAAAGGCAGGAGGGAGTTATATACTAAATTACACTTCTTTGAATAGTTTTGATTTCAAAAAGCATGCCAATGTTTTACATGTTTAAAAAGATCAAATCAAATCAGCAATAATGGAGGAGATCCTAAAAGTGAATCTAAATAGAAACAAATTAACCTAACAGATTTAGAATTGACAACATTAAACCACACAACAAAAATAAAAGTTAACACAAGGTGGTTTAATATCTCCTCATACACTATATATTAATTGCAAAAAGAGCAAGTATGGTAGACACCACATTAAACAAGTGTTCATTAGCATCAACATTAAGTGAACATACTGAAATCATGTGCTTTATGATATATGATATGATATGATATGACATGATATGATATATGATATTATATGAAGACTATATCATTTATATTTCATTCTGGTCAAAAATAATAACCTGAATTTGACAAGGAGAAAACAGCAAAAAATCCCCAAAATAAAAGGACTACAAAATAAATAAAATATTAATATCAAAAAAGACAAAGAAAATATGAGAAACTACCCTATATAAAGAAAGCCAAAAAGACATGATATGTAAATATAAAACATGACCCCAGACTGCATTCTGGATTGAAAAGAAATAATGCTATAAAGGGCAATACAGAGTGAAGTAAAAGTAAGTTTACAGTTGTTCATATGAAAAATACAATAATCCCATATAATAAAAGCCTAGATGGTGTTATGCCCTTGCACGACATTGTCACAAGATGGCTGCTACAAGATGGCCACACACACAGAGAAGACAGGGCCCAGTGGCTGTTCCACATAGTGAGGCCTGGGGGTCCCTCAGCTCTGTACAGGGTGGAGGAGGCCGGTTCTAGCATCTCTGTCATCTCGCACAGAGGCAGGTACTGGAGGAGGAGATGGGTCATGGGCAGGGGAGGACAGTTGTGAGTGATCAGGCTGGCAGACAGGTGAGCGGTTAGGAGCCAGTGGTCCCAGATTATGAGAGGGATGTCCCAGACTGGAGAGGCTGCAGGCTGGGTTGAGGGACACCCCTAATCCCCGTGCATGAATTTTGTGCACCAGGTCTCTAATTAATAAATAATAATACAAGAATTATTTGTTTTGCATCCTCACAACTATAAACCTACTTTTGCCCTACTCTGTATTATAAAGGGCATTGTGATAATTTTGCACTACTTCAGAAAAAAAGAAAGATGAATTTGAGATCAGAGTACTAACTATGGAGAAAATTAGTATAGGGTACATGTTAGGAAACATTATTATATCTATGCTAAATTTCCTAAATTTGATAACTGTTGTTTAAAAAATTTTTCTTATAATTTGGAAATTCCATGCCAAGCTATTAGGGATGAAATGTCATAATGTGCATGGATTACTCTCAATTAGTTTGAGAAAAATGGACAAGAAAAATGATAGCTAAATAGATAAATAATAGATATAGAGGTATAAAGCAAATATGTCAAAATGTTAAATAATTGGTGAATCTAGAGGAAGGATTTTTGCTTTTCATTATACTATTCTTATAACGTTTCTACAGCTTTGATATTTTTAATATCAAGTAAAATATAAAAAACACTAAAAATATTAAAAGAATGTATATATTAAAACATATTAGTACAAAACATGCTTTTTTTTGTTTCTAACAAATCACAAATATCAATTATCAAAAAGCCTCAATGAATCCTTTGTCAGCCTGAAGCAAAAATATAACTGAACTACCGCTTTATTTTATACATATAGACAATTATTGGGCAATAGACACTAATCATATTGGCTTATTTAAACTAATTTGCTTGGACAAAATGTCCCAGAAAAGGCTTGGAGTGGGAGAATCTAAAACTTTGCAAGAGAATAAATGTTTACACTTAAAAATAAAAGAAGATAACAGACCAGTAATTTTCACCCTTTAAAAAAAACAATCTATGGCACCCATAAACTAATTACTAAAATTCTGCAGTACAACAAAAAATATAACTTGCTGATCTGACAAAAAAAAGTATAATTTTGATACATTCACACTGGACAGCTACTGTTGTGTTGGCTGTTGTCTTTTTTTATTTGACAATATAAGGGAAAAGAGATCAGTGCCCCTGACTAAATAGTCAGGTATTGCATGCTTTAAAAATTCTTATGACACATTGATTGAAAATTGCTGCAATAGACCAAGGGGTAACATAATTTGGAAGCAAAGAGAGAGAAGAGGGGTCACTAATTTTGCACTAAATCTAGGCAAGAAAATACTGGTTTGGGACAAGGATAGTAGCTGTGGAGGAAGAATTAGGGAGAGTAAATTTGTTTTGAGGGGAGAGCCATAGTGATGCTAATGGACTGGCTGTGGGGTGTGGGAGATGAGGGGAGTTGATGATTATTCCAATGTTTTGGAACTAAGCAACTAGAAAAATGGAGCTGCCTTTAGCTGAAATGGAAAAAAAAAAAAAACAAAAACTAAATTATCTTTTCTGAGAAAGAATAGGAGTTGCATTTTGGACATCCAGGGTTGGAGAGGTCTTGTGGAAATCCAAGTGAAGATGTTGAGTCAGGAGTTTGAATATGAGTTTTGTCTGAAAATATAAATGTGGCCATTATCAAGATATATAGATCATTTGAAGCCTTGATATTCAATTATAGCCCTCCCCTACCCAAGGAGTAAGTGAAAATAAATGAACAAATATGCAAGGGTGATAAATGTAAGCAAAACTAAGGCCAAAATTGGTGCATGCATAGAAAACAGTTCAGTTTATCTAGGACTTAGGACACATCAATCAGGCTGGTTATGATGGGTCCAGGAGAGAATATAGAGTTTGAAATGCAACCCAAGAAATTTGTGCTTTGCTAGAGGTCCAGTGCATGAATTTGTGTGCAGGTGAGGTCCATTTGGCCTGCCCAGATCAGGGCTGATAAGGCTGAGCCCGCCAGGAAAAGGGGCCATGGACAATTGGCTGGCCAGTCCTGCCCCCTTGTCAAATTCCCAGTTGAACTCTGGGTCCAGGGGATAAGTTGCATATTAGCCTTTTATTATATAGGACTTTTGAAGTGGTAGGATTTCATGAGGGCCTTAAAGAAGTTATTTATTCCCTTTATAGTCATTACTATAACAAATATTTTAAAACCTATTTTTATCATTTTGTTTTTAAATACTTGCTCATTTTTTTTGTTTCCTGTGTTCTGCAGTTCATATATTTTAGTAAGTTTTTCAGGGAATATGTGTAGTATATGTTCCTACTTTTTGAATCATTGAGAATGTCCATTAAGTACATAAAACATGTTTATGTAAATAAAATTAGAGATTACACTCATAAAATTATTCTATTTTCAAATTTAAAAAATAGACTTGAGACACACTAATGCCACTAGCCAAAAAAGAAGAGAAATCACTTTATTATAAAAATAATAAAATTGAGGTATTATTGGGCTGCAGGTGGAAGATGGAATATGTAACTAGATTTCAGGAGAAGTGAGAGTAGTAAATGTAGACTTAGAAGTCACCAACATAAAGGGAAATAAAGTTTAATAAGTTATGAGACTGCTGGGTTACCCGGGGGGCGGGGATAAGAGATGCCTTGAGACAAGGCTAGAATTCTGAGGATATGAATAAGAAAATCAGCATGAGTAGATGCTTGATGTGAAGACAACTATAAGAGATTATACACAATGATCTCTTCAAAGCAATAGATCTGTACTTGGTATGGTGAAGGCTTCTCGCAGGATACTACACAGTTGGTCTTGTAAAACTGCTAAGTCTTACCCTACTGGGCTTCCAGCCTTTAATCATTTATTCTTTTTGTTGACCAGCATCCTAGCTACAAATGAGAAACCTGCTATCTTCAAATATCCCAGACAGAATTTTGACATAATCAGGGTTGGTCATAATAATCATAATATCATGGTAAACATGAAATTAGAGGCTAAATATTTCTAAAAATAAAGCCCTAAGAATGTTTTAAAATAGTTAAATAACCTCTCACAGGGTCATACACCAAGCAAATGATAGATCTAGAACTCAAACCCAAGTCTGCCTGACTCCATGGCAACATAACTTGAACCACTATCCTACAATGTTTCTCAGAACCGTGTCTCTCAGAGATGCCACTTGGGATAGCAGGCAGTTAGACACTATGAGACTGGAGTCAGGAGAGAGGAATAGGATGGAGATGTTACTCTCAAGTTAACCTGGCCATGCCCCTCGTTATCTAGGTAAGAATGCCCAGGGAGAGCCCATGATGTACTAAAGATAAAAATTCTCCTGTGGATGCAATTATCAGTGAAAAGCTATCTATAAGATAAGGGCAGTGGATTAGAAATCATATCTATTCATCCTATTGGGCCTCCCAAGAAGTGGGTGCTTGCCATGGAATCTGGACACATTTCTAGAGTAACTTCTGACATCATCTCAAAAAAAAATCTTCAAGTCTTAGCATATATAACTTTTTAGAGATAAATCATAAATAAATAAGCAAACCAACAAACAAATAAATAGCAGAGACAAAATTTTACAGAAATTCACACGTGCTGAATTTCTGGAATAAAAATTCACGATTCAATTGCCCCCTTAATTGTGAGATGAAAAGGCCTTTACAACAACTAGGACACTGTGAACATTTACAGCTGAAAAGGCAATGAAAATGTAGTAATCTTCCCAATTTGAAGAATTCTAGAAGAAAAAAAAGATGCCTGCATTTGCAAGGCAAAGAGTACTTTTCTTTCTTATTAACCAAAATTAAAAAAAAAAAAAATTTCCAGCTATTGCACATATGCACATAGCAACCTGCTAGAAAGTAGAGAAAAACAATCAAATCACTCTGAAATGCCTTCATGATGGGTTAGATAAGTCCTCTTCTCTTGGCTTTATTTCACTTACATCTAGGTAATGTGACCCTGACTGCATGAGCAATGCATCACAAATAAAAGCTGTAGGAACATTCAGTACCCATTTATTATTCCATCATCGTAGACTTGACACACCCAACAGTAAGTGTAATTATGCACAGCACCATAAATAGCAATCTTATCTCCAGTCACTACTGTGGGTAATTCTTAGTTTCAAAGAACATTTTGGCAGGGGGGGGGGGGCCTAGAACAGGTAATAAAACTTTAAAAGTTGAGTGCTAAGCTTCACCAGAAGAGAGGAAGAAAGTTTGGATTCCAGGTTAGGAAATACAGAAGGGAGGGATCAGTAGAGACAGAGATAAGAAAAGGGGTGGGGGTGGGGGAAAGAGAGAGAGAGAGAGAGAGAGAGAGAGAGAGAGAGAGAGAGAGAGAGAGAAAGTGTGTGTGTGTTCAAGGAAATAGAAAGGGGAAAATGTGAGAATTGTGGTTTCTGTATTTTGTAATCCTAACACATAACTAAGAATATGTTAAGAAGTTAAAATTGCAAATAAATTAATTAATAAATAAATAGAAGTTAAAATTGCATTTGAACCATATTTTAAGAACAAATCATTCAAATGATAATAGATTTTTACAATCCCAAATTCTTCTACATAAAATGTTAAAATATTTAAAAATATATAATCTCAAGTTTAGTCAAAATCTTAAATAAAAAGCAGTTCTACAAATTCATGATTCTCACTGCAACCCAAAATTTACTTAAATTGCTTCTCATTACATAAAGTCTTACTAAAATCAACTTTACTTGAGCGATTCAAAAATTGAACATGCATCAGTCCATAGCTAATTTAACATGTTATCTGCTGCCACTCTAAAAAGTCCTATCAACTGAAACATAACTACTGTGATCTAAAGCAATAAACACAGAGACAAAATGCAGCCATTTTTTAGGTCAAAGGTATGACATGGTGACAATAATAAGGAATTGTACTAACAATGCCAGAGGACTCACAGTACCTTCAAATCCAAGGTACCAGCTGCGCACGGAGTCTTGTGCCACATGTTAATCTAAGAGATGTCAAGGAAGCAATGGTTGTAACTACAAAGTCAGTGTCAGCCAATAGAATTCATTAGCAGACACTTGCCTGTGTCAGCTGCTAATATTGATGAGCTGCTAAGATGACAAAGCATTGTACAATTATGCCTCCTTCCTCCTTGCTTCCCCAACAGCTCAGGACTAGAAATAGCAATACATCTGTTATTTCAATCCCATCTGAATATATTAACCTATCTTGACCTTAGAAGTGTTCTAAGAGAAACTCTGCCTGCAAATTGAGGGAAATCCTATTTTAAAGTTTAATAAAAGAACCAAATTAATCTGACTCGATTGCCAATTGTCACTCTTTCAAGTGATATGTGTTTAAGTGTTTATGTATGTATGTAAATATATATGTTTATATCATATGACTAAGACTGACAAAAATGCTTTCAAAATAATGTAAGTAAAAATCTCAAATTTATAATAGCATACATGTCAAATTAAGTGACATTCTCAATTCAATCAATTTTCCTGAGTGTCACCTTTGTGCCAGGGACTAAGAAAATAAAAATAAAAATGTCTGCTCCTGCTCACACTTGAATTCATAGCCTTATGAGAGGAAGAAATATACAAACAAAATGTTAACTGCTGTGTTAATCCACAGATGGAAAAATGCTATGCTAACTCATTGTAGAGGAAAATATTTTACATTTCAAAAAGGATTTATAAGGAAAAGTAAATTGTCATTATTTGCAAATGGTATGATGCTGTTTCTAGAGAGCCTTAAAGATTCCACCAAAAATACTACTAGAACTGATAAATGAATTCAGTAAAATAGCTGATGCAAAATAAATATCCAGAAATCAGTTGCATTTTTGTATACCAATAATGAGTTATCAGAACAGGAAACTATGAAAACAATCCCATTTACAATTGCATCAAAAAATACCTTTAAATAAATTGAACTAAGAAAATAAAAGATTACTCAGAAAGTTATGAGACACTGAAGAAACTGAAGAAGATACAAAGAAGTGGAGGCATACATCATGCTCATAAATAGGAAGAATTAACATCATTAAAATATCTATACTACACAAAGCAATCTGTAGATTCAACATAATTCCTGTCAAGATACCAATGGTGTATTTCACAGAACTAGAACAATTATTCCAAATATTATATGGAACCATAAAGAACTCAAATAGCTTCAGCAATCATGAGAAAAAGGAACAAAGTTGAAGTTTGTTCACCCTATCTAATATCAAACTATAATACAAGGCCATAGTAATCCAAACATCATGGCACTGGAATAAAAACAGATATATAGGTCAGTGGAACAGAGTAGAGATCCCGGAAATAAATCTATGCTTTTGTGATAAATTAATATTTGACAAAGGAGGCAAGAAAATACAAGGAGGTAAAGATAGTCTATTTAGTAAGTGGTGTTAGGAAAATAAGACAGATATGTGCAAAAAAATAAAATTACACCCCCTTCCTATACCATACAAAAATGGATTAAAGACTTAAATGCAACACTAGAAACCATTAAATCTTATAAGAAAACAGGCAGTAAAAATCTCTGATGTCTCTCTTGGCAATATTTTTTTATATATCTCCTTGGGCAAGAAAAAATTAACAAATGTGACTCTATCAAACTAAAAAGTTTTTGCCCAGCAAAAGGAACCATCTACAAAATGAAAAGACAACTCACTGCATGAGAGAGCATATTCGCCAATGATACATCAGAAAAGAAGTTAATATCCAAAGTTCATAAGAAAATTATATAACTCAACACCAAAAAAATAAAACAAAAACAATTCAGTTTTAAAAATGGACAAAGGGCCTGAATAGACACTTCTACAAAGAGGACATATGAAAAGATGCTCCCTATCACTAATCATCAGAGAGATGCAAATTAAAACCACAATGAGATACCATCTCGCCTGTCAAAATGAGTCTCATCAACAAACAATAATATTTTGATGCAATTGTAAATGGGATTGTTTTCATAGTTTCCCTATCTGATAGCTCATTATTGGTATACAAAAATGCAACTGATTTCTGGATATTTATTTATTTTGTTGGTGGGGATGCAGAGAAAAGGGAACCTTTATACACTTTGGTGGGAATGCAGATTGATGCAGCCACTGTGGAAATCAATATAAAATTAAAAGGGGGAAAAATTAAAAATGAAACTGCCTTATGTCCCAGTGATTCCACTTTGAGGAATATATCTGAGGCAACCAGAAATACTGCTTTGAAAGAACATATGCAACCCTATGTTCATTGGAGCATCATTTAAAATAGTCAACATTTGGAAGCAGCCTAAGGGCCCATCAGTGGGTTAAAAAAAGGCTGTGCTAAATATACACAATGGAATATTATTTGGTCATAAAAAAAGATGAAATCTTGCTATTTATGATAGCATGGATGGATCTGGAGAATATTATGCTAAGTGAAATAAACCAGTCAGAGAAAGACAAATCCCACATAATTTCACTTATGTGTGGAATCTGATGAACAGAAAGAGGGAGCAGGGTGGAGGCAGACTTATAGACATGGAAAGCAGACTGGCAGCTGTTAGAGGAGAGGTGGGTTGAAAGACTGGGTGAAAAAAGTAAAGGGATTAAACAAAAAATTTATTAAAACTCATAGATGCAAATAATAATAATACATATGCTCTCTGCATCAATTTTATAGATAAATGAAATAATTAGTGAATTATAAAAGAAGGAAATACAAAGACTAAGAAGTATGACAAAAAAACAAAACATGACAAAATATGAAATCTTACTAGTAAACAGTAAAATACAAATTAAACCCATAATGAAACATTATTTCCTACCCATTAAACTGGCAATATTATATGCTGACAAGGATGTGGAGCACAGATGATGTCACATGCAATTAAAGGAAGAGTGACTTGGTAAAACCACTTTGGAAAGCAATTTGGCAATAAATATGTTATAAATTTTTACCCCTGTAAAATATGAGCATTTTATATTAATAGTACATTTTGTACTATTCTAATACATATTGTACCCAGTGAAATAGTAAAAAGCAATTAAATAAATAACCTAGATTATATCTATCAACATACCTGTATCTTAGCAATATAATATTGGGCAAGTAAGCAAATTATCAAAGAACTAGAGGCCCAGTGCACGAATCCATGCAGTGCCTTGATCGGGACCAATCAGGCTGGGCTGGCTGGGGGAGGGAGGACCAAGGGTGGTTGGCAGGTTTGTGTGGGGGTCAATTGGGGGCAGGGGTAACTGGGGGGAGGGGCCATGGGTAGTTGGCTGGCCGGCCCCACCCCTTGGTCAAACTTCCAGTTGAGGGGACAATTTGCATATTAGCCTTTTATTTATATAGGATAACTACTATGATATAATTTGTGTATTATTTTTAAAAATCTAAAACCAACTACATATAATTTTATAGATTAAATGTACTATTAATATAAAATGCTCATAAAAATTATAAACACTACATTTGGAATAATAAACTCTGGCAGTGCTGTTCCCAAGCTTTGGGCCAAGACTGTAAAAAGTGCTAGAGAGCTACTTTGACTACTTACTACCTGTGTGGTATTTTCTGAGCACAAATTTTGAGATAGAAAAATGAATTGATTACAAATCCATTTTCAAACACTGTTAACCTAAATGGTGAAAGTTAGAAGCAAGAGGTGCATCAAAGGCAGCAGCTTTGGTTCAACAAAGAACTCCCTGCCTGCCGGGAGTGCTAAATGGAGCCAGTTGAAACATTTCTGCCAAAATAACAGTAGGTCGTGATGGCATATAACCTATTCAGGTCACCATCCTATTTTTCTGTTAAATTGCTGTGTGAAAATGAGAACAAGCTGGACCACAGTGAAGTGGATTTCTGATCTAGAACATCGTTAATTTTTAGCTGCATGGAAAGCTATTTTCTCATTAATGAAAAATACTCCATAATTCTCAATAATAGTTTGGATAACCCAACTGTATGTCTGGCAAGAAAAGATACGTTGTGAGCCATGTGTTTTGAAGATTGATGCTCTTGGTTGAACTTTATCCATCTGCTTCTTACAGCACTTACTTCCATGTAAACTTTATAAATGTTGTGCCAAAATCAATCAGTGTTCTAAGCTGATGCAGCTCTTGGTCCCACCTTTTTCACTGGTATACCTTTTTCATCAATGTACTAAGTACTTGACAGGTGGCAGTTGCCTTTTCCTAACATTAATAAGACACAGTCTCCCACTGCTATATAGAATGTGCTTTTATTTGTTTGTTTGTTTGTTTATTTTTATTAATCCTCACCGAAGGATATTTTTCCATTGATTTTTAGAGAGTGGAACAGGATGGGGGAAGGAGAGGAAGAGAGATAAAGAGAGAAATATTGATGTGAGAGAGACACACAGATTGGTTGCCTCCTATACATACCCATCCAGGAGGGTGAGACAAAACCTACAAGGTAAGTGCCCTTGACTTGGAATCAACCCAAGACCCTTCCATGTATGGCCAATATTCTAACCACTGAACGACACTAGCTAGGGCTAGAGGGTATGCTATTAAGAACCCTTTTTCTTGTCCTTTTAAATTTTTTTAAGGAAAAGTTAAGTTTGGTATCCTTTTCAACCAAGATCATACCTGATAATTATTTTGAATATGAAAGCATTTAGTACAGTCCGCCTTTTATAGGTTCACTAGAAATTGTCTAAATCAAAGGTCTGCAACTAAGGTCCACAGACCAATTCTGGCCTGCCACCTATTTTGGAAAATAAAGTTTTATTGTAATATAACCACACTCATTCATTTTTACTATATTGTCTTCTGCTTCAACCCTGGGATCAAATAGTTACAGCCTACAAAGACTAAGATATTGACTATCTGGCCCTTTACACAAAGGATTTCCATCCTCTAGTCCAAATAGACATTTACCACCAGCCAAAGGGGACTGATCATTCCTCTGTGGCTGATTTGGATATAATTAGGATAGTGTGCCAGTTTGATAATTCAGGCTTTGCACAGTGCAGAGACTAAAGTCTAAAGCACTATTGATAAAAATGTAAATGCCGATGTAAAAATGCCTAGTAAAGGAACAGGAAGAGTAAAATCTGATGAAAGGGGCTCTCTCCTTACTTGGTCTAATGCAAAAGGCATTCTCAGTGGATCATCCATCTCAGTCCTTTGCTCCTGGTAGACATAAGAGCTACAAAAATATTATCCAGTTGCTGTAAGAATCAGGTTAACAATCTAGATTGACTTCCTTCTTTTATCTTTTTAAAACTAAAAATCCACTAAAGTTCTTGCCTCTGGCAAATCCTGCCCTCATCCCCATTAAAAACTAGACTAAATCAAACCAACAAACACCACCAAGCAGACCCCATGATCAGTGGGTACCCTTTCATTTTGGAAATATAGGAGGAACACATTTTCCACCCAGAGCTGTAAGATAAAATTGTATTCAGGCTCTGATCTTGGCAGGGCCTCCAGGACGCTATGCAAAATTTATTCTTTGAAGCCTACAAAAGCCACCCAGAGACAATCTATTGGACTGCAATCAATTTCCAGCAGGAAATCTTTCAAACATTGGCTACAGACATGCCTCTTTTCAGAAAATGTGTGTGTTACATTGCATTTCTATTAATTAAATCCTTCTTGCAGTGCCCTAGTGATGCTTTCCCCTGAAACATGGTCAAGTAGCCTTTCCAAGTTATAGGTCAACTCTCACCACTACAACTGTGAAAGGGAGGACAGTGAAGGCACCAAATGCTGCTTTGCAAAGCCCAGACACATCAACCTCATTTATATTAGCTAAAAGGACACCTTGACCATGCATTGCGGATGATGGCACAATCAGAACATAACTTTTAGTTAGATTTATATTTATTTGGAGTTGGCTTAGGGAAGACTAATGAAAACTATAAGGAGGGACTTTAGGTTTCCCCACCCAAAGCCACCCCTTGGTACATCCATTGATTCCAAAACTATATGGAAAGGATAAAAAGGGTCGTTGCCACTGAAACCTGTTTGGCTTAGTGGATAGAGTGTGGGCTTGCAGACTTAAGGGTCCCAGGTTCGATTCAGGTCAAGGGCATGTACGTTGGTTGCGGCTGCATTCCTGGTGTGGGGTGTGTAAGAGGCAGCTGATCGATGTTTCTCTCTCATCGATGTTTCTAACTCTCTGTCCCTTTCTCTTCCTCTCTGTAAAAAAAAATCAATAAAATATATTAATAAAAAAAGGAAGTACATAGGTATTTCTCTGCTTATTATTTGGGGACTTAGAACTTGTTTTTCAAACAAATATAGCAACTGTGCTTTTGTAAATGAAGAAATAAGAAAACTGTGAAATTTATGAGCAAATTTAAGAAACTTCCATTTATTGGATTTTACTATGTATCAGCTATTTTATATCTAGTGTTTCTAATCCCTCGCAGGCTCCATATAATTTTATAGACAAGGAACCTACATACTTGCCCAAGGTCACATAACTAACAAATGACTCAGTTGGGCTTTAAACTCAAGACTAATGTGCCCAAGGCTGGGCTCATTCTTTGATGCCACTCTGCTTTCCCAGTTGTGTGGATGCTTTACTGTATGCAGAAGTAAGAACACTGGAACAAAAAGACACACCCATTAATTTGGATAAATGCAGCCAAACCCAGGCTACTTTTACTTATGTGCAAAGCAAAATTCCTCCACCTAAATTATGAACACTAGTTATCTTTCAGGAAGACAACTGAACAAAGACACAGGAAATCAAAAGGTATTTGTTTTTTAAAGTGAGAATATGACAGCCAGTAAGGAAAAAAAAAAAAACATCAAAGAAACAGAAAAATGTTCTATAGCTTTGATTTCATTTTTTCTCAAGGAAGGAAAAGTGATGCCAAGTCTGGGGGCATGTGGTGATTAGCAACAGAATTCTTCCATTCCAATCCAATTCACACATCTGCACAGCATAGGTAGATCACAGAGGTGAGCACTCAACACTACTATAAAATCAATTACATCTTCCACCTACCACAGCAGGCACTGGAAGTCATTTATCCATAGTACTGTAAAAAGCAAAACAAACCAAAATCCCACTTAACTTTAAACTAACAAGATAACAAACTTGGTGAAAATTTAGTTTTTAAAACTGTTAAAAAAAAAAAAAAGCTTGCTTAAGAAAATGTGTTTCTGAGAAGAACCAAGATGGCAGCCTAGATAGTCTCCTAAGCTGCTGCCTCATCAACAATTAAAAAAAAAAAAAACTGAAATCAAAGAGGAGTTCATCAAATCTTCAGGAAAAGCTGGCAGAGTGGGATAGCTACAACTAGAAAGAAGGAGAGAGGCTCATGGATCAGACTGGGAGCCGAAAAGCTCTGAGGTAGGGAGACACTTGAGTGCTAAGATGAAGTGTGGCCTCCAAATGCCTGCCTGGCGGTGGGAGGGGAGGAATTCCCGATTGCACAGAACCCTTTCCAACTGTACTGAACCCAACCCCAGCCGAAACCCCATGGTCCCAGGCTCATACGGGTGGAGTCTGGACTGTAGAGAAAGGCACCCAGAGACTCAGAGACTGGGATACCGGGGACCTGGGACCCACAGCCAGCAGGGTCTACAGTCGAGCTTGAGTGAGTATGCGCAGAGGTCTGACCACAGAGGCTGCCGCTGCCTCTCCTCACAGTAGTAGAAGGAGTCAGAAGTTCCAGACTACAGAGACCGGCCCAAGTCCAGACGAGCCCCTGAAGCACCCACGCTCTTGGATGGGGAACCTGGGATGGTCAGGTGGAAACTCAGGGAAGCCACGGAAGGCAAAGGTCAGGCAGAAACTCAGGAGAGTGCACAAGGGCAGGGCTGAAGCCAAGACTGTCAGTTTAGCCCTGAGACTCCGCCCCATCCAAGCTGAGCAGAGGCTTCTGCAGTTTTTCAAATCTGATCCTATAAGACTGTTTCCAATACAGAAGCTATCCCAGAGTAGACACAGCTGATACCTACATCCAATTGGCCTGAAGGTAATTCACAACAATAAAGACTTAGCTATAACAAGGCTGTGCACATAGCCCACAAAGGGGAGCACCAAGAGTGTCTACCTCAGGTAAGTGAGGATTCTGACTCACTGGGCCATATAGGACACCAAACACACAAAGCCATCCTACCAACTCTGAAAAACAGCAAAAATGCTGAGACAAGGAAATAGATCTCAAACCAAAGAGATGGAGGATATAGAGTTCAGAACTATGGTTCTAAGATTATGCAAGAATATCCTAGAAAAGGTTGATAAACTTCATGAGACCCAACTAAAAAGTATACATAAACTGACTAAATTGGAAAATATTATGCAGAGATCCAACAGCAGAATGGAAGAACAAAACAATCAGGTCAAAGAGCCAAAAGACACTCCTCTGGAGAAGCAAGAAGAAAAGAGAATCCAGAAAGTTGAAGATAATGTAAGGAGCCTCTGGGACAACTTCAAGCACACCAACATCAGAATTATGGGGGTGCCATAAGAAGAGGGAGTGCAAAATACTGAAAACATATTTGAAGAAATAATATCAGAAAACTTCCCTCACCTGGTGAAAGAAATAGACTTACAAGTATAGGAAGTCTACAGAACCCCAAACAAAAGGAATTCAAAGAAAAATACTCTGAGACACATCTATTCAATATGCCAAGGGCAAAAGACAAAAAGAAGATCTTAGAAGCAGCAAGAGAAAAGCAGTTGGTTACCTATAAGTGAGCACCCATAGGGCTATCAGCTGATTTCTCAACAGAAACCATGCAGGCCAGAAGGGAGAGGCAAGAAATATTCAATGTGATGAATCGCAAGAACCTACAACCAAGATACTGTATCTAGCAAAGTTATCATTCAGAATTGAAGAGCAGATAAAGAGCTTCACAGATAAGAAAAAGTTAAAGGAGTTCATCACCACCAAACCAGTATTATATGAAATGCTGAAAGGTATTACTTAAGAAGAGGAAGAAGATCAAGTGAATTAAAAATCTGAGGAATAGAATAAACTGGTGAATATAATAGAATTAGGGGCAAAGAAAGGGAGTGGATTGATAATTATCAGGGTGAAAGGGGTGTAGGAGTGCAGAAAGAGACTGGATTAAAATAGTGTAACCTATGGATGAGGACAATGGGGGGGTAAGGGCAGAGGGTGGGGTGGGAATTGGGTGGAAGGGAGCTTTGGGGGAGAAAAAAGGAGAAACAATTGTAATAATCTGAGCAATAAAGATTTATTTAAAAAAAAGAAATAAAAATTATTTTGGTTAAAAAAAAAACACAAAAAAAGAAAAGAAAATGTGTTTCAAAGGCCAAAGAAATGGCTGGGACAAAAAAAAAGTAAACTTAGTTTTCTTTAGCACAGATTAAAAATATGAATTCATAAATAGTAGCCCATTTATGGCTAATTTATAAAGAATTTTCATTATAAATTGTGGAGTTAATATCTGATAGCAAGATATCAGGTTAAATTTGGTGATTAAATCTAAATAAGTTATAAGTGAACCTGGATGCATCTCCTTTTATTTGTCTCTTCTGGAGGAATTTAAAATTCACACTCTTGGGAAAATATGAGGTTCAAATTATATTAGGAATAACAGAGATTAGTAGTAATTTTAGATGTGGTTCTCCAAGTCTGCTTCTAAATCAATAGCATTATATCACTTGGAATGTGTTAAAAATGCAGATTCTCAATTCTGACCCAGACCCGCTAACTCAGGAACTCTGGAGGTAGGACTCAGCTATCTATGTCATAACAGACTTTTAAGAAATTCTAAAATTTATACCCACTATTCTAGGGCCCATGAACTCAGTGTTCTGGTTTACAATAATTGGTTAAAATATGTCCAGTTAGGACTAACCAAAGAATAGTAGACTACAGCAATTATCAATTTATAGGTAGATACTGAAAGTTTACTTGTAAACTACCTGTGTTGTTTTCTATAAGACTATAGGAATATGTACTAAATTCCCAAGAAACTCACAAAGCCAATTTAACTTCTAAAATTGGAACTATCATGCTAAAAATACAATTTAATGGGTATTAAATGGAATGTCCTGGCAGAAGCAACTATGGAAAGCTGAAAACTGATACACGGGAGTGGTCAAGGTGATGCTGTTGTAATGAACCCAGTTATTAATAACTATAAAGGAGCAAGGGAAAGGCCAAATATTATGGGCATGCCATTTGTGCAGCTTTAACACACAGCTGCAATTTAGATACATGCCCAGTAAAGTCTGGGTGACATAAGGAAGTACTTGTCAATCACTCCTGGGTCATTGGCCAGGGTAGGCATGGCCTTTGCAAGCATGGGAAGATTTACAATACTCAATTCCTAAACAAAGGAGTTCTCTTTCTTGCTCACACTTGATTCCTGACCTATGGGATTCTCATGCTCCTACACTCTTGCATTTGCTGAGAGCCATGTGGAGCCCACACACAATAGACTAATGGACTGCTACTAGCCTGATACTAAACAACTCAGATCCACTATGGAATAGGAACTTTGGACACTAGCTTTGCTTCTAGCTTTACTAAATCCCCAACTGCATCTTCTCCAGGACTGGACTAAGGGAAATTGGACTTTGAAACCCACGAAAGTAATTCTATGCAAATAAAAATCACTCATCCTTACATGAGAGAGTCTCAGAAATTTATTTTTCTCAAGATGTCATAAAAATCCAACCTCTAGCACCCAGTGGTGTATGAGAAAGGGTCAACTTGCTACTGCAAAAAGGCACTCCAAGTCCCAATCCTTCATCCTCCTATCCTCAGGAGAAGGATGCAGTTTAGGAGTTGAGCAAGGTCTGCAGAAGAGTTGTGACAGAGACAGAGTTCCTCTACTAGGAGAAGGGAGTGAGTGCTGAGTGCCGTCACTAGGCCTCTGATGACTGTGGCAAGGTTGAGAGAGGGATGGCAAACAACCCCAGAGTTCTCAAGAATACTAGTGGTCACCAGAAGCAGACAAAGTTACCAGCAACCCCTGGGGGGTGGGAGGGGGAATGCTTGGAAAGCACCTATCTGTGTCTATTGGCTCTTTGTTACACAGAGGTTTGTAAGCAGAGCAGAATGAAGTCAACCACTCAATACACTTCCATGAACTATTCAGCGAGGAGAGCAAGATTACTTTTGATGACAGATTCCCACAAGACTTTGTTTCTGCTCTGCTTAAAACCCCTCAGAAAGCATCACAGTGCCATTTGAAGGTAAATGAAGGCATGTGCCATGCAGCAGAATCCTAGGAAACTCCAAAATACAATTACTAATGGACTCTACCATAAACAGTTCTTCATTTCATTTGGAATGTGGCAGAGTTTAGGAAGCTAAAGCAGAAAAAAACAAATCATAGGATTTGAAGTTCAATGGGGGAGTATTTCTACTCCCAAATTGGGACATATGGTTCATAAACTAAGATTTTTAAAAAAACATACTAGTATATCCATATGAACTTTACAATAATTTACCTTGGGGAGTTTATATGTCTATTTCATGTTTCTGTCATTTCTCAAAATATTTTTAATTCTGTCTTGGAGTTAACTTAAAAACTAATTTATAAGAAAAGGAAACTAGTTTTACTGCCTTAAAATTACACCTTTAAAAAAAACTAAATAGGTTAACTCACCATGACTTTGACTCTAAAAATAAAATCTGCTATTGAAAGAAAATTATTTATCATGAACTCAAAAGATGAGGAAAAATTGTTCCCAAGGAAGTTTGTGGAATTAGAAATAGTAAGCAAATATGATTATAGTCTATGAAGGTGACAACGTTAGAGACAGTATCCATCTTGAGAAAAATTTTTCATTATGTTTTCATTGATTTCTAACTGAAATTTAACATTCCTTTCAACTATAAATATAATAAATCAACCTCTCTAGAATTAGCACTATCTGTCAACTTAAAATCATACATTTTTAAAATATTGTGTTGCAGATATAGAAAAATCACTGGTCGCTACTTTCAAATTATAATAATTATTAGACCTATCACCAAGTTCTATTATTGAGTGAATAAAGAAGCACGTATTATTGTCACAATTTAAAAAAATATATTGATGCTCCAATTTCAATATAAGTGGTTTCCTTTAATGTGTATATTTTACATTATGCATGTAAAATAAAAATGCTAAAAGGGGACCATCAGCTTCCTCAAACTGACAAAAGGATCCATGGCTCAACAAGTATTAGGAATCTCTGCCTAACATAATGACCTCATTTATCATATTTGTTTTTCTTTGTTCAGGGCAGCAAAAGATTGCAGAACATCATAATAGCTGTGGAAAGGGTTGTTTTGAGGTTAAAAAATAAATTCTGCATGTAATAAATTTGACATTCTATGCCTTTTCTAGAAACAATAGAAGCAACATGGTCCTAGAGGCACATTACATAAACTGTCACCTTGAAAATCATTAGTTGGATATACCTACTTTATCTATGTAACCGGAATGTTAACAGAGACTCCTTGCTTAAAGCCATCTAGTTTAACAAAGTGCCATTATCTAGGATATCAATCATGGAGAAGGTGGGGAAATCTGACATATCAAACTGGGCTAGTCTCAGCATGATACTAAAAACCTGGAAAAAAAATAAAGGCAAAACAAAAATGATGAATGAGGCATGGAGACTGACTGAGGGGATACATTAGATTGCTGTGTCTTGGTATAATAGTCAAGCAATTGTGCATAGATGACAGGAATGGGCCCTCCCTCAATGCATAGCACTACAGAGTAAAAGCAATCTTTTGGTGCGTCCCTCCAAAAGGAACTGAGAAGAGGGAAAATGAAACAAAATGAGGAACTGTATAGTGGACACATTGCCACAAGACAAAAAATGCTTAGCAAAACAAACAAACAAAAACGATTATTGAATAAGCCAACACCTTGAATGCAACCACTCTGCATTTGCCTGTATTTTTTTGCCACTTTTCCAAAAATTATGTTGATGAAACATCATGGTACCAAAGAGAAATAAGATATGGTTTAAGTTTATTTTTTAATATATTTTATTGATATTTTACAGAGAGGAAGGGAGATAGAGATAGAGAGCTAGAAACGTCAATGAGAGAGAAACATGGACCAGCTGCCTCCTGCACACCCCCTTCCGGTGATGTGCCCGCAACCACTGTACATGCCCTTGGTCGGAATCGAACCCGGGACCCTTCAGTCCGCAGACTGATGCTCTACCACTGAGCCAAACCGGTTTCGGCGGTTTAAGTTTATTTTAATGCTTGAAATTAAAATACTGCTGATTTGGTCTTACTTTTATAAAGAACACTAGGGGCCCAGGGCACAAATTTGTGCACCTTGAAAGGAACTGTGGGCCATAAGGCTGCAGGGGGCACAGAGGCAGGTCTCAGCCCCTCTTCCATGCTCCTACCTGGCCCCTTCCACTGTGACCCCTGTTCCCCTCTCTGCCTGCGCTGTCAGCAGGTGCAAGTGTCAGATGCTGCCCTGATTGCCCCTCAGGAGCAGAAGAAGTGGAGAAACCCTGAGGAGCAATTGGGGCTGGCAGCCACCACTCATATCCCCTGATGGCTTCAAGCAATGGGAGCTGGTTCCGAGTGCTGGCAGTGGGTGCAAGCGGGGTCAGTGTTGGCAGCAGGTGTGAATGCTGGGCAAGACTTTGACACATGGAAACAAAGAATTTTTAGTAACCACCAGAAGCTCGCCCAGATGACAGTGACTGCTGACCTACCTTGGTCTGGTCCCCCCGTTCACCTGCTCCACCATCCTGCCAAGGCCGATGCCCACCATGTTCTGCACGCACCTCGTGGTGGTCAGCATATGTCATAGCAACCTGTTGTTTAGTTGTTCTGCCATTCAGTCTATTTGCATATTAGCCTTTTATTATTTAGAATATTTTCTTAAAATTTGGGGTATCTTATTTAATTTTGAAATCAAAGGTATTATTTTCATCATCAAGCAATTATAAAAGTCTCCACCTGAACATGTGTATGTAAAATATATTTGTTCTCTTTGTTATATGTAAACATACCACAGGGAAAGGTTAATCCTCTTTATTGGGAAAAAAAAAAGGATAACATCCACTGAATAATCTTGAAATTATATCAAGAAAAAATAAATACAGGGTGGGGTAAAATCAGGTTTACAGTTATTCATATGGAAATTAATTCAATAACTAATAAATAATACAAGAGTAAACTCTGTCGTTCACGTATTCACAACTGAAAACCTACTTTTATCCCACCCTATATATTTCCTAGTTCTAAATAAATAAATAAATAAATAAATAAATAAATATAAGCAAACCTAAATTGTGACCCCTGGATTGCAGGCCTAGAGACACAATGAAGATTCTTTAGACACTTGGAACACTGTTGAACGTGAAGTGACGTAGACATGTTCTATATTAGGGTAATTAACATTCGCCGGGAAAACACCACTGAAATCTCTGTAGGTGATGGTTAAAGCATAATAGTGTCCTAGTCTCTAAGATGCTTCCCCACCTCCAACCCCCTCTTCCACTCTGACTACTTTGGGTGTTGGCCTGTTTCTTCTTGGTCCCTTCACCTGCCAATGAATAGGACACCTGACCCACAATATGTGATCACAGAGATAGATGGTGGAGGACAGAAAAATAAACCTGGAAGCAAATTCTGGCTGTGAGATTTACTAGCTGGTGAATTTAGGCCAGTCAACTAATTCTTTAAGCTTTAATTATATCATGGATTAAATAATAATTATAATATTCCCATCTCATAGAGTTGTTATGAGAGCAAAGCCAAAAACGTATTTACAAGGTTTAAGATTGCTTCTGATAGAGTGTTCCATTAATTATTTCAATAGACCATGTTCAGTATTAACAGTTGGCCTTAACTGAACCAACAAGAACTTTTCTTTTGAATGTTTTACATTGAGGGATGAATTATTGTAGCCCATCCTCCCCATAAATGGCAAGGTTTAAGACACACTAGTAAAATTCAGGAGCCTCTGATGACATGTTTCCATCCACATAGCAACCCCAACATGTGGTGGGAAAGAACCTGACAGGAAGAAAGAAGGAGGGCTCGGTGCCCAGGGAATAACCTGGCTCCTGGAAATCCCAGCTTCCAATATCCCGGAGGGCCTATACAGCCCAGTCTCAGGTGGGATCTGGATTGTCGACTTTGGCTCAGATATATGAGCCAATAAATTACTGTTTTGGCCTAAATCAGTGGTCAGCAAACTCATTAGTCAACAGAGCCAAATATCATCAGTACAACAGAAATATCTTGAAATTTCTTTTGAGAGCCAAGTTTTTTAAACTTAAACTATATAGGTAGGTACATTGTTATTAACTTAATTAGGGAACTCCTAAACTGGCCTTTGCTAAAATATCAAAGGGCCAAAGAGTCACATGTGGCCCGCGAGCTGCAGTTTGCCGATCACTGGCCTAACCTCTATACAGTTTGATTCCTTTCGCTTACACCAGTCCTGTTTACTACAAGGAAGATTTGGAGGTTTTATAGCACCCTGGATTTCCCATTTCTGCCTTCAATGTTCGAGGTATGGGCTAGTGCAGGACAGCTTTAAACTTTGTGCCTTGAATATCAAAACACAGAATTCATTTCAGGCGATTAGCACTTCAACCTAAGAAAGTCTCAAAATGCTGATTGCCTGTTTAGAAGAAGACAGTAAAATTTAGCCTTAACAGAAAAAGTAATCAAATACAATTCTAGAAAGTGAATTGGAATAAGCTGATGATATTAAAGAATGAAACTGTTATGCCTGTTTCTAAAGAATCTACTACTTTAAGAATTCGGTAGCAGCTGTTAAAAGTTAATTAAGGTACAATGCTAAGAGAAAGAATTCAAGTGCCCATTTTACATTTCCCCTGTTATTTTATTTCTAAACGAACTATTTTATTGAACTTGCTAGGCATTTAACATAATGACAACTATTAAACAGTACATCAAAGTCAATTTAGTCCTTCCTCTTATCAATTTCAGCATATTTGATTAATTCGGCTACAACTACATACTATACGCTGAATTAATCTTAGTATGATGCTAAAGATCAAATGCCAACTCATAAATTTTAAAATAATTTATAAATTGGTCTCCCATTAATCTCAACCTCCCACAAGAGATTATTCAGTAATAAATAAATGGTTTTGGTAAATTACAGTGTGTTTGCTTTCCACAAGGATGCTGGACTTTCATGAAGTTTCCCAAATATTTTCATGTATTGATGCCACTGATAAAGACCAGAAAGCTATGTAATTAAACACTAAATCTCACTAGCCTTAAGCGGAAATGAAAATACTACTTAACTTCCACATCATTTTTGGATGAGACATCACTTCCTAATTAGCATTAAATTGATTTGTGGTCATGCGTTATCTCCTTTATTTGACTAAGAAGTCACTGAGGGCTGAGAGTGTGGTTTTTACTTTTGTAGCTGTAACAGCACTCCAACTCAGTGCTTTTGAAATAGGAGAGGTTCCACAAAGTGTTTGCTGAAGTAAGAAACCACCTGCCAAACCAGTCTACTTCTCATTAAATTATAATAATATAATGCTGGGAAAAAAAACATCTATTGCCTTCCCTCGCTCAGAATCTATCTAAATTCTACTTAAACTGGCCTCCCTGGCTGAGTAAGCTTTATAGTGCTATACAGCATGATCAAAATACCAGAGAAAGTCCTCTTGCCTCCAAATATTCAGAAGTCTGTGCATATGCCTGCATATGCATACACACTCATACTGCTTAGAATTCTAAAATGAGAAAAGAAAAGGCCACCAGTCTCTCCCGCAACAATCTGAGCTAGTCAAAGTGTTTACTTTGAGCCAAATATATTACACACATTTAATGCTGACAGAAATTGAAATCTGGCTATGTGTGTGCCTATGCAGCGCAATACAAAGTGCTAATGCCTTTGACCTGATACATAGAAATGTTTATGCCTTCAACTTAAGCATCCAACATTTGGAATTTTTTCGAAATAAATAATGTGAAAAATGGGGGAAAAATGTAGCCAAGACATTTATAACAGCATTTTAAGAGGAAAATATAAAAACAACCGAAATAGTCAATAATAGGAAAATTATTCAAGATTTATACAGAAGTTTGATGATTTTCCTAACCACTGTGCTGTACACCTGAAACTAATACAAAATAAATAATGTTGAATGCAAACTGTAACTTAAATATATATATATATATATATATATATATATATATATATATATATATATATTTGTGTGTGTGTGTGTGTGTGTGTGTGTGTAAAATAAAAAAGAATCACTCAATCACTTTCAATACTAACTCTTTTTAGCCATTACTTCCCTCCTGTTAAGAACAATCCTGACTCTTGGCAATATGGAAACACTATATTAAAGGAAATCCCCTGATAGGCAGGTGCTTGCTAATTCCAGATTCTTCCAAATCAGAACTCAGAAGTAATTGCAATAAGTGTATGTATAGTGTTAAACTCTTTAATGCCTCAAATATTGTCAGTTGCTGAGGATACATTATTTGGTTTAATGTGAATCCATTCCTTTGTCTCTGGTGTACCTGTATCCCCTCTACCCTCCAGACTTTTCCTTTTTAGTTCCAAAAACTGCAGCTGACCTTAACTCATACAAGGGAGAAATGTTTATCTTGCTACCAAAATGTAGAGGCTTTTCAAAGAGACTTTGAGTCTCGAGATTCTTATATCACACACTCTTCCATACTGTGCTGATAAATTGAATACCCATGTAGCATTAGGATTCAATGGTGCTGGAAGACAAATCTCCAGGATGTTTTATTTTAGCCATGAGCAGCCAGCAATCTGATACTATGAAAATCTAATGCTTCTTTCTAATTCTTTCTGGGGCTCCTTTCCCCAGAAATGAATAAGTTTAAGTACAAGGAAACACTATTGAAAGTTCTTAATAAAAGAAAGTATTTAATTAAAACCTATACATGGCCTTTCTAACTCTTAGTACCAAATATGTTCAGCATAGAATTCTGAAAGAACACAATGGATTCTCTATCTGGCTCAGGCAATAAAATTTGAAATAAGATTTTCTTTTTATAGACTATGAAAGTGCAAGTGCGCGCGGACACACACACACACACACACACACACACACACACACACACACCACTGCCCTAGTTCTGCCTCCCCCTACACATCTAATCATGTCTATTTTTAAAAAGCTTTGACTTTTTTAGGGTGAATCTATCTTGAGCAAATTTACTTACCATAACAATACTGACTAGGTAAATCCAAAGAATTTAAATTGCTTAATACCTATTTACAGTACATTTATACCTATAAACAAAAAAAATGTATATACAGAGTTAGCACACCATAATTAAACATACCAAAGTCATAACATTTTACCATATGCAAAAACTTTCCTTTAAATACTATAAAATAGGTATTATTTAAATGCAATATTTTCTTCAATTATTTTAAAAGTGCACATACACACATGTGCAATCACATTGAGACAGAGTATTAGGAGTCCTCAGGTTAAAAAAAAAAACAAGTTATGGGAAAAGGTGAAGGAACTGAGGAATCATGGCAAAAAGAAAAAGTTGACCCATTTTAATTCTGGCCCTGGTCATTTATTCACTCAGCAAACATTTATTAAGTGGCCACTGTATGACAGACACAAGATCTAATTTATGTTAAAAAAATAAAATAAATAAAAAAATATATATGAAGAGACTATTTTAAACTTGACTTTTTCATTTGTTTTCCAGTGGACACGGATAATTTCCTTTATCATTTTTTTCCACTTTAAAAACCTGAGAAATAAATATGAAAGTCAATTCAGGATTCACACAGGCTAAGAGCCGAATTCCTCACCTCTTGCTCTTCATCCTATCACACTCCTGAGGACCGTAAATTAAAGAGCCTCTGCTTTCAGGTTACAGAAAAGACTTCAGAAAGGTGGCAAATTGTAGACTAGGCCTAGACCATCGATCATCTTAAAGTCTAAAGCAGTTTTGACTTCATCAAGGAGGACAACTATAAAGTTTTCAGAAAAGAAAACAGTCTGATTTATTGGAAAGAGGCTTTTAGGGCTATTCACCTGGCTGCGACACATACAGTGTAATGGAGACATTTACAAAAGTCCCCTAAATGCCCCCAAGAAATTAGCCTCGGACAATAGATAGATTGAATTCAAGCAACAATATAAAGAAATCTTTGTCTGAACTTGACAACCGAGGGGAGGAAGGGGTAGGTAAATGGAAAAATGAAAATTGTGAGAGTAGGAAGAACAGCTTGTTGGGGTGAACTAATACATTAGAATAGTGTTTGGGTTGGAAGTAAGAAACACGACAAAGAAGTCTAGATTTACATCTGATATTAAAAGTAATTTATTCTCTGATTTGGTTAATTTGCCCCTGCTATTCAGATAGGAGGGGCTGGAATTTATGTCTCTGAATGCTATTTCCTTTTTAAATCAAGTCAGTTAGAAAGGATTTAAGAACTTTCCAAAAATATTAAATATTTTAAATGTATAGAGCAAAATTTATTATATTTCAAAGCAAAGATTTTCAAAAGACAGTAGTTTTAAAAAACAGATCCAACCAATTTGAGAGAGTAATGGGATAGTCCTGTGATCAGCAAACCGTGAGCCACATGTGGCTCTTTGGCCCCTTGAGTGTGGCTCTTCCACAAAATACTACAACCAGGGCAAGTCTATTTTGAAGAAGTGGCATTAAAGAAGTCAAAGTTTTAAAAATTGGGTCTCAAAATAAATTTCAATCATTGCACTGTTGATATTTGGCTCTGTTGACTAATGAGTTTGCTGACCACTGGATAAATCTCTAGGCAATTCTTATACTAGAACTAGAACTTCTAAACTGACTTCTGTCTTACTTTTATCCCTTCTATGATTTTCCTGTATAACCCATATAAAACACTCTGATCACTTCTGTTTTTCATATCTGCACTGGTAATATTATTGTAATACAATTTAAATCATTTTTATATCAATTCTCCAGTGTAAACTTTCTGAGGGCAGGGATGATATATTTTCATTTTTATACTCTCACTCTAGCACAATGTTTAATCCATAAACGATCTCATTTTTTTCAATGTCATTTAACTTCAATTTGTATGTTTTGTCTCTGGAATGACAAATTCTTCAAAGGCTAGAGCCTGGTGCCTAGTACAAAGACTTGGGCACAATGGAATAATAATGACACCCTTGAGTATGATGTTGGCTGAAGGTTTGTCATATATGGCCTTTATTAGGTTGACTTGCTTTCCTTCTATAACCATTTTATTGAGTATTTTAATCATAAATGGATGTTGTATCTTATCAAATGCTTTTTCTACATCTATTAACAAGATCATATAGTTTCGCTCTGGCCAGTGTTGTTCAGTAGTTAGGGCATAAGCCCACAGACTGAAGGATCCTGGGTTTTATTCCTGGTCAAAGCCATGTACCTGGGTTGCAGGTTCAATCCCCAGCTTTCTACTTCTCCCTCTCCCTCTACCTTCCTCTTTCTCTAAAAGTCACTAAAAATGTTTTTGAAATGAAATATGTATTAGCTGAATGACTAGAGGCATAGTGAGATAGCATGGCTCAGGAAAGAATGCAAATTGGGAGTCACATCTCACAACTGTGCCCTCTACACATAATCATTAAACACATACCCAACAAAAATTCTCATCAAGCTGAGGTTTGCTTCCTGTTTTCTCTTATCTGGCCCTTTGGAAACACTTAAGAATATTGGTCTTAACAGTGAAAGGTCAGATTGCAATACAGGTAATAACTTCTCTCCTAAGATTTCTTACATCTCGGTTGAACTTGTTAAAAAGAAAAGTTGATAAAATAACTATGATTCAGGAAAATGTCATTTCAGCATGCAGCACTTTAGAACTTTGGCAAGAAGGCCACATTTAAGATATAACATTCTTATCTTTTAAAAGTAGAGGAAAGTAACTATAGCTTTCAGTGGCTCCAGTAATATCTAGGCATTTCTGAGAGAATACTTAAACCTATGTAAGACTTCTCCAGACACATAGCAATTTATATGTCACTTCCACTTTCACACTATCCTAATTCTCTACAGTTATAGAATGTAATACTATTATACAAGGGCATGATATTTACTTTTAAAAGCTTTTCAACAAAAGTTTACATTTTAGGCAGACTTTGGGGAAAATAAATACATACTCCTTATGGATGAACTAGATTTATTTTCAATCAAGGTTCAAACTATTTTGAGAACAAGGAAACACAAATCACAGAACACATAATGCCCTAAAGGCAGAGACCATGCCTGTGTTTTTCCCATTATAATCCCAGTATCTAACACAGAGTCTGGCACCAGGAAGATGCTTAACAATTATTTAGCAACTTGAACTTTAATACTTGAAATTTTTACATTGGAAAGACCTAATTATAAAAATAGCCTTTCAATTAATTTGCCCAATTTATTTCCTACATCTTTCTCTTTTTACCCCCTTTAAAACAAAACACACAAACACACACACATAATCTTCACACAATATAAACTTTTTGTTCCAAGCCTGTCATCCAAAATTATTTGCTTATATTAATCTTACTACTATAATCTAACTTTACAATGAAAGTTTCAGAGGTAAAGTAGAAAAAAATTATAGAAGTTAGCACAATGTGTTATTACAAATTTTCTCTCCCGTTAATAACTATTAATGTATTTTTTAAACATCAAGTCTCTATTTTTACTTCCCTGTTCCATAGAGTTTATAAAGTTCTCCTGCAATCTCTTGACAAAATGGGGGCTCTATGAAAATGCAGAGATTGCATTTTTTATCTTGTAATCCTTAAAGCAAAATATTTTAATGCAATCAGGACATAGATTTTGATAAATATATGTGTGGGAGATATGAATAAATGAAATTCCCAGCAATTAGTTATCCCCAAATGGAACAAACTGCCTCAAAAAATTAAGAGACTTGCCATGGTTGGGCATGCCCAAGCAGGGGTGTTGAGTGCTAGAGAGAATTGAGCAAAAGAAAAAGAGAGAGAACTCATGGACATAAACAACAGTGTAGTGACTGTGAGGGAGGTGGATGTGGAAGAGAACATAGAAGAGATAAACGGTAATAAATTTGTTTTATTTAAATTTTAAAAACTAAACTTTGGAGAGAGAGGGCATGTATGGGAGTGGAGCGGTAATGTTAAGATATGTACACATATAATAATTTAATAAAAAATAAAATAAATAAAAAGAAAAAAATAAAGTATAAAATTCAATAACCTAAAAATAAAATAAAAATTTAAAAAACTGAGAAAAACATCAGATAAATCTCAATTGAAGGAAATTCTACAAAATGTCTGGCCAGCACTCATCAAAACTGTCAAAGTCATAAAAATCAAGAGAAGTCAAAAAACTGTCACAACCAAGAAAAGCCTAAGGACCTGTAATAACTACATGTAA
Source organism: Vespertilio murinus (assembly GCA_963924515.1). Lineage (NCBI taxonomy): Eukaryota > Metazoa > Chordata > Mammalia > Chiroptera > Vespertilionidae > Vespertilio > Vespertilio murinus. The sequence goes on along the minus strand of OZ004705.1, from coordinate 130,699,711 downwards.
TATGGTATTCTGGACCTGATCCTGGAACGGAAGAACATTAAGAAATAACCAGTTCATTCTACCCAAACAATCTACAGATTCATGCACTCCCCATTAACATACCAATGGCATATTTCACAAACGTAGAATAAACTCTCCAAAAACTTGTATGGAATAAAAATAACTGCAGCAATCCTGAGAAAGAATGAAATTGGAGGATTCACAAAACCAGATATCAAGCTATATTACCAAGCCACTGTTCTCAAAACAGCCTGTTACTAGCACAAGAACAGATATATAGACCAATGGAACAGAACAGAGAACCCAGAAACTGATCCAAGCTATTGTGCTCAATTAATATTTGACAAAGGAGGCAAGAGCATACAATGGATTCAAGACAGTCTCTTCAATAAATGGTGTTGGGAAAATTGAACAGATACATGTAAAAAAAAATGAAACTAGACCACAAACTTACACCATACACAAAAATAAACTCAAAATGGATGAAGGACTTAAACATAAGACAGGAAACCATAAAAATACTAGAGGAATCCACAGGCAGAAAAATATCAGATATATCTCATAGCAATATTTTTATCAACACATCTCCTAGGACAATGGAAACTAAAGAGAAAATAAACAAATGGGACTACATCAAAATAAAAAGCTTCTGTACATCAATAAAACCACAAGAGAGCCCAATGCATGGAAGAAGAACATATTTGCCAATGTTACATCCAATACAGGTTTTGTTAGAGAGTGGGAATTTTTGAGTATGCTTTCTCCTAGTTGACTTGGCCATAAATCCAGCTACAACTAACAAAATAGCCTTACAGGATAGATCATTGTCAACTTTACTGATAACAGGATGCAGTTACTTACTCCATCAGGCGCCTGAACCCTATAAATGACATGTTGACTTTACTGAAGAAAAACTACTTTGTTTAAATGTTTTAAAATTGTTAGCTCTGCAAAAACAGGAGGTAGTGAACGGGTATAAATACGGTCAGACACAAAGGGTTGGGGCTGCTCTCAGGGCTGCGTGGAGAGAACAGTCAGCTGGCCGGTTATTAAAAAGGCTCCCTAAATTTTAATTTGGTCTGGACTCAGGTGGTCACTTACTCTCATTCACTCCACAACAGGTTTAATCTCCAAATCTTATAGGAAATTCATACAACCTAACTAAAGGAAGATAAACTATCCAATAAAAAAAAATGGGCAAGGACTTAAATAGACACTTTTCAAAAATGGACATACAGAAGGCCAAGAGACATATGAAAAAAATGCTCAAAGTCATCTGAGAGATGCAAATAAAAATGACAATGAGATATCATCTCAGACCTGTTAGAATGGCTACCATCAACAAATCAACAAACAGTAAGTGCTGGAGAGGATGTGGAGAAAAGGGAACCCTCCTTCACTGTTGGTGAAAATGCAGACTGGTAGAGCCACTTTGGAAAGCAGTATGGCGTTTCCTCAAAAAACTAAAAATGAACTCCCATTTGACCCAGTGATCCCACTTCTAGGAATATATCCCAAGAAACTAGAAAAGCAATCAGAAAAGGATATATGTACCCCTATGTTCATAGCAGCACAATTTACCATAGCTAGGATTTGGTAACAGCCTAAGTGCCCATCAGCAGATGAGTGGATTAAAAACCTGTGGTGCATCTATACAATGGAATACTACAGTGCTGTAAAAAAAAAAAAAAAGAAAGAAAGAACTCTTACCAATTGTGACATCATGGATGGAACTAGAGAGCATTCTGCTAAGCAAAATAAGATAGTCAGAGAAAAATAAATATTACATGATCTCACTTATTTGTAGAATGTAATGCACAATATAAACTGATGAATGAAAATAGATCCAGAGTCATAGAAGCATCAAACAGACCCTCAAACCTCAGAGAGAAGGAAGGGGAGTGAAGTGGTGAGGGTTTTGAGAGTTGGTTAAGAAATCAACCAAAGGTCTTGTATGCGTGCATATAAGCATAACCAATAGACACAGACAGTAGAGGGGTGAGGGCATGTGCCTGGGGTGGGGGTGAGGGTGGGTGGGAAATGAGGGGGAAAGGAAACATGTAATACTTTCAACAATAAAGAATTTTTAAAAATAAATAAGGAAATCTGAATAAAGTATAGATATTTTTGTTAAATTATTTTTTTTAAAAAAATGAGTTGGCATTTGTCAGATATATCATAGACTTCTGCAGGAAGGAGGAAAGTTAATAGAGAACTATATTCTAACTTCTCCTAAGAATGCAGGTTCTGTTGCCCAAAAAAAGGGAGTACTACCCCTACCCCCTAAAAATGCAAATTGAAAGATAGTTTATTAATTATCCTTTATGGACGGCAGAATGTAATAGAATTGCTAGTAGTACATTTTGTTGTGATTTCACTGATGAAATATCAAGGTTAGTTGATTCACTTCTGTGCTCCTACCAGGGCTGAAGCTCCTGAACTTAACAGACCTTCCAGAGCTCAGACTCTGAAACAGTTTCCTGTGTAGCCAGTGGAGCAGCTGTACTGAATCGTGTTTTCAGGGCTAGGGGTCAGAGCCAGCATTAGGTTATTTCTGCCACTAACTAGCTGTGCATGCCCTTGAGCAAGTCATTTAAATTCTCAATGCCTCATTTCCTGCCCTGAAAAATTAGGATAGAAGGAATACTAATATCGTCTGGGCTATTGTGAGAAGTAAATGGGTGAATATATAGAAAATACTTAGAATCCTGCCTGACCTGGGTAAGTACTCAATAAATGTTAACCGTATGCCTTGGGCAATTTTCTTTCTTTTCTGTGCCTTAGTTTTCTCATTTATAAAGCATGTACCAAAATAACATTCTACCTTAGAGCATTGTGAAAATCACAGGAGAGATGTAAAAAGGCTTTGGAATATTTACCAGCTCCTATTCAAATACTAGGAGGAAATAAAACTAATATTATGAACTTTAAGCAAAATATTTTCTTGCCTCTCTTCCTTCAGTTGAAAACACTTTTTAAACTATTTTCCTATTCACTCTGTGAGAGGAATGTTTCACTAAAAAGAGCTAGGAATTTTATATCAGAGTAGACAATAGTTGTAGAAATAAAGGCATTCCTCCTATAAGCTTCTAGAGATGGGTTTAGCATTTTTCTACATCTAAAAGGCTGGGGCATTTTTGTTGTTACAGAGTGAACTAAAAACATGCTACACAAAAAAACATAAAAGCATTCTTTCAGAAGCAGAACAAGTCTCTCATTCCTGGGTCTTCCACTACTTACTTCTATAAGAACTCCCTAGTACATCAATTCATAGAGCACCTTATCAGAGGTTCAGGGAGCATAATGACCTCCAACAAAGAGAAAGAGCAACATCTCAAAATGGGGGAGAGAAGAGAGAAGAAATGAGCAAAGCCTCTATGAATTGCTCCCAAAGGTCGGCTTGACCTTACACGTTCAAGCTGCTGTAGAGTGCGCTCCACTTCAGTTTTTTTTTCAAAGAAATTTTGCAATTTCCCAAACTTGGGTAACTTAGAGCCAAAACTTAAAGATGCAAATATAAAGCGTTGCACGTAGAGCAAAGAAAGGATGTGCATGATGGATGAGTCTCGGTTCAATAGCGGGTCCCATGAATGAGGCTGAGGAAGGGGGTAAGTGGTTTACATCATGACATGTGTCTACAGTGTGATGCTAATAAAGTAACTGAAAAAATGTATTTTTAAGTTAATATGTCATTGTTTTCTTATTGTAAAAGTGGTATATGGCTGTTGTAGAAAAGTTTGAAAATAATGAAATATATATTTTAAATATTTATATATAATGTTTTATACAGAGAGAGAGAGAATACAAAAATTTCCTACCCTCACAACTTGGAAATAACTCAGGTAACATTAGACCTTAGATTCTAAGTTTCCTGATAGCCATTACTTTCACATAAGGATGAGCAGAGACAGGATCCCTGCCCTTAAGGAGGTGAGCAGAGACCCTTCTCCTTAAAGTCTTTACTCAGATGTCATTCTATTTAAATTTCCAGTACTCCTTGTTTAACTTTTCTCCATAGTACTGAACACGTTTGAAAATATATATGTAATAATTATACTTATTCATGCGCCACATTCATTAAGAAAAGTAGATCATAACTGATTACTTTGACACAATATTATGTCTTTCTAATCTCTTTTATTATTTCTTTATTCTCACTAAAATATTGGCTTGTTATAGTATTCCCAGAGTTTGAACAGTATCTGACACAGAGGAGGTAACCAATACATATTTGCTGACTAAATTAACAAGTGAAGAGAGATCAAATAAAAACACACTGCAATTGACCTTCCTCCTAATAATTATAAACTGTTTTAATTCGTTTAATTTTAGTTGGTTTAATAATTATTAGCCTGTCCAATAGGAGAGGACTGGGTAAATTGTGATTCTTCTACAAAATGAAATATGTGAAAAATATGTATTTCCATATTTAATTGCATGCAAAATCTCCATGGCATTTGTTAGATGTTCAAAGGAAGATTATGCAAGAACCTATATAATGTGATCCCATTTTCAATACATATACACATATTGGTATGTATTACCTACTAGGTGTCTGGCATTATGCTACAAGTTTACCCAGATGAAAAAAGAATACTCAGGAAACAGACATACAAAAAGAATGGTGATACAGTTTGATAGATACTGTAATGAGTATACAGAGTGGGGCAAAAGTAGATTTACAGTTGTGAGTCCACGGAACCGAGTTTATTCCTGTATTCCTATTTATTATCATATTACTCTCCATATGAACAACTGTAAACTTGCTTTTCCTCCCATCCTGTATGGGCATTTCTTCTGCTTTAGGAAATGTCTGGCTTCTTGAGAAAATGAATAGGGAAAGTGGGAACAGTTATCTTGCTAGGAGAGGCACTTTATTGTCTGCGTGCTGACTTTAATGTCCGCGCTGCCAGGGGAAATGTCACCTTGTTGATGCAGGTGATGATGCAATGTCCTACTTGCCATTTGAAGGCAAGGCCACTGGCTCTGAATTATTCACAATCACAATGAGACCTTACAAATGAGATAGAGATATCACTGCTTTGATATCATTAAGCTCGCCCCAATTATAGATTGGGAACAGAGAGGAGGTCAGAGAATTGCAAAGAAGCGTGTTATTGCTCTCAGCGCACATTCCACTGCACGGTGCTATATCTGCTCCACACTGATATAAGGAAGACTTTTTTTGTTTTTGTTTTTGTCCTCCCTCCCCCCCCCCCCCCCCGACCCCGTCCTTATTGCACCAAAGAAAACAGAGCCTTGGAAACTCAACCTGACACGATTCACCCCGTTTGTCATCAGTACAATGTGTCATTTGCAAGTTCATCCAGTATCTCCCATTACAGGGCGTGGAGCAGCTAAGAATAGCTGTAGAACTTGACTCTAAGCTGCTTGCTGGGAAGCACTGAACTTACTGTGTGACTCACTGGGGCGTGTACATTCTCAGAGGCAGCCTTTCTGCAAGGGGAGGGGAAAGGCCTCTTAAGGAGTTGCTGTAGCCACTGAGAACTTTGTAGTAGTGAGATGGCTGCCCCACTTTGGTCCTTCTGCAAGAAAGGGCAAATTTGTACACAGGCAACACTCCAGAAGATCAAAAAGTGTCACATGACCACCTTTCTCTCCCGCAGCTCAGATAACAAAGTTGGATGCTTTCCTTTAAGTAAAATTTACTCTCTGAAATAAGCTTTGGTGCTGAAGAGCACCACAGGCTTGGATAACAGAGCCGAGGTTTAACACACAGCCCGGGGGTGCTTTGTGGAGCCTTCATTTCAAGTCCTGCATTATTTATTATATTAGCCACCAGTGGGCTTGTATCAGCAGACCATCTCGGAAAATCCCCAGTGGGTGCCATTCTCAAATACGCACTTCAAAACCTGAAAATAAAGTGAAACTAGTAACAACAGGGAAATTTTACTCCGCTAGGCGCTGTGCTAAGCTCTTCACTTACATTTTCTAATTTAATTTTCACAACAACTCCACAAGGTATATTAGCTTATTATGACTGAATCACATTCGGTTACTTGCCCATGGTCACAAAACTAGTAATCATAGGGGCATTCTGCAATTGGCTTTATTTTCTTCCATTTTAATTTCATGACCACCTGCTATGGTAAATCAAGAAATTAATATCACATCACTTGAACTTTATAATGGGATTTTTTCACATGTCCCCGACTATGGTAAGTACAACTAATAATTCAAATTTCACATTGCATTTGCCTGGAATGAAAATTAGAAGAAAAGAAAGACATATTCTCTAAACTGTGAAAGAAGAAAAATCTTGAGTGAGGTTTTAAAGGTAGAAAAATAAACATCAGCCCTTTAATATTTCAAAGTTCTAGTGCCAAGCATATACTTTACATTTATTATGAAATAGCTGATGTATATAAATGTGTGTGTGTGTGTGTGTGTGTGTGTGTGTGTGTGTGTGTGTGTAAAACTGTTCTGAATCAATAGGAAGTCTATATGGCTCAACCAACCAGATAACACAACTTCAGGTTCAGATCAAGGAGACAGAGGTTCAAGTCCTGGTATTGCTACTCTCAGGTCTGTGACTTTGGCACATGATTATTGCTCTCATTCAGAGGTCTTTTCATTGTAAAATGGCACTTTTGAAAGTGCCCACCTTTGTGAGAAGATAATGTGTACAAAGCACCTGCTGGAGCCTCATCCCACAGTTGGTGGTCAATGATGCTATGAAGTGACCATTGTATATGTTTTTTCCAATCATGCGAATAAGCCACCAATCCACATACCTTCCTCTTACATTACCTCTTGATTCCAAGAAGAGGGGCATAATAAGAGGCCTCATTTGCAATGCCATCGCTTTTTCTGTGAAATAGTATCAAATTCATTTGAGAACCCAACAAGATTCAATTCTGCACTCTATTCTCCCATTCTAGCAATACATACTTAAAATTTGTCACAGTGTTTTCTCATATTTCTATATTGGATCATCACTGTCCTCTTTTTTTAAGAAGCATATTTTTTACTCTATTTTGTCTGTAAAGAAACAGCAAGCAAATTGGATTCTTGTGTGGTAAGAATAGTGATTACAACTCAAGGAATTTTTTTAATATGTATTTTATTGATTTCAGAGAGGAAGAGAGAGGGAGAGAAAGTGACAGAAACATCAATGATGAGAGAGAATCATTGATATGCTGCCTCCTGTATGCCCCCTACAGGGGATCAAGCCCACAACCCAGGCATGTGCCCTGAGCAGGGAATCAAATCATGACCTCCTGGTTCATAGGTCAATGCTCAACCACTGAGCCATGCCAGCTGGGCTTAAGGAATTTTTAATACAATTATATAAACATTACTCACAATGTTTATCCATTTTTAAACTTTTATATTGATGTATGTGAGAGATGGAGAGGGTGGGAGGGAGGGAGGGAGAGAAAGAGAGAGCAAAAGGAACATTGATTTATCATTTATCCATTTTTATATAGATAATGATTTACTATTTCTGTTACTTTGTATAAAGAAACACAGATATCTGTGTCTTTTAAAGGTAAAAATGCTAATTCTTTCTCTAAAATTTGTGTTATTTAAACATAACCTAAATCTTTTTTTATTTTTTGCCAGAATTGCAGAAGCTATATAGATGGTCTCAATGGATGGGTGGACAATAGATAAATGAATTTTAAGTTTTCTTCTGCCCCAAGAGTGTCATGATTTTGATAGTAGCTTAATATACTTTCCTGACCCCATTAGTTCCTTACCTCCTGTTCCACTTCATTGATCCCAGTGTGACTATTTATCATGGTTGTCCCACAAACAGTTTGACATTCAGCACAGCCAAAGATTATATAATTCTTCTCCAGGACCTAGTGATTGGGCAAGGGGTTATGTCTACACCTAAATTTGGCAAGTTAAGAGTCCTCACTACTAATTTTCTAGCTTGAGACTGTCAACAGCCATCTTTCCCATGGTACCCTATGACCCCACCTAAGAGTGAGTCCAACACAGAGAAGCCAGACGATAAAGGCAGAACAGCAATGAAATGCATAGAGGCAGAACACTGAACACAGCATTTGAACTCCTAAATTCATCTGGGCATAAAGTCCATAGCCTATGGTATTCTAGTTACACTAGTAAATGATGTCCTTTTTATCAGAAGCAAATTGAGTTCAATTTCTGTGACCAACAACCAAAACCAAAATGTGTGCATATGCCTAATCCATATTAAGTGCTTATTAAATCACACACACACACACACACACACACACACACACACACATATATATATATATATATATATATATATATATATATATATATATTTAACAACCATGCTTTAAAAATTATAGACTTTTATACTTAGACTATAGGCCCAGTGAACAAATTTGTGCACCAATGGGGTCCCGTGGCCTGGCCTATGGGATCGGGCCAAAAATGACTCTCCAACATTCCCCAAGGGGTCCTGGATTGCAAGAGGGCAGAGGCAGTCAGGGATACCCTACTGGTGCATGTTTGGGACCAGGGAGGAATGCAGGAGGTTGGTCAGCCAAGGAGGGACCGGAAGAGGGCTCCAAGGTGTGTCTGGCCCATCTCGTTCAGTCCTGATCAGTCAGCAGCAAGTTAACCTACCAGTGGGACATCTGTCCCCTGGAGGTCAGTGCACATCATAGTGAGCAGTTGAGCAGCCTTAGCATATTATTAGCATACAAGAGGCCTGGTACACGAAATCCGTGCATGGGATGGAAGCTAGGGATGTCCCTCAGCCCACCCTGTACCATCTCCAATCTGGGAACTCTTGAGGGATGTTCAACTGCCTGTTTATAGGGATCAGGCCTTGGGGGTGTGGCCAGCCTGGGGGAGGAGCTGATGGCTATTTGCAGGCTGGCCACAGCCCCTGGTGACCTGAGCTCTCAGTCCCTCCTTTTTTTCTTTTTTCAGCACCTCCTTGAGAGGAGGCCAGGGCCAGCTTGAAGCAGATATCTGGGATTTATTTATCGTCTATAATTGAAACTATATAGCTTTGAGCAGAGGCCAAGGCCAGCCAGGGTGGGCGGGAAACTTGGCTTCCTCTATCACCAGGGGCAACCCAAGCTTCCTGCTTGCTCCAGCTCTGTGGTCGCTGCCATATTTGTTGGGTTAATTTGCATACTTGCTCCTGATTGGCTGGTGGGTATAGTGGAGTGATGGTCAATTTGCATGTTTCTATTTTATTAGTGTAGATTATGCTTTGATTGAACAGAGGAACAGACACTTAATATATTAGGACCTTATTACCATGTTTCCTAGAAAATAAGACATCCTCCGAAAATAAGACCTACTTACAGGTTTACTTCTGGGTGAAATATAAGGCATCCCCCTGAAAATAAGGCCCCAGGCTCTGTCTCAGAATGAAAATTAATTTGCTGTAAACTGGTTGCTAGGGCTGCCCCAACTGGCATCTAGCAACCAGTGATGTTACGCACAGTCCTGAAGTCACTGCCATGTGAATGGAGAGAAATCAGCAGGGAAACTTTGTAAAACATAAACTGCAAGAAGTTGTGACTTGGGTGAAGAATTCATGGGAGAAAATCACTGACAGTTGCATTGCAAATGTACTGTGAGCAGGCTACCTTGACAAGAAATACTCATTTAAAGACAGTGCTATTGCTAAACATGAGAGATTTGGTCCACTGATTCTGAAAGAAATGGAGTCACAAGAAATTCACCAGGAAATTCAAGAATTGGATTGTTATGATGATGTTCCAGAAGATGATGACATGATTGCCACTGAATAAATGAGTAAATTCTTGATACTGTAGGATTCACAGTTTGTCTGGTTTGTGTTGACAGCTACCGTACTACCATACTGTATACAGGTAATAAATTTCCTTTATTTTCACTTAACAATAAATGTGTACCGTATTCTTCTTCATGGAAAAATAAGACATCCCCTGAAAATAAGACCTAGCGCATCTTTGGGAGCAAAAATTAATATAAAACACTGTCCTATTTTCGGGGAAACGGGGTATATAGGATTAGACCATAGAGATATATTCTTGTTCTCAGAGACAAAGAGAGATTAAAGTGTTTCTCACAAATTGTTCTTCATTTGCATATCTCCTGAGATCAGAATCCAGATCTCATTTCTATTACAGTTATCTACAATAAGGGTGACACTATCAGTAATAATTAAGGCCCTTTCCTCAAGTTCCCTTTCAATTAAACATCTTTCCAACAGAGTGATGGAAGACAGTGGCTCTTACACTTTCCCATAACCCCCCTCTATGAGCACACACCTATGGGAAGCTAGAAACACATCAAGGCACCCCTCAATCCTTGATTTCCAACTTTTGTTCTCTGCCATTTGCTAATAACCTCTGTTCTCTCAAAATCCACTTTCACCACAAGGACCACCTAGTCTCAGCCCATAACAGATGATACTGTAATCTTCTGGCTACAGGACAATTGTCCATCTTGCTTGATTATTTTAGCACCTTACTCTTCCACTCAGTCTCTTCTGTTTCCCCTAAAGGGGAATGTTGATACTGATAACCTTTCCAGAACTCTGATCTCAAGGTAGAACCTGACCTTTTCAGTAAAAAATGCCTTTTATTTACACTGTACTTCTGCCACCTACTGACAGACATCACCATGTCTTAGAATCTCATTGGGAAGGGCTCTTCTCTTAATGCCTAACTCTGCCAAGTACCTCTCTTCCATCTCACCCCTTCACTTCTTCCTCCGCGACTCCCATGGTTTTCTTCAATAGTGAGCTAAGCTTCTTAAAAAAGAGTCCTATCTGCTGCCAACTTTCTCACCAAACATTTACTATATAATCCTTTGAAAGCTACATATCCCATTGAAACAGATAAATTAAGAGCACAATCATGAATTTGTGTCCAACATGTGACACATTGTGTGATCTTGAGAAAAATATTTCATCTCTGTACAGTTTGGTTTCCCTCTATAAAGTGTGGGAGGGAGATTTAAAAAATTCTATATCACAGATATTACTGATATCTAATGACCTAATGTAATTAGGTGCAACATTTTATTCTTCTTGTTGGCATTGTTTTTTGTTTATTTGTTTGTTTGTTTGTTTGTCTGTTTGTCTGTTTGTTATTCTCTAACTTCGACACACACATACATTTGAATACCTTAGTTGAAGTTCATCAATGAAATCAAGTCATGGGTCAGCAGAATTCAATCTTCATCTGTCACCAAAGCTGCATCCTCCTTGCATTCCTCCTGACCCTGCACTCTGCCATCCCAGGTCCTCCCTGCTAACTCTGCCATCATATTGTTCACTTCAACCTTCAAATGTTCAGTTGTTCTCTAGAAGCACACATATTCCTTCTATTGGTTAAAACTTTTAATCATATATATTTATTATTCTAGCTCCAATTTTTCTTTTCCAATGCCCTGCTGGGATATTTTCACATGGTTAAATTGGTAGAAGCTCAGGTCAACTACCTGCAAGGAAATTTGCCCCATATTCAGACAACTTTCTATACAAATGGCAGAACCATCCTCCTGCCTCTAGGCTTATATCATCCACCCTCTATCTCCTTCCCTCCTACTAACCAGTCACATTTCAAATCCCATAAATTTTGCCTCTGTTAACATCCATCTCCTTTCCATTTTGCTTTGCCCATTCCCCTTCATTCGTCTCAAGCAAAATTTCTCATCTACTTCCCATGTAACTTTGACACTGAATAAGAATTACCACTCTAGAATCATGAACATTTCAGCAATGAGTAACTTTAATGGGAAAAGCTCTATTATCTAATTCCAAATGCTGTAAACTCAGTTTCGTTCCAGTGTTTCCAAACATCATACTTATTTGTGTTGAATATAGGCCAGACAACTTTTTTTTCAATCTAACATCAAGCACTTCCAAACTTTCAACTATTTGCTATTACTTTTCCCTCTCAGTGAGTGCCAAATTAGCTCAATTTAGTACATTTTCAAGGACTGGCAAACAAGACTATCCTGAACAGCAAGCAGAGAAAATGGCTGCATATATAGGACTTCAAGGGGCAAGAAATTTCTCTGTCCCTAGTTCATTTGCAACAAGGCACTATATCCAAGGTGTTTCCTCTGTGATCATGATTATATTTGAATGAATAAGCTAAAGAATGTTAATTTTGACAACTTGTAATATCAAAGTAATAGATGCAATCAATGTCAGATAATAGTGGATTGTTTAAATAACTTAGGATATAATCATGTAACACAAAACCATGGAAATATTAAACATGGCTTATCAGCATGTTTAAAGATATTAAAAATTCATCAAAAATTAAGAGAAAAGGGCACAGTTTAAAAGTTGCACATAGTATGATTCCATTTTTTATATCAAGAATACATATCAAAAGTAGCAGAAGTAGACTTGGAGAACTGAGATGGGATTTTTTTTAATTTTTCATTTGGCTATATTTTTATATATTCTAAAATTAAAAAGAAATTTAAAAATAAATTATAGAAAGAGAAAAAAGTTTTGTTATTAAAAATAACAGTCCAAAAAAAGTAATGCCTATACCTTAAAGATAGTCTTTTATTGGTCAACATCTAGAGTTAATATAATTAGGTTTTCAACATTTGTGGAAAACATATATTGATAGAGTATTCAGAAAGTTTCTGAATTCACTAGAAGGAAGAAAAATATAGCCACCAATGACAGTTGGTCAAAAAAGGGGGGAGGATAAAAATACCAGCTTCCCCATTTAATAGTCTTGTCTAGAGAGAACCTGACACTAAATACAACTGACCTTAAAGAAATGCAAAATTAGAGGTCTCTGCCAAATATGCTGTTGTTCTGTCAACATTCATAGCAAATCTACCTGCATAATAAAATAGGCCTTGATGACTCACAGGAAAATCAAATTTATATGTGTGCCATAGTCCTTGAGAAGGATAAAGCTCTCACAATTTGGTCATGCAGTGTCACCATGCCACATGAATTTCTAATGAGGGAAATATAATTCAACAATGTGGAGCCAAGTTTAAAATAGCTATGTTCAAAATAAATATAACATTTTAAAATAAAAATCTAGACTTCCTACATGTCAACTAGTGTGTATAATCCCATGAGCCATTTCCTGTTATACAAGCTCAATATGAATATTTATTCTACTCTTGCCTATTCTAGATCGGAAGAAAGCTGATGCACCTAAACGGCACTAGAGAAGAAATTTAAAGGAACTTTTAAAGTAGGAATGCTTGGTTCTCTGAGTTCTTCCCACTGGCCAGCTCTTGCTATTTCTTTCTCATACTTTATTATCTGGCATTAATTTCACTGAGTAGTACCCCTAAAGGCTTCATAATGGAAATACAAACTAACACTTTCTGAATGACATTTAAGCTCTTCTTTTGAAGTAAAGTTATACTGAAAAAAGCCTGTCCCCAAAAGAAAAGATGGCTTTCAAACACCTAACATTTGGCCAAAGGAGCCATGTGTTTGGCCTATATTTTTGGACAATAATGAGTATGGGCCCATTTGAAATACTTCCCAAACATTACAATTTTTCAAGGAGGAAAAAAAAAGAGAAACCAAGGTGTACATTTTCAACAAGATTGAGAGATTCTGAGGCAGACAGTGTTTAGTTTGGGCCAGAGTAATCAGACTGGCATGGGAAAAGAACGCAGTCCCTACCATATCAATAGCACACATCCTGTATACAAGACAACAGGGACTGGAGGCCAAGCAGCAGAGCACAGCTGCTTGGCATTCTGTTTTCATTCACTCCGAAAGGATTGTGGCAGCCTTTTAAATTGATTGTGGCTTTTAATTCTTGAATCAGGAACCACAGCTCAAGGTAATTGGCACATTTGTCAAATTTAAAGACTAAATATTTTAAATCACTAGACTATTTTGCTCTTTGCTGTGAATCACTAAATCTGCACTAGGAACAAAATGATAATGTAAGTGTTCTTTCTTAAAAGTCCAAGGAATTTTTGGCTTTTACTCCACTTGCAAGAAAAGAAAGAAGCACTAAGTCATCATCCCTTTGGTAACTCTTTGAGATGAAACACATAACTTCCCATAGGTCTGAACCTCCTTGGTTCCATAGCCAATACCTCCATTCCAGCCTACCTACATCTCACAATGTTTAGGTAAGTGAGGCTCTGTCTTGCTCCCCAATTCCATTTTCTCTTCATTCTTATTTATTACACACACTAGTGCCATACTTACTAGGTAAAACTGTGGACTCTTCTACTTACTTAATTTTGCTCTCCAGTGTGACTTCCCCGCTTCTTTCTACATGGTAACTTACCATTCATTAGCATCCTAGTCCTGAATTCTAATAGAGAGCCCAGCCCATCTCTCAGCCTGATATCATTCTTTGTGCTGGCTCTGAAATGGCTGGATCCCTTGCTCAGTTAGCTTTGCATAGAGGTGGGTGGAGAATACACTTGGCACAAGACCTTAAAGTCATTGGGCTGTGGGTAGAGCAGCTTTCCTTAGAGAGGGATGAGATTGGGCAAAAATAAAAACATCTTGAATAAACCCAAACACCAGGAAGAGAAATTACACAGATGCTGAACCTGGCATGCTGTGCTAAGCTTCTTCAGTTCAGCTCAATTTTTCAACAGTGATCTTTTTAATTCACTACAGTTTAACCACAAGGGAGAGAGGTAAAAACTCTTATTAACCAAAAACATAATTTTTACTTTAAAACAATCACATCATGGAAAAGAATACAAAATGCACATTCCTTTTTAAAGATAAAATTAAGAAATTTGCTTTTAAAAAAATGTCTAGCTTGGAGGAGACAGCAGTAGGCTGTACAAAGCACTAGGGAGTTCTTGTTCCACACTCCTGACTTGAAACTACCTCAAAGGAAGCAGCACTGGTTCTAAATGTTTAGGGGTTGGGTGTGGTGGGGTGCTATGCAGCCACACTGTGAAAAAAAAAATATATTGAATGGTTTGAGACTTTTGCCTATAATTTATACTGACATCATATAATGCCTCTCCATCTTTCCAGAAAACACCTTGTATCTCCTTCATGCCACCTTCCCTACTCATGGCCCCCTCCCTACCCCTCAAAAAAGTTAAATATTCATTACTACAGGATAATGAGGATGAGCATGAAGCTATAATGATTAATGTTATATGTCAGCTTAACTGGGTTAAGGGATGCCCAGATTTCTGGTAAACATTATTTCTGGGTGTGTCTTATGAGGGTGTTTCTGAAAGAGATTGGCATCTGAAGATGAGGGAAAGAAGATCTGGCCTTGACCAATGTGGGCAGGCATCTTCTATTCCTTTGACCACCTCGATATGACAAAAAGGCAAAGAAAGGGTGAATTCTCCACTCTCTTTTTTATCTTTATTAAGGTATTACATGTGTCATTACCCCTTATTGCCCCTGCACCCCACTTTTGTTCATGCCCTAACCCCCCTGGTGTCTATGTCCATTGGTTATGCTTATATGCATTCATGCAAGTCTTTTGGTTGATCTCTTCCCCTTATCCCCATCCTCCCCTACCTTCCCTCTGAGGTTAGAGTGGGGTAGGCAAACTTTTTGACTCGAGGGCCACCATGAGTTAAACTGGACTGGAGGGCCGGAACAAAAGCAACCTGACCATGCTGGCACTCTCATACTGGGCTGCTGGTGGAGGAGAGATCAAGAGAACCCTCTGCTCTTTCGGCTCCACAGGCCGGATAGAACAGCTGAATGGGTCGGATCCAGCTCACGGGCTGTAGTTTGCCCTTGGCTGTTTCTCTGTCTCTGGATCTGTTTTTGTTCATCCATTTATGTTGTTTATTATATTCCACAAATGAAATGTGATATTTATCTTTCACTGACTGACTTATTTTGCTTAGAATAATGCTCTCCAGCTCCATCAATGCTATTGTAAATGGTAGGAGTCCATTCCTTTTTACAGCAGCATAGTATTCCATTGTGTAGATACACCACAGTTTTTTAATCCACTCATCTGCTGATTGGCACTTGGGCTGTTTCCAAATCTTAGCTACTGTAAATTGTGCTGCTATGAACATAGGGGTGCATATATCCTTTCTGATTGGTGTTTCTGATTTCTTGGGATATATTCCTATAAGTAGGATCACTGGGTCAAATAGGAATTCCATTTCTAGTTTTTTGAGGAAACTCCATACTGTCCACTCTCTTCTTGAACTAAGATGTTCATCTTCTCCTACCCTTGGACATTAGAGCTCCTAATCTTGGATTTTCAAACTTGAACTGAATTATACCAGTGTATTCCTGGTTCTCCAGCTTGCAGACAGCCTGTGATGGCATATCTCAGCTTCCATAATTATGTGAGTCAATTCCCATAACAAATCTCCTCTTATATTTTATTTCTATATAAAGAGACATCCTATCAGTTATGATTCTTTGCAGACTCACTAATACAATGATGATGATGATGATGATGATGATGACAATGACTGATCTAGACAATGCTTATTACACCTAAGGAGATTATTATTACTCATAAAAAGGCTATGAGTAAAAGCCATAGATTGTAGAAAAGGGAGATAAATCCCAGTGGAAACTGCTGGTCCTCTGAATAGCGTTCATTCCCTACAAGAACCCTGATATTGTTAAGTTAGCCACCTTTCCCACACAAATCCCATGTGAACTCTGGGAAACTGACCTTTTTCCAGCAACAGGGAAAAATCCTAATTTCTAAGCCAGTGATTTTCAATAATATTGTGATAAGTGTGCATAGTGACAGCTGATTAATAGAATTAGTAAGGTGATCACACTGTGAGTTATAAAAATGTCAAATCACTATAATATACACCTAAAACTAATATAATTAATATTACATATCAACTATACTTACTTTAAAAAAAAAAGTGGCTATACTGAAAAATGCTGAAAATACCCAAGTTTCAGTAAAGATACCAAGCACCTCGAACTCTCTTATATTGCTGGTAGGAATAAAAAATGGTATTGCCTCTCTGAGAAGACAGTTTGACAGTTTCTTATAAAGGTACACATACATGCATATGGCCCCAAAGTTCTCTCCTAGTTACCTGCCCTAGAAAAATGAAAGTTTACATTCACACACACCCAAAAATAACCTGCATACCAAGTGTTCATAATAACTCTACTCATAATAGACTCAAATTGGAAACAATCTAAATGTCCTTCAGTGGGTGAGTGGTTAAACAAACTGTGAATCTTCCTCAGCAATAAAGGTGCAAAGTATTGATGTATTGAAGCATGCAACAACTTGGATGGATCTCAAGACATTAAGCTGAGTGAAATGTTATATTCTGTATGATCCTATTCATAGGACACCCTCAGAGAGATATAACTATAGTTTTGGAAAGTAGATTGGTGGTTGTCTGGAGTTAGGAGGAGGAAAAAGATGTAACTACAAAAAGGAAGATTTGAAATTTCATATTGTGTCCCCACAGGAAATTTTTTAGCATGACTAAACTGTATTATATCCTAATGGTAGTGTATTCATATCTTACATGTGTTAAAATGTATAGGACTATACATAAAAGTCAATTATACCATATGCTAATTATAAAGTAAAATAAAAATAATTACCAAATATATTCATGCTATAGCTTTTCACTTTGCAGCAGGTTCTTATAAACAAATTAAAGTTATTTAGCAGAGAAGAGACACACACATTAGAAAGTTATAGTGTATAAATGAGAGAGAGAGAAAAAAAACACTGAGAGAATTGAGTGGGGAGAAATATTTATGGATAAGAATGTAGACACAGATAAAAGGTAACTTGGATCTTGAAGGGTTGATAGAAGTTTTAATATATTTTAAAAATGTATAATATTAGTACAACAGAAGGAATATTTACCAATATAATACAGTCCAATAATATAGAACTATAAAACTAAATGGTGAAACACACACA
Organism: Vespertilio murinus; assembly: GCA_963924515.1. Taxonomy (NCBI): domain Eukaryota; kingdom Metazoa; phylum Chordata; class Mammalia; order Chiroptera; family Vespertilionidae; genus Vespertilio; species Vespertilio murinus. The sequence continues at coordinate 130,681,904 of OZ004705.1, read as the reverse complement.
ACACACACACATACACATACACACAACTGATTACTACTAATCACACTTCCCAGGGTAACCATGCTTAACTTGAACATAACTTTGTTCAGTGGTGGGCAAACTTATTAGTCAACAGAGCCAAATATCAACATTACAACGATTGAAATTACTTTTAGGGGCTAAATTTTTTAAACTTAAACTATATAGGTAGGCACATTGTTATTAACTTAATTGGGGTACTCCTAAGCTGGCCTTTGCTAAAAACTCAAGGGGCCTGACAGCCTCATGTGACTCTAGAGCCACAGTTTACTGACCACTGATTTAGTTTATACCCTCCCAAACATTTTTATGCATAAACAAATGCTGAAAATATAGTATATGGTACAGACTGATCTCAGAACACAGACATGTAATGATTATATTTTTCTTTAATATCTGTAATCATGCTCCCTCTGATTTTGCCATATTACCCCTAAAAAGAGCTGGAAACATGCCATAGATTTGTGGTGCCTTTCAGCCACTAAAACTAACTCAGTGAGCAGTTGTTGCTTTTTTAGGAAAAAGTATTAGCCTGAAATGATCACAAGTAATACCTCACTTGTCAAGAATTTGAATAAATTTGCAAAAAAATCAAAAATTTAAAAGAACAAATCTGTCTAGGTTAATATTATCTTACATATGTTATATCAAATATGCATGTTCAACTAAATTAATGATTTATGAGTAGACTTGATTATTTCATCTATATCCCTACAGATTTGCATATTCAAGTTAGTCCAAAAAAAGCCTTATATTGTCCCTATTTTAAAAATGAGGAATTACTTCACATTCAGAATAATTTTATGTCAAATATATATATATACAAATGTATATTTTGGGTTTTATTTTTTAATCAGTATAAGATCTACACAAGATTTGTTACTTTTACATATTTTTCTTACTTTTCATATTATTGATGACTTGCCAGTGTAATGAAATCATTTTTAATAATTATTTTTGAAAGTATTACATATGTCCCCTTTATTTCTCCATTGACCTCTTCTCGGGGAGGGTGGGTGGTGGGTGGTGGGTGGGAAGACTTGTGGGGAAAACATCAACCAAAGAACTTAAATACATACTAGAGGCCCAGTGCACGAAATTCGTACACAGATGGGGGGGGGTGTTCCTTCAACTCAGCCTGCACCCTTGCCAATTGGGGATCCCTTGTGGGATGTCTGACTGCCATTTTAGGCCTGATCTCAGGGATCAGGCCTGAACTGGCAGTCAGACATCGCTCTCACAATCTGGGACAACTGGCTTCTAACTGCTCACCTGCCTGCCTGCCTGCCTGATTGCCCCTAACTGCCTCTAACTGCCCTCCTCTGCCAGCTTGATCACCCCTAATTGTCCTCCCTTGCTGGCCTGATCTCATCCCCAACAGCCCTCCCCTGCAGGCTTATGCCCCCCCCCCCCCAACCAGCTGCCCTCCTCTGCTGGCCAATTTGGTTCTAATTGGTCAGTTCCTATGCCAATCAGCATCAAAAGCTCTGCCTCCTAGGCAGCCATTGGCCCCCCAAAGCACCCAGATTTGGTTCTGATTGGTTGGTTCCTATACCAGTCAACATCTCCAGACCTACCTCTGGGCCTGATCAAAGAGGTGGGGCTTAACAACAGCCCCTGTGGAGGCTGGGAGAGAAAGAAAAGCCTGGCTGCTGGTGAAGATCAGAACAAAAGAGGGAGAGAAAGAGAGAGGTAAGTACAGTGATCAACAGCTTCCACTGAGGCTGCAGATCAGATCCTGACTCACTTTCTGGGTCTCAGCCACCTGGCCAGTCAGTGTTGGGTCACCAGGCTACAGCTGGGCAACCCAGTGCTGACTTCCAGATGGTCAACGTTTGGTCCTGGGTGGTCATTACAATCCTGGGATTTAATTATTAAAATAAGCATAACTAGTGGACACAGACAGTGGAGAGGGGCTGAAGGCCAGGGCTAGGGGTGAAGACAGGGTGGGAAAAGACAATGTGGGGGAAAGGGGACATATGCAATACTTTTAATAATAAAGATTTTTTTTTAAATCAAGCTTTGTTGACAGGGCAACAGATGGAAAACCTTGTTTCTTCCAGCTTTTGATGACTCCACTATTTCTTGGTTGTAGCAACATAACCCTAATTCTGCTATTATCTTCAAATGGCTTTGTTTTGGGTCTGTCTTCCTATTCTCTTAGGACACTAGTTTTTGAATTAATAATTTACCCTAGTCTGGAATGATCTCATCTTGAGACTTTTAACTTAATTATAGCCACAAACACCTTTTTTTCAAATAAAGTTATAATGGAAGTCTGACTAGATGTATCTTTTGGGAATATGAGGCACCATGCAACTTACTACACCTTATTATAACTTATGAACAAGAGATCTGTAAGAGTTTGTTAAAAGTGGCCCAACCAGCCCAGCTAGTGTGGTTGAATGAATGGTTGAGTGTCAACTTATGAACCAAGAGATCACGGTTTAGTTTCCAGTCAGGGAACATGCCCAGGACATGGGCTCAATCCCCAGTGGGGGACATGAGGGAGGTAGCTGATCAATGATTCTCTCTAATCATTGAAATTTCTACCTCTCTCTCCCTCATCCTTACTCTCTGAAATAAAAATATTTTAAGTGGCCCAACTAGTCTATAAAGGATTTACATTCAAAGTGTGATGGATAAAAGAGACCAATTCTGGATATTATTGCTCTCTTTCATGTTTGCTAGTAAAAAAAAAAAAAGTCAAAACAATGACTGCTTTAATTAAACTTTAATATTTAATGAGAATAAACATCTTTTTGCATCCTCGTTGCCATTTTCTTTCTTGTTCTGGTTCATGTCCTTTTTTCTCTTGTATGTCGTGTTTTCTTTTTCTAATTTTACTCGTTGATTTGCAATTGTTCTTGGTTAATAGAACTTGGCTATATAAAATGGAAAATTAGTATTTTAAACTTTCCTCTGGCAACTCTAGGTGTGATCAATATCGGTCTATAGCAGTGGTTCCCAATGTGGGGCATGTGAGGAGAAATTTGATTTTTAAGGGGGCAATTCAAGATTGAGTTAACAGTGAATTTTTTGCATTTATTATGGTCCTAGGGTCCTCATATACAGTATATAAATAAATATCGTGACATATTTATGCATTTCAGCTCTCTATTATGTTCTGTAACTTTGCTATTTTTTCATATCATTTCATATTATTATTTTTAACAATTTCTTAGTGATTTCTTCCTCAGTACTTTAACTGTCCTTTTGTTCTTTTATTTTTCTCTTTAATGGACGCCATGTTCTTTGGAAGTTTGTTTAGACCAAGTTAATGGCCTTTTAGGCTTCCTCCATGTGAATAGGAGTTCACTTTTTGAATAATAAGAATGATATCTCATGGGCAGAGGAGAGGCAATCAGGATTTTAGAGAGGCTTAGGGGGGGCATGGCCAAAAAAAGGTTGGGAACCACTGGTCAAGAGTTACAGCTCTCTGTTATGGAACCCAGTCAGGCCTTTGTTCACCACACTAAGGTTAGTTGGTTGTTTGGCTAGTTTCATTATACAAATCAAATAAGGTTAATCTAGTCAGTGGACATCTCCACTAAGCAGTATAATAGCTAAAAACATAGGATCTGGGTTAAATACACTTTCAGGAAAAGAATGTGACAGTTCCTCACTATGCTACTATGGACAAGTCAAACTTGCACAATTATTTTCAAAATGAGGAATAATAAAATAAAGGTATAAGAACTCTTTGTGCCTGTTTTTCTGTGGAGTATGCTCTCCCTTTTCTCCTCTTCATCAAGTGTCAACTCTAAAAAAGGCTTTCCCAAGGTCTCTTAAATACCTACCATTTACTTCCTCACCTTTATCAATATTTATTCCTTCATCCTGTTTTACTTTCACTGTCCATTTGTTACTTGAAATTGCCTTATTTATTTGTTTTTTAATGGATTGTTGTCAGCTCTCTCAACACCCTCCCCATTAATGCTGGTCACATGAAGGCTGTGATTTGCCTGGTCATATCCACTCCTTATCCTTGGTACATAGGTCAATGCCTGATATACAGTAAATGCTCAAAAAATATTTTAATAAATAAATGAATTACTAATGAATGAAAGTAAGTAGCCTAATACATAATAAGTGTTCAAAAATGATGAAAATCAATATAGAATCCTCTTTGATTCTACTTGTTAAATTACTGTATTTGCCGGCGTATAAGACAATTTTTTGGCCCTGAAAAATATGCCTCCAAGTGGGGGGTAGTCTTATACGGTGAGTATATAACAAACTCTGTATTTTTAGTGGAAATGTTAGGGGGTCATCTTATACGCCCAGTCGTCTTATACGCCGGCAAATACGTATTTTTTTCAGGGCCAAAAAATCGTCTTATACGCCGGCAAATACGGTAGTTAAACAATTAGACTAGGGTGGTTTCAGTGCCTTCGTAGACTATTTAGTGAAACCAAAACCAAAGCCTGTAATGCCTCCAAGTTAAGAAATCAAAACCTAAGGGCAACCAACCACAACCAACTAGGCTTCCCAAATAAGGCAACTGCTTAAGTTGTAACCAATTAAATAATTTCCTTGTTTTGCTTCTGTCTCATCACTATAAAAGTCTCTCCTCCAGCTCCTCTTGGGGGAGAGCTCCTAACCATTTCCAGTTTGGCACGGCCTGAAATAGATTTTTTCCTCAAATAAACTTAACATTTTTAATATGTCTCAGTTTATTTTTAACATACTATATTCAACTCAAAAGTATTACTTGCTAACAATTGTCTAAGCTATCAAATTCTCTTTCAGATCAAATGTAATATATTTGCATTGTCATTGTCACTTGTCTGCTGAGCAGGCACTTCCTTATTTTTAAATGCCCTAGATATCTGAAAGCAAATGATGCTATAGTTATCTGATTTTGGTCTAAAGATGATCAGCATCTCAGCATGGCTACACAGCTCAACATACAACTTACAATAACACAGAACACATATAAAGAAACAAACATAGCTAATATTAGCTTGTATATTACATGGCCTCTATTCTTTCAACTTCATTTCATGGACTACAAAAAGGAATTAGGTGGCTTAAAATAAAATAAAGTGGGGGTTTTTAATATATCTTACTGATTTTTTTTTTTACAGAGAGGAAGGGGAAAGGATAGAAAGTAAGAAACACCAATGAGAGAAACGTGGATCAGCTGCTTCCTGCATATCTCCTACTGGGGATGTGGCTGCAACTAAGGCACATGCCCTTGACCAGAATGGAACCTGGGACTTTTCAATCTGCAAGCCAATGCTCTAACCACTGAGCCAAATCAGTTAAAGCTAAAATAAAGTGATTTTATTTATTATATTTTGCTTGTTTTGGTTACTGAGTAAACGAACATCATGCAAGTTTACATTGGGGCTAGAACTCTTTCACTCATTTGAAACCAAATTCATAGTTCAGCACCACGCCTAAAACAAATTTCTAATTTTGTTTCAATGCCAATACTTAGCTTCTTTCCATCTTTAAACCTGATAGTCACATTGCTTATACTTGCTTCATGCCAAAGAACATTTCATTTTTTGAAAGACAGGTGAGCTCTGGCTTTAAGATCAGTCTTGGCCTAATTAATATACTTCAATGACATTCACTCATTTTAAATCCAATATATTTATTTCTCGTGAGCTAGTTTTTGTTTGTTTGTTTTTAAATGGCAGCTCCCAGCATGGTTTTCAGAGTAGTATGATTCAAAGTTCATAAAATGTCATCACGCAGTACCACTTTCTCTAACAAATTACCCAGTAAACTAAGATGAAAGTTTGACTTTCATCTTAGTTTCTTGGATAATTTATACATAACATGTTATATACATTTAAACTTTGTACATGACATGATTGAAAATTATTAGAAACACAGTTGCCAAAGATCTTATACAAATTTGTTCATATCCTTTATTAGTGAGACTTTTATTGCTCAAAAATACAAAAATGTTAATCCTAGGAGATTATTTAAATCTACTTTATATATTATTTTTATATATCTTCCACTCATAACAGAGATAAATTTTACTATAATAACTCTACTTCTATTAAGTTATATGATTGAGGATGTGTGTTTTTTTTTGAGTTTCTCTCTGAGCTAAGTATTAATAAAACACCCATCCTAATTTAACCAGGGGTTTCATTAATAAAAATCATTCTAGAATTCTGAACACCTAATAATTTACAATTTCTCAGTAATCACCCATGCCATATCCAATTTCATAAGAGAAAAATAAATACCAGATTATCAAGAAATATAAAGCAAGGCTGTGATTTGGTAAAAATGGGATAGTGCATATAAAAAAACCCAAGGATATGCTATGGCATGATGTGCTCAAAACCTTTGTTAGTTTTGAATCGAATTTCCTAGTATGAAAAGTAACTGTGCTTACTTACACGCGTGAAAGAATGATAAGATAGAAAAAAATTAATTTAGTTTTTGTATATAAGACAGACCGATTTGTTTGCTAGGTGTGAAAATTAGGATTCTGAAAGAAGCAAAAGAAAAATGGGCTTCTTTTTATATAACTGTTACAGTTTATAATGACAAAAAAACACAGAATACCTTTCTATGGGCATCTGAAAACAAAGACTGAAATGTCAGAAAGAGTAGGTTTTCTATATTTTTTGGCCTTCACAAATCAGTAATTATTTTTAATTATTCATCATTTAATAAATAATAAAAAATTTTAATAAAAAATTTAAGAAAAGGACTCAAATACTGAAATAAAGATAAGCTATTTCATATGGGGGAGGGTTACATCGTTTTTATTTTTCTTAATTATTCTGGAGTAAGTAAAACCTACCAGAGACCCCAGTGACCCATAAACCATTCTTGGTATTCATTCAGTTTCATAGAGAACTCCATGTATGAATGAGGCACTTCTGAGATCTGTACTCTCCCCTTTAAGACCTCCTCTTTTCAAGGAGCTTCAATTCTTCGGACCAAATGTAAGAGAAAAACCTCACTCAAACTAATAACTGTAATTGAAGTCATATCAGAGAACTATGGGTTAGGGTTAGGTTTAGGGTTAGGGTTAGACTGAAGTCATATCAGAGAACTAATGTCTGCTGATGAGTTATCAGAAGGCATATTTGAGAATCTACTATATGCATTTCCTCTGTCTCATTTTACGGGCACTCCTGCCATGTGTTTGTACCAGAGCTGACCTTTGGCAGAATGCTGAAGAATAGGGAAGTAAGGTGAGGCAGGAACAAGCATGTTCTGAACACCTTTTTGCATTAATCTAGCTGTCCTTTTTGCATTAATCTAGCTGTCCTCATTTTTTCAATCTCAGGTTAAATCATAAAAATACAGGGTGGGCACAAAATAGAGACAGAATCAGAGAGAGCAGACAGACAGCTCTGGGGTTGGGGAGGACAAGGTTGGGGGATAAAGAAACTGAGGGGGGGAAAATTTTAAGAGAGAACTCAAGAAAATTGCAGGGGTAAGCAAAGTTAGGTTTACAGTCGTTCATATGGAAAAACAATAATCCTATATAATAAAGAGGTAATATGCAAATTAACCCTCATGATGTCACAGATGACTGCTCCCTCAGTGGAGGTGGGATTTCCGTAATGAGCAATCAGCAGGGAACTGAGGCTGTGCCCCCTGCCCTAGCAGGGCTTGATGGGGGTACCTCATATACTCACAACTATAAACCTACTTTTCCCCAACCTTGTATAATCAAAAGATATTAGTAACAATATTTTAAAAAGGAAAATTTAGGTCACTAAACTTTGCCAAAGACATTGCCACAGCTGGAAGGCATCAGAGCTGTGATTCTATCTCTGAATCCAGCATGACATTTTAAGCACTCAGCACTGTCAACTGTGTTTGGACCATTACCCACAACCCTCCCCTGTGAAATCCATCAATCTTTCCCCCATGAAAATGTACCCCCAGGCTGCTGACTTTTGCTTTCCCAAAAAGTCTAATAAATTTCTTCAAAGCCTCCCAAGAATTAACATAAGATACCCACTCTTTTTCCCCCAAAAGAAACATTTCTTTATTAAAACTGCTTTTTTGTGTGTGAAACTATAAGTTTATAAGTGAGGAGAGAATTCCCTGCATCGGTGCCTGTGCCTCCTGCTTCCTACCCATCGCAATCCCAATTTTGCCCACAGTCCTGCCCAGATCTATTACTAGACATTTCCACTTCACAGGATATTGCTTTTATCCAAAATCATGATGGAGAACAATATAACTATTTGGAGGCACCTATTAAGTCCTCTTTTATTACCTTTTAAATCTCTTTCTCTCTTCCTCTCTTCTACTCTTTCTCTCTCTCTTCTTTTTTTTTCTCTCTCTCTCTCTTCCTCTCTCTCTCTCTCTCTCTCTCTCTCTCTCTCTCTCTCTCACACACACACACACACACACACACACACACACAAGCACACTCAACATTCACACACACACACGAAAACACAGAGGCAAAAGCATTCATGCAGGTTTATGCTAATAAATGTCTTTTGAGAATAAATCCCCATGTGGACCCAGGTAATCATTTTGGATTACATGGAAAGCCATGGAAGATTGGCAAGATTTCAGACACCAGACATGTGGAGTCAAGGCTGGTGGAACTAAAGCTGTATGGCATATCCCAGCTCGTAGGATAATAGGAACATTGTGAATATTATCATCAATTCTTTGACTAAGAGGAACATTGTGAATATTATCATCAATTCTTTGACAAGTATACACTGAATTATCAATCAAATGAGAACAAAAGCAGGACATGACGCTGGGGAAAGTAATGAAACCTATTAGAGACCCTCTTCTGAGTGCCAAAACCTTTGATTGTCTGGGTCACTCCTGGTTAATATTACTCATGGTCCTGGGTAAAAAACAAAGACAAAGTCAATAAATACCACAAACACTTACTATGCTCCTGTGCCTCTCCAAGAGTAATATAAAAGGAACATATTTTCCAACTTTATTGAGGTACTAAAGGCACAGTGAACAAAATTCATACACAGAAGTGGGGGTGTGCCCCTCAGCCCAGCCTACACCCTCTCCAATCTGGGACCCCTAGAGGTATGTCTGACTGCCTGTTTAGGCCTGATCCCTAAACGGGCAGTCAGACATCCCTCTTACAATCCAGGACTGCTGGCTCCCAACTGTTCACCTACCTGCCTGCCTGATTGCCACTAACCACTTCTGCTTGCCAACCAGATCACCCCCCAACCACTCCTCTGCCAGATTGATCAATGCCTAACTGCTCCTCTGCCAGCCCAATTGCCCCTAACTGCCCCTGCCAACCTTGTTGCCCCTAACAGTCCTCCCCCACAGGCCTGGTCACCCCCAACTGTCCTCCCCTGCTGGCCATCTTGTGTTGACCAGTTTGTGTCTACATGAGGGTGGCCATCTTATGTGTTGGAGTGATGGTCAATTTGCATATTATCTCTTTATAATACAGAATAATTGTCAAGTAAAACTGTAAGATATTTAAAGTCTATGTATCAAGTACATGATTTGTAATATGCACACACTGTTAAAGAATTTCCCCCACTGAGTTAACATATCCATCACCTCACATATTTACCTTTGTGTGAGAACATTTAAGTTCTATTCAATTAGCAAATTTCAAGTATATATGTTTTGGACTTGCCTCTTTCTATAGGTGAAGCATGAAATCTAGGCATGATGTTTCCCAAATCAGAAGTTAAAAGAATCTAAGCTCCACCCTTCTCTGGCCACATACACCCAAAAGAGTATAGGAATATATAAATAAGAACGGGGAGGAATCCAAGATTATTGGTTCAATGTTTTCTTTTTATCAGTTAGGAAATGGAGACCCACGGAGGGTAAGTGACTTGTCTTGGTGAATCTTAAACTACAGGCCAAGTTTTACTCATTCTTTCACTCAGAGAATAGCAACTATGAGAGTCCAAGGATAAGAGCAACATTTAATCTTCCCTGATAACTTGTGACAATATTTATGATATTTTTTAAAAAATACCATTACACATTTACACAGGAATTTCCATACTTTTAAATAATGTAATATAAATTTCTATTAACTGGGAAGTTGATACATCTATTTGTCTGTGAATCATCTCTTTTTCTTACTGGATTCTTCTCATTCCACAAGTGAAATTAACCAACATTTAGGAACACTGGACTGGGTCTTCGCTCTTCATGGTCAAGGGCACTGGATGTGCCAATAACTCTAGTTCTAAAGCAATTACTTGAAAGATCATCCCTCTATCATAAAATACATGATATGCAAAAAGAAAAACTAAGTTTAAGCTCTTAAAAAGAATGCCAATGAATGGATTTAAGTTGTCCTTTTAGTATTCTCCATCCCTTTTGCTAAGACATCTATCTGTTAGGAATTTTTTTTCAACTTTTAGAGAGTTTAGAAGCCATCCATGACCCCTGAAATAATTAATTCCTTGGTCTCCATTCATGTTTAAGTTAAATAGTAGTTGCCCATGTGCCCTGGATTGTCTGGGCCAGTCCTTGTTAATATCTCTTCTCCTAAATCAATCATTAATAGGGCCTCCTGCCCTGGCCAGATTGCTAAGTGGTTAGAGCATCAGCCTGCAGACCAAAGGGTCATGGGTTCAATTTCCTATCAAGGACATATTGGGGTTGTGAGTTCAATCCCCAGCCCTGGTCAGGGTATAAGTGGAGGCAACCAATTGATTTGTCTCGCTCACGTTGATGTTTCTCTCTCTGTTTTCTCTTTCTCTCTTCCTTTCCCACCTCCCTTCTACTCTCTCTAACCAAAGAACTTATATACTTACTAGAGGCCCAGTGCATGAATTCCTGCACAGGCGGGGTCCCTCTGTGTGGCCTGTGAGAACTAAGCCTAAACCAGCAGACTATGACTACCTGCCATTCCTCCCTGATGCTCCTACTCATCTTGTCTCTGCTGAACCTACCACTGGCTTGTGCCCAGTCAGTCCTGATCAGGAGAGGCTTGCTCTGCCACAGTGGCACTTGCCAGGCATGAGCCCTGCATCTGGCACCCACCCAAAGGAGAGGGGGGAAGGGCTGGGACATGATTGGCCCTCCAGGCAGGTGGTGGGATGTCCTTGATGGCCAGGATCCACATTCACCCCACTGATGTTCACGCCAGTTGTTGAGAGTTACCTGGTTGTGGCTTTTATATTGTTTCTTCCTTGCAGAGTGTCTAGGGAGGGGAAGTGGCCACGGTGCCCAAGGCCAATTTCCAGGAGGCTGGTGGCACTGTCAGGATCATGCCAGTGGTGATGGTCCGTTGGTGCCTGGCCCTTTCTCCAGAGATTGGACCTGCAGGACTACTGAGGGAATAAGTGGCTGCCGCTGGGCTCTAGGCCACCAGGATGGGTGATCAGCTAAGCGGCACTCCTGCTGTGGGAGCGCACTGACCACCAAGGGGAAGCACCTGCATTGAGCATCTTCTTCCTAGTGGTCAATGTGCATCATAGTGACTGATGAACCAGTTGTTCGGTGACTTAGACATATATATATATATATATATATATATATATATATATATAGATATCTCTCTCTCTCTCTCTCTCTCTCTCTCTATATATATATATATATATATATATATATATATAGAGAGAGAGAGAGAGAGAGAGAGACAGACAGACAGACTAGGGGCCCAGTGCATGAATTCACACACTTTGAAAAGAATTATTGGCCCTGAGGCTGCAGTGGGCAATCTCAGCCCATCCTTGTGCCCCTGCCCAGCTCTTCTCACCATGGCCCCCAGTCTCTCGTCTGCTGGCAGCACCGCTCCTGCCACCGCAGCTCCCACACACTGAGGGTACTGGCCCCATTTTCACCCACTGATGGCATGGAGTGATTGGGGCCAGCAACAACATTGGGTGTGAGCAGTAGCTGCTGCCCCAGTCGCCCCTCAGGAGCAGAGGGAGGTAGAGAAGCCCTCAGGGGTAATCAACGCCAGCAGTAGCTGCTTGCACCCACTGCCGGCATCAAGCGATCAGTACTGGCACCTGGTGCAGGCAGCAGGTGTGAGTGGTGGCCCTGGCGCTGGCAGTGGGTGCAAGCGGTGGCTCCAGTGCTGGCAGCAGGTGTGAGCATGTCTGGTGCCAGGAGCAGGTACAAGCACCAGCAGGACTGTGATGTGCGGAAGCAAAGAATTTTCAGTAATCACTAGAGGCTCGTCCCAATGACAGCAATCAGTGCCCCGCCTTGGTCTGGTACCCCTGCTCACCTGCTTCACCATCCCACCACAACCGACACCTGCCAGGCTCAGCACTCTGCCACCTGCTGCCAAAGCCCACCATGTTCCATGGGCACCCCCTGGTGGTCAGCGCACGTCATAGCAAATAGTTGTTTGGCTGTTCAGTTGTCCATCATTCAGTCTATTTGCATATTAGGGTTTTATATATATAAAATCCATAGCCCATAGACATGGTCAATATAGTGGGAGTGCAGGTGGGTAGGAGCTGAGTGGAGGTGGGGAATGGGATGAAAATGAGAGACATCTGTAATACTATCAACAACAAAAATATATATATTTTTAAAAAATGCCTTAGAACCATTGGTGGGGGGGAAATAAAAATCAATAGAAAAAAATATCCTCACTCCATGGGTAAGGATTAAAATAAATAAAATAAAATACTAAAATAAAATAATAAGGCCTTATTTCAACCTCAAATAATAAGTTACCTGTTTATCTGTTAAAAAGGAATAAGAAATCTACCTATTGCACAAAGAAGCCTGATACTTGCAAACAAATATCAATAGTACCATACAGGATAGGGGCTGGTTGCCAAGACAACTAAGCATGTGTTAGAAGGTTGCAACTTTCAAGTCTAATCTTCTGAGAACAAAGAATAATAAAATTCCCTCAAGTTAAATATCAGCTTTGATTGTTTGATGTTGTACATTGGAGTAAACACAAAGTATGTGCTCACTCTGAGAGAGAGAAAAAAAATCACCACAAAGAGGGAACTGAGGTCCTGGGTCATTCGAGAGAGAGACATGGGGTGGTTAGGAGTGTGGGTTCTGGACTCCTTGTCCTGAGGCCAAACACTTCCACTTAACTTCCTATATGTCTGGGGCAACTGACTTTAGACTCATTTCAACTACAAAATGAGAACATTATCGTCCACCCCCTAGAGTTTGGTGAAGATTGCCAGGGAAGTGGTTAAATGTGGAACATGCCCTAACCATCGACAGTATCAACATGCAGGCAAAATTACTGGTTTTAGTTCTGTACCGTGCTGCCTTCCACTGGGTAAGACCTCCAAGAGAAAAGGCCTACCAAGGTGAGGATGCCCCTACTGTCACCTGTAGAGGGGCAGCACTGAGCTGGCCAATATTTGTGGTGGTGCTGCTTATCCTGGCTCAGGGGAAGTGTTCCACTAAGTCTGAAAGACTAAGACATCGTGGGGACTCTCCGTCACCGCCCGCGGCCTGCTCTGCCAGGCCTTCGCACGCACTGTGCTGGCGCTGCGCCTTCCATCGGCAGACCCGGAGAATCCTCTCTCCGTTGCCACATGGCCAGGCCAAAGCATCAGACACTACCACCATGCGGATTTTAAAACTACAGGGGAAATTGAGCCACAGGAGCTACCATCGCTGCCGCACCCACCGCCACCCCCAAGAATGGGAATCCACCTAAATCAGAGATCACTACACACCGGGCTCATAGAGAGTGTGGCTTCAGAAATTAGCCTCTGCATCCACAGCAGCTCCACATCCGCAACAAAGAGGACACCATTGAGGGCGGACTCTCCCCATGCAGCCATCACAGCCCGCCACAATCTTCCCAGCACACCCACCATGCTGGGAGGGAGATGGAGCACGCTGGTGAGGAAATGGCACGGTGCCTTCCATTACCCACCCAGGCGAGCCCATCCTCCGATGCCACGTGGCCAAGCCGAAGCTCTCACCACCACCACCATGTGAACTTTAAAACTACAGTGGTAATTGAACCACAGGAGCGACCGTCAATATTGCACATGGCACCGCCACCCACCACTGCCGCTGAGAATAAAGGAAATCCACCAAGAACAGAGCTCACCACGCCTTGGGCTCAGGGAGTGGGCGACCTCAGAACTTAGCCTCCATGTCTGCAGCTGCTCTGCTCCCACACCGAACGAGACACCTTTGAAGGTGGTCCCCCCGCCTGCAACCATCTCAGCCCAACTGCAGCTGTCCCAGCCTTCCCGCCATGCTAGCAAGGAGCTAGTGCGGCGCCTCCAATATGCGACCCCAACACCCTAGAGGGGCCGTGTGCCCCGGGTGAGCCGAGTGTCCCAGGGGTCCGAGTGCCCCGGGTGAGCCGAGTGTCCCATGGGGCCGAGTGCCCCGGGTGAGCCGAGTGTCCCATGGGGCCGAGTGCCCCGGGTGAGCCGAGTGTCCCTGGGGGCCGAGTGCCCCGGGTGAGCCGAGTGTCCCAGGGGGGCGAGTGCCCCGGGTGAGCCGAGAGTCCCAGGGGGCCGAGTGCCCCGGGTGAGCCAAGTGTCCCCGGGGGGCCATGTGCCCCGGGTAAGCCGTACCCCCCAAAGGGGAAGGGTGTCCCGGGTAAGCCGTGTGTCCCAGGGGGCCGAGTGCCCCGGGTGAGCCAAGTGTCCCAGGGGGCCGAGTGCCCCGGGTGAGCCGAGAGTCCCAGGGGGACGAATGCCCCGGGTGAGCCGAGAGTCCCAGGGGGCCGAGTGCCCCGGGTGAGCCGAGTGTCCCAGGGGGCCGAGTGCCCCGGGTGAGCCGAGTGTCCCAGGGGGCCGAGTGCCCCGGGTGAGCCGAGTGTCCCAGGGGGCCGAGTGCCCTGGGTGAGCCGAGTGTCCCAGGGGGGCGAGTGCCCCGGGTGAGCCGAGAGTCCCAGGGGGCCAAGTGCCCCGGGTGAGCCAAGTGTCCCCGGGGGGCCATGTGCCCCGGGTAAGCCGTACCCCCCAAAGGGGAAGGGTGTCCCGGGTAAGCCGTGTGTTCCAGGGGGCCAAGTGCCCCGGGTGAGCCGAGTGTCCCACGGGTCCGAGTGCCCCGGGTGAGCCGAGTGTCCCAGGGGGCCGAGTGCCCCGGGTGAGCCGAGTGTCCCAGGGGGCCGAGTGCCCCGGGTGAGCCGAGTGTCCCAGGGGGCCGAGTGCCCCGGGTGAGCCGAGTGTCCCACGGGGCCGAGTGCCCCGGGTGAGCCGAGAGTCCCAGGGGGCCGAGTGCCCCGGGCGAGCCGTGTGTACCAGGGGAAGCAGTGGGACCCAGGGGAAGTGGCGGTGAAAACCAGAGGAGGAGTGGACTCTATTCATATGGTCCTGAGATAGTCACCATAAAACAAGCAGACTGCCAAATGACAGCGGGGAGGGGAAGGAGACCTGGGGGGAGATAGGAGAACAACCGAGGGACTGGTATGCATGAACATAAGTACAACCAATGAACACAGAACTCTGGGGAGGGAGGGCATAAAGGGAGGTGGGGGGGGGGGGCAATGGTAAACTATGTACACAGAAAATACCTTAATAAAGTAAAATTAAAAAAAAAATTACTGGTTTTCTTAAACTATCAGTCACGATAGACTTCATTGTAAAGCTTGCTATTGCATTAAAAATTCAATTAAAATACTTTGTAAGAATAATGCCTTAAATTATTTGGGCTACTGAATGAAAACACTAACAACTGTCTATTCATGATAAAATATCAACAAAAAATGATATTCTAAGAAAAAGGCACTCAGCATGCTCAGTCATTTCCAACAACAACAGGCTCACTCTTTCCTACAGTTATTGAAAAGGCCCATCTAAAATTGTACCAAGAACTTTAAACATAGTAGTCCACCCTTATCAGAGGACCATATATATATATTCCAAGACCCCAAAGCCTCAGATCATGTTGAGCCCTAGGTATACTATGCTTTTTCCTATATGTATATATTGTGGTAAAGTTTAATTTATTTATTGGGGACAGTCAGAGATTAGCAACAATAATTAATAATAAAATAGAACAATTATAACTATATACTGCAGTAAAAGTTATGTGAATGTGGTCGCTCTCTCAAAATATTGTATTGTACTGTACTCACCTTTTTATTTAAGGGAAGAAATGTATGGCTTCTCTTTGGCATATTTAAGTCACCAGCATCACTACTCTTGCCCTTTGGGGTCATTCTGAAGTAGGACAAGGGTCACTTGAGCACAAACACTGTGATGCCACCAGCCTCCACCTGATAACGGAGTCGTCTACCAAGCGACTACCAGGCTCAGAGCCTCTAAACATGGCGACACTCCACAAAGGGGTGATTCACCTCTCGCGAGGGACTGCTCGAGACTTCATCATGCAATTCAGATGGGTAAGCAGTTTAAAACCTACACATTGTTCATTTCTTTCATTTTCCATTTAATATTTTTGAACCATGGTTGGCTACAGGTAACTGAAACGGCAGAAAGCAAAACCACAAGTAAGGAGGGACTACTGTACCTGGGGGAAGCAAGAAAATGTTTGCTTTTACATCTCAAGTATTATAAAAACAAACTAAAATCAGATGTAAAAAATGCCTGGTATCTCAAGTACCCTGTTCTACCTCACCCATACTCTACAGTTGCTGTTGCAGAGTATGAGAGAGAAGAATCTACCTCTCAGCCATGGAGAATAAGAAAAAGAATCTAAGCAAAATATAACCCCAAAATAAACATAAAAGTTCTCAATAGGTAATGCAGATTTTATTTATTTCCTAAATATCTTATTAATTATAACTGCCAGTGGAAAAGAGTTTCTGGATTATCTGAAAATATCTAATACCAAGTGCTATTTCTATAGTACTTAATTTCTTCAAGTGCATTGTAGACATAACCTATTCTTGGGGCAAAAACAAGGTAAAATTAATTTTTTAAATGGTATTAAAGCCCTGGCCAATGTGACTAAGTGGTTAGAATGTCAGGCCCACCCCTGGTGGTCAAACCTGCAACCCAGGTAGGTGCCCTTGACCTGGAATCAAACAGCAGGTTTGACCACCAGGCTCTGTTCAGAGGTGCATGCAGGAGGCAACCAATCTATGTGTGTTTCTCTCACATTGATGTTTCTCTTTCTCTCTCTCCCTTCCACTTTCTCTAAAAAATCAATGGAAAAATATCCTGGAGTGAGGATTTAAAAAAGAAAGGTACTAAAATAGTATCTTCATGGCTGTCCTTCTATCCACTATGAGAAAGTTCCACAACCTCTAAAAATATTCCACCAGCACTTTGGCTAATACGTATGGAGTTGGCCATTTTCCCCCGTCACCTTCTGGCTTGCGACTGCCAGTGCCAATCTGCAAGTCTGCCACCAATGCCAGGGCTGCCTGCCAATGGCCACAGCCATACCGAGGTGCCCAGGGCTCTGTGTCGAGCATGCTGACACCTCTGTGGAAGCTGCTGGCATCAAGCATGTGGACATGTAGTGCTTTTCACGTTGCTCAAAGACTTCACGGGAAACAACGCTTTCCATTTTCACTCACAAGTAAAATTGACGAGGTTGAGTTTGAAGTCAATCAGAAGGAGAGGCAGAGTCCCTCGTTTTCTCTGAACAAACAACGAAGGTATCTCATCTGTTTGTCCCTCAGGAGCTGGAGATAAGTCTCTGCCTGGGAGGCTCTTCCATGTCGCTTCAAGCCAGTCCTTTGAAAGTGCCAAACTGTCAGCTCTCTGGATGTGGCAGAACCTCGGTGAATTCAGTTTAGGCTCAGTTAGGGACCCCTGCCACTTGTCAAGTCAGATAGAGTGCTTCACATAGGCACACACAGAGCAACAGGTAAAAGCCAGGCCTCTGCAGTTTAAACAAGGTTTACTGAGGACCACTTGCCAGGTATCAGACACAGCCCTCGGTGCCAGGAAAACTAAGATCCTGACCTTGAAGAATTGCGGTCTGCTGGTGGCCAAGGCTGTTTAGGCAAAAAGATGAAAGCACCCAAGGTGTCCATAAATCTACTCTCAGGTGAGGAATAAGACACCAAATATCCACGTACCTTTCATTCTTTTCAGAGAAAATCTCGTCAATTTAGCAGGATTATTTTAAAAATGTGAGATGATGATGAAAAAAGTCATTGTGAGCTCTTTGAAATATCAGTGAAACTGAAAAATACAGTTCAGCCCATGGTAATGTGGCCTTTATTTGAACTATTAGGTTCCACAGCTTAGCTATAAGAGATGTGCTGCACAAACCTGTTCACTGATTTGCATGCTAATGTTCTGGCAACATAGAGGGGCCATAAAGGAATTGTTCCTCTTTGCATAACATCTGTATTTTTATAGAAAAATATGCAGCATATTGTCCACTATATAAATTCCCTTAAATGTCCCTATATGCTATTATAGATCAGTAATTCCACTACTGTGTCCATTATTTTTACCTATGAACAATATTTTATTTAAAAAACATTGTAGTAACATCAGCATAACTAAATATTTTTATATTTCTTCACTTAAAACAGAATCTTAGAGTAGAATTGCCTGGCCAGTAAGTATATAAGTATTTAAGACCTTTGTGCATGTTAGGCTCCAGAAAAATTACATTAATTTACGGTTCTACTTGTAGTATGTGAAACTATATGTTTTATATGGGGGGAAAGTCCTAAATTTAAAAAAAAAAAACCACAACAACTAGCTATTGGAAGTGTCTATTTCCCAGAAAACATCTTACATGCAGGGGGAAAATGCCAGATGAAGCTAAGAGACATAAATTAAGATATCTAATACAGAATAAATAGTTTCTGGATTTAAAATGTTTTAAAATCAGATAGTGCTAAAAAAAAATAAGATCAGATAGTGCTGCTAACCATATTTATGTTCCTCTTTTGAACATTTTATACACACACACACACACACACACACACACACACACACCAAGGATGCTTTCCATAATCCTTCTACTCACCTATATTCTTCCCCTTCTACAGATTCCTGCCTTGATAAGTCTAGCAGTTTGGGGTGTATTGTTACTAATTGTATGAGCCACATATTAATTATGATCCTCATTATTTACAACTCACAATTTAGCCATTAAGTCCTATCTCTATACAGTACTTGTATTTAAGTAATATAGCCATTATCCACTAAGGCCAAGACATAATAATGTCTTATAGAAAAGTCATCATGTTTTAAACACTCTTATTTTTCATCAGTCTTCATGGCACAGACATACAGTTAAAACTTAACAAAGTCTTGATGATGGCCCGTTTCCTAGTGGGAAAGTATGCATTGCCTCTGTTCTAATGGTCAGTTTGAAATGGCATGTGGTCTGAAGACAACAAACACCAATCACAAGGCCAGCGTTTCTCCAGAAACAAGAAAATTAATTATACAGGACTGTTATTCTCCTCACTCTAATAACTACCATGATTTTTAGTCTTTACTATGCATGGGCACTTTTCTAAGATGTTATCATTTCAACCCATATAACAGCCCTGGGAGGCAAGTCATATCCCATTTTACAGATGAGGAAACTATGGCTTGTATAGGTTGAGCACACAAGAGCCTAAATTTGAGTCCTCACCCCAAAGTCCTTTTGTTTAACCATCAAAACCACTTTGGCACAAAGAAGAAGCATAGGAACTATAACTTTCTTAATTTTTAATTTCCAAACATCTAAAAAATGGCTTTTTTCCAGTTATATGCTCAGAATCTTTTTTGGCATGTCACATAGCATAGCCTATGCATAATGCCATTTATCTCTCAATGAAGAATAGGGATGCTCCAAAACACCTACCAACTATGGGAAACATATTAAGGAAGAACTTTAACAATCAATTGAGGGGCTTCTGGTTCCAGGTGGCTGATGCAACACATGAGTCTCTCTCATATCCTTCTCTTGACCCCAATAAATGAGAATTTAAAAGAATATATCCACAACAGTTAGAGATCAGGTCGGGGAGGAGCATCAGCATGGAAAAGCATATTATAAATCTCTGGAAGATGAAAAGGAGATAGAGGTTTATTTCTAGATGATGCAGAGCCACAGCCAGGAAGGGACTCTAATAAATGCCTTTCAAGCCCTGCACGGCCCACCAGAATCAAGAAAGGCAAATCCCATAGGGGGCATGACTGTGGTGGGATTGCAAAGAAGAGACTTCACTAAAAATCTCTAAGACCAGTTACTCCTTCTCCATCCACACCCCATGCACAGGAATAGCACCAACCAGGAGGCCAAGAAGCTGCAAGCAAAGGACTCCCAGGATGGATGGATGGATGGATGGATGGATGGAAAGAAGGAAGGAAGGAAGGAAGGAAGGAAGGAAGGAAGGAAGGAAGGAAGGAAGGAAGGAAGGAAGGAAGGATGAGCAGAAGCAGATGGAACAACAAACATACAGGATATCTCAGACTGAAAGCTGAATTCAACAGGAAAAAGAAAATAGGAATGAAAAATTTTATTTTTCACATTTCCTTCACACATTCTAAAAGAACTCTCTGTGATAACCTTATTAATTCATGCTGACATTTTCCTCCTTCAGTCTCCCCCTAGGAAATGATATCCCAGAGAAATTATAACAGGTTCAGGAAAGCAATCCTATGGGCTCTCTCGTCTGCTCCTGAGATGGATGTCATCAAGTTAGTATTTAAAAGCATGAGGTGGTCTCTGAATTGCTACATTCTGACAAGGGCATGGGGCCTTTTTTGGAGAACAAGCTGGGGGTGACATCTTTTGCAGAAGCATCACATGCAAGGAAAACACCCATTAACTGAGAAGAAAATTGATGAAAGGCCCCTTGAGAAAATTTAAGGTTATAAATAAAAGAGAAGTACCAGCAATTAAACCACAGACATCCTCTCACCATTTAAAAAAAATCACTTCCTTATATTTATGAAGATTGTGTAGCACAATAAAGCCCATGACTCTTTAAGCAATTACATCACTAATACAACAGTCTATTTGCCATTCCCTGAGGGGAGCCATACTTGGGACAGAACAGCTAGATATGTAAGTAATTGTAATTCTTACACAATGAGAACCTAGAAAACATTTCACCGCACATACAGTGTGTTGTAAATGTCACTGTGAAAGCACAGCTCAGTTAAAGCCGACAATCCGTCTCCCTTCTGTTATTCTCCATCACACAGAGCTGTATCAAAAGATCCACTAAAAACAGTGCATCTCAGACTTACATTACCGGCAGACACTGCTCTAGTCAGCAGTGGTTTTCAAAGGACTGGATGGCTTCCAGAACTTCATTGGAACCATAAAGTTGAAATATCTATCCTTATCAGTTTCACTTTAGTTTCACCTCCCCTCCTGGGTTCTAATAAACACAGCCCTCATTTTTCTTCAAGGAATAAGAAAAATGGAATTGGTGGCTGGGATTTTTGCCATTTCTGCACAGTCCACTTTTTCCCAACCTCCAGTGATACAAAGGGACTAAAATTAGAGTCGCAAAGGGACTACGATATCTGTGTCAGGTACTTTGCAGGGAGTAGTTAGAACTGCAAAGGGGAATGAATAGAGTTCAAGGGACCATTTTAGAAATAACATTTAAAACACTGACCTTATATTTTCTAATTATTTTTATTCCTGATTAAAACTTTATTTTATGTAATATTATAAGAAAATAGAATGCTTTATTTTGATAATGTTTCAATGTTAATATTGAGGATACTTTTTTCACCTACTCCATAATTTTCGCTCACAATCCAATCCCTTAAGTCTTTGTTGTTTCACAGGGAAAATCTAGAAAATATATGCCATTCAACTCATGATACTAAACTATAAACATTCTGTGACACAAAGTCCTTTTAATCTAATAAAAAGGACTTTTATTTTATATTTGGTCAGTGATGACTTAAAAATAATAGCTACTTGGAGGTTTCTCAACAAGCATTATTTGGCATGGAAAGGATTTAATAAGTACACAGCCAAAGAACATTTTCTGCAGACATAAAATTCTAAAGAACATATCAGTCTTTGCAAATTCAACCCAACCTCTCACTTTGTAGATTAGGAAACCAAAGGTCATGTGATTTGTCAAAGGCCACACAAACACAACTTTAACACCGATACTGATCTAGACTCAGATACAACGTGCTTTTTTACCAAACTAGATGGCACTTAGGAAGAGATGGAGGCCTCTTCTCTGGAAGAAGTCCTCAACACACACACACACACACACACACACACACACACACACACACACACACACACACACCAAAGGCACAGGCTCTTGATTTCAGCTCTCATAGATATTTAGGATGGTACACAGAACACCTGCATGCACTCACCTGCCCTAACTCATCATTTCTCCATTATCATCATTCTGCAATTTATCATTCTACATTATGCAAAACTCATTATTCTGCAATTATGCCCATTATGACTTCAATTCCCCACTGCTTAGTAATTTCTCATTGATCCCCATAGTCCACCATTATCATGGCATCTCACCCCCTTCCTCTTTTTTTAAATTTCATGCTGCAGATTCTTCAGGTATTATTTTAGATTTTGTAGATTAGTGACATTGAGCGTCCTTTCATGTATCTATTGGCCATCTGTGTGTCCTCTTTGGAGAAGTGTCTATTCAGGTCCCTTGTATATTTCTTAATTGGATTGTTTGGGTTTTTTGGTATTGAGTTTTGTAAGCTCTTTATAAATTCAATTTAAAAATAAAATAATTTTTACCTTATACAAAAATGTATTTGTTTTTGGCTCTGTGAAAATGAGGCCAGAAAGAGGTCAGGGTGGAATTATTTCTTATGCCAAGAAAGATTTAAGACCAATTATTTAGTTGTTCAACTTTGACCTGCCAAATGATCGAGGTTTATGGTTACTCTTTGCAACTATACATCGTCAGTTGAGTAAAACCAGAATATTATTATTTGTAATGCTTGAGGGATGTCTCAATTCTGGGGGAAACATTATCGGTGAACTCTCTAATACCAGGTACAGTCTGATGAATACTATGTCCAATTTACTGACTCCTTGGAGAATTCTTACCTCCCTTAGAAAAGGGAATAAATTAATCATGCTAAAATTTTATATGCAACACTGAGCTCAGAACTTCAGAGCATCCTAGTTCTGAATTTCTTTTACTTTCTTCCTGTTGAAGGATACTTATTGAAGCACTAACCATAAAATTGTGTTCATTACTGCCCATATGTGTGTGTGTTTTTAGATAATTATTTCCTCAGAGCATTTTAAATGTCAACATATTGCAGAGCTCTGGGTCCTCTATGGAGAAATAGGAATAATAAATTCAAAATATAACTGTTGATGAATAGGCCATCCTGGTAAGTACCACAAATATGTTAGAGAGACCAGCAGCATTCTTAAAGATGCCCAAATGCCTACCATTCTCCATGATAGTGTCTCCCATAAAAGCAAACATGAGTCAGCAGCATAAGGGACTAAAGTTTAGGAACAAATGAATTCACATCCCCTACCATCAAAATGGCCATGCAGATAAAATGGGAATTCCATGCAACTTTATCAGTAAAATCCAGAACAAAGCAAGAGTCATTGGTCCACTCTTATAAGTGGCAGAGAAATGGAAGGTTTCCAAAATAAATAATCAAATGCCAAATAAAAGAAAATATCAGCCGAAACCAGTTTGTCTCAGTTGATAGAGCATCGGCCTGTGGACTGAAGCGTCCCGGGTTCGATTCCGGTCAAGGGCATGTACCTTGGTTGAGGGCACATCCCCAATAGGGGGTGTGCAAGAGGCAGCTGATTGGTGTTTCTCTCTCATTGATGTTTCTAACTATCTATCCCTGTCTCTTCCTCTCTGTAAAAAATCAATAAAATATATTTTTAAAAAGAAAAGAAAATATCATTGTTGGTTTGTTTTCATCTTTCCTTCATTTTGATCAACCAAATTAGTTTATTAAGGATTCAGGGCAATCAATCTATAATAATAACAGTGTAATATGCTAATTAGACCAGACATCTTTTGGACATCCTTCCATCCTTTCAAACGAAGCCATGGCTGCAAAGGAAGCCTGGGTCCCGGGTGCCTGCTGGTGGCTAGGGGAAAGCCTGAGTCCTGGGTCCCAGAAGGAAGCTGGTGCCAGCAGTAAGGTGAAGGAAGGCCTACTCTTGCACAGATTTCATGCATCGGGTCTCTAGTTGTGATATAAAGATACATAAGTCTAGTACCTTATCTCTAGAGACTTATGACCTTAAATTCACCATTTATTTTATTATATGATGTTATCTTGTCAGGAATTCTGTATAGATCAGAAACAACATTCATACCCTACTGAAGATAATCTCTAAATTACACATCAGAAACAACAGCAATATAAATTTTTTCTTTAGGTGTGTCAGTGCTTACTGAGTACCTATAACTATTCTGTTGGGATACAGTTAGAAAAATAAATATAGATGTAGATGTCAGTTATAAAAAATTGGGAGCTTCCTGGGTAAAATTTGAACTGGCCCCCTTACATAAAGAACAAGGAGACATGGAAAGCAGACGACTCCAGATTGGTAGGTAGTAGGTTTAATAAGCAAGGGAACTTACATATGAAGCTTATCTTAGGCAGCCAGGAGACAAGTCGATTTCTGCACCTGCCCATCAGAATCTTAAGAGTTTATATAGAGATTTTATCTGGGTTCAGTACTCTAAGTCATCCAAATGTTCTCAACAATACCTTGCTCTCATGATCATGTCTTTGAAAACAGCTCCCACTGTAGGAATGGTGGGGGGACTAGTGAACATTCTAAGAAAAGGCTCAATCAGACCTTGAGCCTCTGACTGCCCAGGTTCCAACTCATGGGTCAACCAGTGGTCACATCTTCTCGATGATCTCCTCCAATTGAAAATATTATGATGGAAAAAATATGTTACTACATAATATGCTTTAAAATGGCTCCCTTTATTAAATCATTCTGATGAACAATTATAGACTTGCTGTTGTAAATCTTTGTGAGTAAAAAAATGAATTTGGAATGTTTTTATTTGGTCCACTTAGAATATTCCCAAGCTAATAAAACTTACCATTATTATTTCATAATCAAAACATAGTAGTCTCAAAAGAAACCATCAGCAAAACAACAAGAAAGTCAACTGAATGGGAGAATATATTTACCAATGTTATATCCAAGAAGGCCTAATTTCCAAAAGTTATAGGGGATTCATACATCTTAACAAAATGAAGATAAACAAGCCAATCAAAAAATAGGCAAAGGACTTAAATAGACACTTTTTGAAAGTGGACAAACAGAAGTCCAAGAGACATATGAAAACATGTTCAAATTCACATCATCTGAGAGATGCAAATCAAAACAACAAGGAGATAGCATCTCATACCTGTCAGAATGGTTATCATCAACAAATCAACAACAAGTGCTGGTGAGGATGTCCTTACAACCAAAGGAACCCTCTTGCACTGCTGATGGACATGCAGAATGGTATAGCCACTCTGGACAACAGAATGAAGTTTCCTCTAAAAAAATTAAAAATGGAACTCCCATTTGACCCAGTAATCCCAAGAAATCAAAAACACCAATCAGAAAGGATATATGCACCCCTATATTCATAGCATCACAATATACAATAGCTAAAATTTGGAAACATCCTAAGTGCCCATCAGCAGATGAGTGGGTTAAAAACTGTGGTAGATATACACAATGGAATACTATACTGCTATAAAAAAGAAAGAACCCTTACCATTCACAACAGCATGGATGGACATGGAAAGCTAAGCAAAATAAGCCAGTCAGAGAAAGATAAGTGTCACATGATCTCACTCATTTGTGGAATGTAATGAATAATGTAAGCTGATGGACAAAAATAGATCCAGAGACAGAGAAACATGAAACTTCAGAGGGAAGGCAGGGGAGGGGGGGGTATGTGGGGGAAGAGATCAACCAAAGCACTTGTATGCATGAATACTAGTATAAGCATAATAAATGGACACAGACAGTAGGGGAGAGGGGTGAGGGCTTGTGCTGGGATGGGAGGGTGGCCGGGGATAGGTCAACAGGGGGAAAAATGAGATATATGTAGTAGTATATATAATACTTTATAAAGAATTTATCATGTGTGTTTCCTTTGCAGTTCTTAGTACCCTGTCTTGTTCAAATAGGCAGTCAGAAACATGTATTGATTTGAAAGACTCATTTCGGAGGACTTTTAGGACATTTCTTATAGACACTAGGCTGCATCTCTAAAGATGCTCGCTAACATTTTTAACTTGTCAGCAGATAATAACATCGGGAATTATAACCAAAGTGCTAGTTCCTTGTTTTTTGTTTCCAACAGATATCTTCTAGTAAATAATTAATTTAATTTGTATTAATTGAGCTATGAATTAATAACTAATTTAACGTAATTTAAAGAGTTATGCTTCACTGAATTATCACAGAATTTTAAATTGCATAATTTCCTTTTTCTGTGCTTTTATACTTCACCCACAGTATTTCTTTAATTTCTTTTTTTTCATTGTACTATTAAAGATGAAGTGGCATAATCTCAAGATTTTTTTTTGTGTGAGATCATAAGAAAATTTATATAACATTGAATAAGTCTTCCACTATCAAGGTCAAAATAAATTTAAAATATTTTAAATATAAAAAGTAAAAATGCTATTATTTAAAAAGTTTCCAGCTTCCAATTTGAGATACACCATGTTTAAAAAACTGTCAGATTACATAATTTATGTCTCATACACAGTTTCTTTTACTCAATAAAGTAATATTTATGATATTCAGAAATTATCTCCTGTTTTGATTTGTGCCAAAACTCAATATAAAGGGAGCTGGATGACATCCCCTTATTATCATTATTTTTATGATATTTATTAAAAATTTATTACTTGGTAAAATGGAATTGTCTCTTGAGACACATTATATGAATGTGATAGAAATTATTAAATTTATACATGAGATCTGTTTGTCTTATCTCTTAGAGAAATCATTATTGTGTCAAAATGCCCTGAGGTGTATGATCCTTTTTACTATATTAATATGCGAATTATTCCTTTTCATTAAGATACTTCAGTTGAAGATAAATGTAAATGAAATTCTTTGTTGATGCATTTAATAATGTAAAAGAAAAAGAGTTTGGAGAGTAGTCAGAATTTCTTGACTCAATTTTACTCATTTAATAAAATGTACTAAAAAGACAGGTACTTATTTTTTAAATTATTCCAGAAATATCCTCATGTTATAGATATAAATGACTCCCAGATTGAATTTATTGTTCTGTGTTTCATTATTCTGAAAATGCAACTTACAAACAAAATCAGACAATAAATATGTTGACACGTCATTTTAAAGTGTGTTCCAGAGAACACTACTTAAAATATTCTCTGCCACTGCGTACACATGTCATAAAGCACTATATTGGTAAGGAGTTTAATGAACACTAAATTAACCCTCAGAGGGTTTCATAGCCTTCAGCATGTTAGAATACAATATGAGTCTCCATGGGGAAATATACTGCCTAGTGAATTCCCTACAGAGTTTCAGAAATGTTCTTGAGAATAGACCACAGCATCCAAGAAGCATATTTTGGGAGACACATGATACAATGATTATTCAAGCCTGACCAGAAACAAACAAAAGATCCATTCAGCATGACCACCAATCATTGTGGAATCAACAAAGCTGAAAAGTGTTGTTACAAAATATCCCCCTCCTCCTCCACCCCCTCCAAAAAATGACTTTTCATATAATCTGGTTTTGCAGAATCAAATTTTACTAAAATATTCAACACAATTTAGATTGGCATCGGTAAATTTAGGACATTTTGAATTATTTGAGAATCATAATATTATCTTTTAGTTATCAATTGATGAATGGATGTAAAAGTAAAACCTTCAATTGCCAAGCACCCAGAAATCTACTTTTAATTACCAAGGAGCAACAAATTAAGGGCAAAAAGTGAATAGCTAAAGGTAGCAATGCATAAGTTGCAATCGACATTGCATATGTACTAAAGAAACCTAATTTATTTTTCTCTATATCTTTGGGTAGAATGAACTGATGATTTTTTAAACCTATTGACCACTGATTTCCTTACTTCCTACAAATTTTATATTTAAAAGTTTTTTCAAACAAAGCTAACTATGCATATTGTTTAATTGTTATATACTAGAACATAGTTCATGATAATCACCTTTATAAATACTCTAAATTTATACAAGATGGATATTATAACTCAACAGTATTATAAGCATATTTAAATATTCAATGGCAAAATATCCTATCCTTTTAAAAACCACATCTTCATAAACTATTTAAAATAAATTTAATAATTTTTAGAACTTACTAAGCTCCACAAAACTACATTTGAAACTATATTCAGCAATCTAGCCAATCATATTATATTACATTGGTGTTAGCAAGGAATACACTGCCCCATGAGTTAAAGTTTTGGAATATTTATTCACAAAAACAGACAGTGTTATACTAAAATGATGTCTATTAAAATCTTTCAAAGATATATATTTTTCAGCTCTTATGTAGAAATACTGCACATAGCTAACAGTGTTATCAGAATTTCTATATCTGGAAGGTGTTTGAGTTAAGGATCTAGTTCTCTTTGTACAGGCAATTGCCCCAAATACTGAACTTCAATGCTGAGAACCATCCCTTCTCAGTGCAGATAAGATGTCCTCATGCCTTCTGATCTGTCCCACATTTTCTCCAATCTTCTAGAAGTTAATCAAAGGCTAACCCTGGGCTTCTCATCCCGAGAATGTTCATAAATTTTGTGCTACTTTCTCCAAGGGAGGTTTCGCACTTCTAGACTGATAGCTGTCCTTCAGGTAGAGTCAGGCATGCAGAAAGTCTGACCTTTGAAATGTTTTATACATCAGATCACTTCAAATAATAAGAGATCGCTTCCACTTTTGTTCTCTTGCCCCAAGTCCACTATGTTTACTTGCAACACTTCTTGTAAAACATTGCTAGGAAGATCTAGGTCAAATTTCACACTAACATACAGCAACTCTTTATTCATGCACTTACTGTCTATCTGGTTCCTTAAAGGTTTTATTATTATCAAGCAAGTCTTTATGGTGAGCATATCTGAAATGTTCTTTTACTTTGAAATGCATTTCAGCTTTCTCTTTATTAATAAACTTTGGGTATGTTCTTTCAAAGAAAGTCAGGTGGAAACATATTGAAAATCACAGGCTCAGTCTAGGGATTTCACATACATTATGGTTTTTAATCCTCAAACAGCCTTCAAATTAGGTATTACTGTTCCCTGACTCACAAGTACATTAACTTAGACTCAGAAAGCTTAAAGGAAACCCCACAGTCCTACACTTAGAAGCTGGATGTAAGAATTCTCACCCACTCCTTTCTCACTTAAAACCCCTCGTTAGTTCTACAATAATATATGGCTTTTAAAAACAGCCAAAAAGCAAAATAGTCTGTGGCCATTACATGATTAGACAACCATGTGGAATAAAGGTCCCCAGTTGATATTCAAAATTATGACCGAAATTCTTTAGGTGAAGGTTATATTTTAATCTAATATTATTTTTTCAAGACCTTAAAGTTCTAATATACTTTAAGAGTTTTAGCTCAATACAGTTCTTCTTTTCATAAGTCAAGTATTAATATCATTAATAGTGCATAGATCTCAACCTCAATCATCCAGAACAGTGCATTCTCATCAGTTTAAGAAACCACGATTTTATAATCAATATGGTTTTACTTTGTTGCTACTTGCGTGACTATTAACATTAGCCATGTTCTTGTTCCACCATTAACAGTAAATTTACAAATATAATTAGCCTCCTATGTCCATCAGGTGAACCATGATTCTGCTCAAGGTTATAGCATATTTGTCTGAGCAAATATAGTTGACCACAATAGTTCATTGACATTTAATTTTTTAATATCAAGATAAGGTTACTTTTATAACTTTTAGGGCAAATAAATAACAACTTTCTGTTAACTTTATCCTTACATTAGAAGTTTATTAACTTATTCCATAAAACATTAAAATATTCTATAACACTGATATATTTTCCTTGATATACATTCCTAGTATCTCCAGGAGAAATCACATTATTTTTTGAGGAAAATATATTTGCTAAGCTTTATGTCAACAAATAATTTTCCAGTCAGTATTGACACAATCACAACAAGGTCTCAAAATAAATTGATTCTGGTTTTTTAAATGGAGGTAAAGAACATCATTTAACTAAATCAACTTCGCCCATATTCTACTAATGAAAAATTTTTAATAACTTTAATACATTATTTTTCCTAAAGCCCATGGAATTCTCCACTTCAAGGTTGTTGAGCATAAAAACGTGAAAAAAACAGATTGGCTAACACAACTTTTTCAATCTGTGACAGCTGCTTCTTCACTCTGACAATTACGTTATAAATCTGTACAGGCTAAATCTCACAGATCTTACCGTCAATTTCTCCTCTAAATTCTCATTTAACACGCTTCCTTTTTCATGCTTTTCAAATTCCATGATGATTAGGAGAGAGAGAAACAGAAAAAGAGAGATTCGGATTCTGTCTAGAAAATGATGTGACGTGCTTACATGTTAGATATTGCAGGACACTCCAAGTTGTGAAAGCCCAGGGCACTATCAGGAAGCCCTGGCGATAATTTCGGGTTAGCTAGTGTTTCCATTTATAGATGTCCAAGCCCCATAAACAGAGCACTGAAGAGGAGTCAGGCAGCTGGCCTTAGATAAAGATAAATGTCACTAGATATAAAAGCAAACTCTTCAACAGGAGAATATTCCAACAGGTTAGGTTCTCTGAATGAAGGAAGATGTGTATGACAAATAGCCACTGTCAAAGAATTCATTAACAGCCTTTGGAGCAGAATACAATACGCTTTAGAATACAGGCCTAATAAATCAGTGGTAAAGGACTAATGTGATAGTCATATAGCAACTGTGAATCAGCCAGCCTTAGTCTCTCAAATTTCAATTTTTGTCCTGATAGTGCAGGCAGTTATGTATTATTTGGTAGCTCAAAACTCTTAAAAGTCAATTAAAGGGAAAGAGCAAAGGAGAAGTAATTATAAGTTTTAAGACCCACAACACATATATTCAAAGGGTGTTGCCAATTCTGGTCCATAAAAATTTGGCAAATGATGTTGAGAAACACCATGAAATAACAGTCATGCTTCTTTTCACAAAAACTGATTTTGTTCTGGGAAACAAAGTTATGAGATAAGAGATGAAATTTATATCTAGAATGGAACAAATGTTTTAAGAATTCTTTAGAAATTGTTGCATGACATAAAGAAAATGAATTGTGCAGCTTGCTGGTAATTAACTCTCCCTGTTGTTTTTACAGCAATCCAGATATGTGGAGGGAAATAAAAAAAAATAAAAAGATGTTTAGAGTCTGATAAGACTGATCTCTATGTTGGCTTAATCCCTCAGCCTGCTTAAAATGTCCTATTAACACCTGTTTCTGACCTTAACTCAGATATCCTATGAGTGTTTTCTTTACTTCTTAAGAAAACACTTTAGGTAATGTGCTGTAAAGCTCTGTCTTTTAGTGTGATTGTAGCTGGTCCTCTGTGGCCAGACAGGGTTGCTAAAGCCTACTCCACATCATGATGGAAGGGCTGAGGATTTCAGAAGTAGACATATAACAGGCCTAACTATTCCTGCTTTAGCATAATTCAAAAACCCTATATTACATTCATGGGCAAAAGGGACTTCCCTCTTTGGCTCAACTCTGAATTCCAGAAAGGGACTCATATATGCTAGCTGTTGCCCTAACAAGTTTGAAAATTTAAGTCTTATAGGTTTATCAGAGTGTAAGACTGGCCTGTGTCAAAAGCAAGACAATAGTTGAAATTATATGTGAATGGAACCTCTGAAATCTCTTTGGGGGGAGGGGGAAGTACAGTAGAAATGCAAAAAGAAAACTCAAGTCTGGCTAGTTTCATGCCCAAAAGGGGAATTTGGGATCTAGTTAGGAAAATAGGGATAGTGGAGATGAAGAGAATAGGGGTAATGGGAGGCCTGTGCCAGTGGCATTGGGAGGGTTTAAAGTTTTGATTCAACAAACATGCACAGAGTACCTATAGCCGGTGGAGATTATCCTAGTTGCAGGCAGATATTTTCAAAATAATAAATAAAAATTAAAAAGATGCAGTGTCTACATTTCTTTCCTTAAATAATGTAGGCATGGCAAGATATAAGCAGGGTAGTAACACTCGTATATAGCACCTTTCCATAGCATTCACCATGTGCCAGAAACTGCTTCAAGCCTTTCTATATATTACTTCAATTAATTCTCAGAACTACTCTAGACAGTAGGTACTATTATTTTCTCCATTGTAAAAGGCCAAATTATGTCTCCCACAAAAAAAAATGTGTTGAAGTCCTAACCCCCAATATCTCAGAATAAGACTATAGTTGAAGATAGGGTCTTTAAAGAGGTAATTAAGATAAAATGAAGTTATTAAGGTGGGCCTTGATCCAGTATGACTGGTGTCCTTATAAGAGATCAGACCGTTAAACCTCAGAGGGAAAGTAAGGGAGGATGGGAGTAAGGGTGAGAAATGATCAACCAAAGGACTTGTATACTTTCATATAAGCCTAACCAATGGACATAGACAACAGGGGGTGAGGGCATGAGTGATGGGGACAGGGGGTAGGGGTGATAATGGGGAAATAAAGAAATATATGTAACACTTTAATCGATAAAGAAATTTTTTAAAAAGTAAGAATATAGAAAAAGAAAGGCTAGAACAAAGATACACATAGAGGGAAGACATTGGGAGAAGATAGTCATCTACAAGCCAAGGAGAGCGGCCTTCACAGAAAACAACCCTGACAACACCTTGATCTTAGACTTCCAGCCTCCAGAACTGTGAGGAAATGCATTTCTGTTGCTTAAGTCTGTGGTATGGATTATCAGCGCCCTAGCAAACGGATATGCCCATTTTAGAGTTAAAAAATTAGACAAAGTTACACAACTAACAGGTGGCAGTCAAGCCCCCAGCCCAAGCTCCTATCCATTGTGCACGTTAGTGCCTCTGATCAAACAGTTTCCTAATAGGTGTAGAGAAAGGGTAGGGAACAGCACCAGCATGCATGGTGAATGCTATCTATTCCATTCATTTAGAGATATGTTTATCATATGTTAGGTATGTTTTAGGAACAAGAGTTTCCTTGAGTAAAAGTATGCCAGAGGTTTCAGTCAAGATATCAGTGTAGGTAAATGCAGTTCTCAGAACCTCTCAAAACCACATCAAAATTACAACTGAAGGACATAACAAGCACCTTCAAAACTGCCTGAAATCTAGCTGAACAGACTAACGAAATACAACAAAAAAAAATCAAAATGACAGCTCAATAGCCATACTGTGGAGTTAAATATCCTATGTAATTTAACTCCAGCAATCAAAAGGCATGACTGGTTGATGAGTTGCTATAATGCACACTGACCAACAGGGGGCAGACACTCAATCTAGGAGCTGCCCCAGGGTGGTTAGTGCACTACCACAGTCTGACCAGGATGAGTGGTTGCTCCCGCTGAGAACTCCAGGCCAATGGGCAGGAACCCAGGCTGGGATTGGTCACCTCTTCACCCCAGGCTCCTCCTCCTCGTTCCCTGCTGCCTCCTCCAGATGCTCACAGGCCATGCAGCGCCATCACCAGACTCTCAGAGCTGACACCAGAGGCTGGGAGGCGGGTTCATGGCCGCTGTGGGACTGAGGCCTACTCCACCGCCTGATAGTGATATTGTCCCTGGGCCCAGCCCCAACCGGGTCCCCTGGAAAGGCGAATGTTCCAGCTCCACAAAAGATGCTGGACCAGGGAGCAGCCTCTCAGAGGGTGGGTCCACAGTCACTTGGCTGACCGGGATTAGCAGAGATATGATCTCCACAGGCCATGCCCCCACAAGTGCACAAATCCTGTGCACCAGGCCTTTAGTCTGATATAAAAAAAGTATTGATAAAATATTGGAAAGAGAAGAAGGATTGAGTATCTTCACTGACAGAACAGATGATCTCCAAACAACTACCAAAGACTTTCCAAAAAACAAGAAAGATTCTTAAGAGGGTATGGTGGAAACATTTAAAAAGGTTATAATCATCACCATAGCAATTTTCATTTCAATCATCATCATTTGTTTAAGTATTAATTTAAAGCAACTTGACCCTTCTTCTCTCCACCCCCAGTAGGTACCAATAAATTGTTACATGTAAATATATATATATTTATCTCCATGTAAATATATATATTGTTACATGTAAATATATATATCTCCATGCAAAAGCTAGTCCTCATTCACTTGCTGGTCAAGCCAAAGAGACTGAGTCATACTGGTCCCCTCTCTGTTAATCAATCACAACAAACCTGATCCTCCCTCTGACTGTTGTGCCCTCTCCCCACAATGTCATGTGCCCCCCTTCTCACTTCATCCAGCTCTTCCCCAATGACCCCATCTAAAATAGCAAACCTTCTATCCATTTATTTGCTGTTGTCGCCTTCACAGCTCTTATTGCCTCTGGTATTTTATTATTTCACATGATGATTCAAGTTTATCCATTATCTACTTATTTGCAATTCATGTCTCCTACTTAAGTATAAGCACCAGAGGGTGCTTTATTCATCACTTTATCCAGGCACTAAAAACATATTATAAGCACTAACAGATTCTTATAAAGGAAACAGGGCAGGAGGAAGAGAAAGGAAAGAATGAAGGAAGGAGGAAGGAAAAGAGGGTGAGATAGGAGGGAATTATATCAAATGGACATTACAAGACATTTGATACATTATTATTTATAAAGCTTTTGGTAAGAAACAGAAAAATAAAATGCATATTTGTAGGATACAAATCATACTATAGATTAATAGAAGGTTGATTGTTCACTTACCTTAAATAACTATTAGAGGAGAAATAAATAGACTTAGACACCAGGAAGAATTAGATTCATTTGCAGATTCTACCGCTTTCTAGTTTTGTCATTTTGAGCAAATTAATTCTGAATTTCAGTTCCCTTTCCCTTAAATAAAGGTATGATACCAGCCTCTTAATGTTGCTACTTAATGATGGTACAAAGAACTTAACCTAGTGTCTAGCATCAGGAAGGTTCTTTGTAAAAGTATTTGACATTATTTTCCTGGGCTATGTGAAGTTTACCTAGAAAAAAAGTGACTCCAAATATACCATCAAAGTCACAGAAAATATGTCACACAAATTAACAGAGAAAATGGGATAAACTGTTTGCAAATCATTCTTCTGATAAGAGATGTACCCAGAATATATAAAGAAATCTTATAACTCAACAATAAAAATGAAAAGTAATCCATTTGTCATTAAAAATGCATAAAAGGCCCAGCCAGCATGGTTCAGTGGTGGAGCATCGACTTATAAACCAGGAAGTCACAGTTCAATTCCCAGTCAGGACACATGCCTGGGCTGTGGGCTCAACCCCCAGTGGGGAGTGTACAGGAAGCAGCCAATCCATGATCCTCTCTCATCATTGATGTTTCTTTCCATTTCTCTCTCCCTCTCCCTTCCTCTCTGAAATTAATATAAATCTATTTTTTTAAATGCATAAAGAATTTGAATACACATTTCTCCAAGAAGATAAGTGAATGGCCACCAAGCTAAAGAAGTGGCTCTATCCGGTTTGGCTCAGTGGATAGAACGTCGACCTGTGACTAAAGGGTCCCAGGTTCGATTCTAGTCAAGAGTATGTACCTTGGTTGCAGGCACATCCCCAGTAGGGAGTGTACAAGAGGCAGCTGATCGATGTATCATAGATGTTTCTAACTATCCCTCTCCCTTCCTCTCTGTAAAAAAAATCAATAAAATATATTTTTATAAAAAAAGAAGTGATGTTCAACAAAATTGTGATTCAGGAACACAAATTAAAACCACAATAAGAAAAAATATTTTTTAAAAGAATTTTAAAAAAACACACAATAAGATAATTCCACATACTCACTAGATTGACTAAAATCAAGAACAAGTTTTGGCAAGAATGTGGATAAACGGGAACCCTCATCCACTGCTGGTGAGATTGTTTAATTGAACAGCCATCTTAGAAAACAGTGTAATAGTTCCTAAGAATTTTATAGAGAGAGTTACCATATGATCCAGCAATTCCACCTGAGAAGTGAAAACATATATCCACACAAAAACTTGTACACAAATATTCATGATAGCATTAATGATAGTCAAAAACTAGAAACAACACAAATGTTTACCAATATATGAATGGTGAAATGTGTTATATCTACATAGTGTGGCACATTATTCAGCAGTAAAAAAGAATGAAGTAATGATACATACAAAAAAATGGATGATCCTTGATTATATAAGTGAAAGAAGCTGGTCACAAAAAGCCACAGTATAAGATTCATTTATGTGAAATGTCTAGAGTAGGCAAATCAGATAATTTGTGTTTGCCAGGTGTTAGCAGAAGGGAGTGATTGATAATGAGTATAGGACTTCTTTTTGAGATGATAAAAATATTCTGAAATTAAACAGTGATGATGACTGCATAATTCTGAATATATTAAAAATCACTGAATTGTATGTGTCTTTTAAAAGAGTAGATGTTATGAGAGTACCTGAATAAATCTATTTTTTCTTGAATACCAGAGTAAGATCAATAATTCCTTTCTAAACCAGAAATGTATTATTTTTTCCTATGAATATAATATGCACAATGGGTCGCTCCAAACAGGAAATTAAAATCTACAGTAGGAAAGCAATAATCCCATTCAAAATTGAAACAAGTGACCCTCAGCAAAAGTGATATTTGCTTCAAGACAATGCCTTTTCCTCCCTTTCATGTGTCCTTTGCATCACTACCATGTGGCTTATGAGTAATATGTGACTTTTGAGATCTCAGCTGCTCAGATTTGTCTCTGTATTCAAACCCTAGAGGAAAGTCTGGTTTGCAGCAACTAAATTGGCTTATTCATCTACTGAACCCAAGGGCTAGATGCAGTTTTGTTTATATTTTTGTCGATGGTGGCAATTTCCCTATACCTGCCATTTAAAGAACTTTCACTTCCAAAACAAAAGCACAGGTAAATGCTCTATTTCTGAAACTGTACAAAGTAGATAGATATACAATAGGCATAAAAAAATTGTTTTCTTCTGGGGGGAAAAAGATGAGTTTGCAAAGCATGGTGTAGGGCCTGAGGATATTCCATGTTTTATGTTTCAAAGATAAATATATTTTTATTAGACATGGGTCCTCTTCTGAGACAATGAATGCCTTTTTTCTCATTCCACATATCTCTTCAAGGGTCCTATGAGCTCTCCATGGTCAAGTTTGAAGTCCAAGTAACCACCATACCCATTCAAGAGTGGACAAGGATACTCCACTCAGTGCAGCCTCCAGGAGCCATAGCCCGTCCCAAAAGCCACATTAGGAATGTATTTCCTGTGGTATCCAAGAGTCAAATGGAAATCTAGCTCAGACCTAGCACTGAGAAATGCTCTAACTTTTGACCTGTTGCTATTGCTCTTAGTTCAAAATTTAACACTTAAAGGCTCTATCTGTAGTCCAGTTGGGGTAAGATGGGAGGCAGCAGTGATGAACAAAAGGTAGGAAAGAATTCGAGAATGTTCTGGTTTTCCCAGCATCCCTACCTGAGTCTATCTATCAGCTTTGGCAATTGTGAGCCCTCAAGCAGCAGCTATGGACTCTTCTGGAAAATCCTCTGGCTCTTCCCTTCTTGACTGTGTGTGCACCTGGCATGAAGGCAAATATAGGAAGACTTTTAACCCACCACCATCACCACTTTTAAGCATCCCTTATGGCATCTGCAGGTCAGAGATACAGGATACTAAGAAGTGTGGTATATATACGCCCACGACTTGTGGGAAAATGTCTACAGAGAAATTTCTTAAAGGTGAGTTTGTTGCTATATAATGAACATTTTCTGTAAGTTGAATCTGCCAAGTGGGCACAAAAAAGCAAACCCCAAAATATCAGTTTATGATCATTATAAATAACAGCTGTACAAATTTGTATCTCCGAAATTACCACTTTTCAGTGAAATATAAGACTTTTCTACTGGAATATCGTTTTGTTTCTTTTGTGGGTTTTTTTTTGTTTTTGTTTTGTTGTTGTTTTTTTTTTTTTACTTCTTCTGATACTATCTGTCCCCTTATTTGGGTTCTGGGCCTTATTTTTTAATGACTATAGAAAAGATTTTGTAGTCAATGTAAAGGCAGGGACATTTTCTTTTTAAAATCAGTTCTTCATAGCAGAGCATCTGTTTGGAGCATTGGAAAACACTTCCATTTAGTGAGAGCTGGGAGAACTCTGAAAAGTGCTTTTTTAATGTGCACATCTAAAAAATACAATTCTTTTAACAAAACAAAAAAAAACATTGAAAAATAAAATGCAAGGGCTTTAAAAAGAACATTGATAACTTGTACATAACAACGATTCTAATATTAAAGTAAACCCATACCTCCAGAGTTTATAGCATACAAGCTGATTAAAGTCAGTTGGGGATCCAAGTCTGCTATGTTCCATTTTCTCAACTATTCTACACTCAGTGCATACAATTTCCAAGAGACTTTTGACATGTTTTCTCTTGTTCGTGGTGACATCTACAGAGGTGCCTGGTGCTACAGATTTTTGCTCTTGCATTGGTTAACACTCAATATATTTCCATAATAATATCTCTCCTGCGAATCTGAATCAATCTCTCTCTCTCTCTCTCTCTCTCTCTCTCTCTCTCTCTCTCTCTCTCTTTCTCTCTCTCTCTCTGTGTGTGTGTGTGTGTGTGTGTCTCTGTCTCCTACACACACACACACACACACACACACACACACACCATTGCTGTTTTAGAAGTGAAGACAACAAGCCAAGTTAAACTGACAAGACTTCAGGGAAAAGGACTATGAAAATGGAAAGCTTTACTTGTTGGATA
Source organism: Vespertilio murinus (assembly GCA_963924515.1). NCBI lineage: Eukaryota > Metazoa > Chordata > Mammalia > Chiroptera > Vespertilionidae > Vespertilio > Vespertilio murinus. The sequence goes on along the minus strand of OZ004705.1, from coordinate 130,643,190 downwards.
TTATAATGACAATGTGTATTTCTAACTTGAGAAAGGAATTTGGGGTTTAGTTTCCCTGTGTCTTTATGACTAATCAAAGCGAGCAGGTTCAGCACTATAGCTCACTATCCCCTAAGCCCAGCAGCTTAGCAGTTGCGGTTGTGTTGACATGACAAATCACTTTGCCCCCAAAGTAACAGCCCCGTGCCCTCTCAGACAGTGTGCCCAGGGTATACTTTCAGTTTGATCAGTTGGAACTGAAACATGTTCCAAAGCAGTCTTCACTTTTACAGAAAGAAAAAAATGCTTACCTTTCCACTGACTTGGAAGCAGCCTGCAGGACAGTGATCCATCAGGAAGGTCACCGGCCACATTCCCAGAGCAGCTGACCCTGTCAGTCTTTGGGAAATACTGTTTACTCTGTAAGTAATGCTGGATGCCAGGCACAAGAGACAGAAACTAAATTTAAAAAGAGCAAGGCATAAACCACATCCCCACTGGGACCACTTCATGAAAACAGTAGTTGCTAAGTTTCCCCAAATGGTTTCTTTAAGGAATGCCTTAGTAGTAATGGGGATTTGGAATCCAGTGTTGAAAAAAGTTTTGCAATATTTCCAACAATTTATTTTTAGTGCATGGATGAAAATTCTTTAAGCTTCCCTAAGGACTTAAGTGGTTGAAGCATAAAAGGTTACTGGAAATGCAGTTTCTCTTCTATTTGTATTGATTGGATTTTTTAAATAAAATTGAAAGCCCTCCTGAAATTGTCAATTGCTCCAGAGAAGGAAAGTGAGAATTATGCAATAAGTGGCCATGGCAAGGCTATATGAACTCCATGGACATACAGAGCAACTCTCCGGCTATTTGGCCACCAGGAAATATCCAGAGAAAGCAGGATTACACTGTACCTTCGTCAGGTCTCACACATTTTCTTCCCTAATTACTCTTAGCAATAGTGAGTGCATGTTACCCAAAGACTACTAATTACAAGATCTAACTTTGGCCTCAGACCCATTAAGATGCTGCCTTTATTTATTTATTTATTTATTTATTTATTTATCTATCTATGTATTCATCATTTACTTATTAGAGAGAGAGAGAGAGAGAGAGAGAGAGAGAGAGAGAGAGAATTGATGTGTTGTTCCACTTATTTATGCATCCATTGATTGATTCTTTTATGCATCCCTGAATACCTGACCAGGGATCAAACCCATGACCTTGGCATATGAGGACGAAGTTCTAAACAACTGAGCTACCTCGCTAGGGCCAAGATGCTACTTTTAAACTATGGTCAAGAGACTCAAGAGTTTGAAAACCAAAATAATTAACCATTTATTTGGTTATCTATGAAAAATATAACAAAATTAATGCCAATAAATTTATGGCCTTTCTATATGCCAATAGTGAACTTACAGAAAGAGAGACTAAAAAAAGCAATCCCATTTACCATCACACAAAAACATTAAGATGCCTAGGAATAAACTTAACTAAGGATGTAAAAGACCTATACACGGAAAACTACAGGACACTGAAAAAAGAGATAGAGGAAGATGTAAACAGATGAAATAACATACCATGTTCATGGAATGATAGAATCAACATCATTAAAATGTCCATACTACCCAAAGCAATCTATAGGTTCAATGCATTCCCCATTAAAATACCAACGGCATATTTCACAGACCCAGAAAGAACTCTCCACAAATTCATCTGGAATAAAAAAAAAGACCCCGAATAGCTACAGCAATCCTGAGAAAGAAGAATAAAGTAGGAGGGATCTCAATACCAGATTTCAAGCTGTAATACAAAGCCACTGTTCTCAAAACAGCATGGTACTGGCACAAGAACAAATATATATAGATCAATGGAATAGAATGGATAATCCAGATATCAACCCAAATCACTATGCTCAATTATATTTGACAAAGGAACCATGAATATACAGTGGAGTCAAGACAGTCTCTTCAATAAATGGTGTTGGGAAAATTGGACAGATACATACAAAAAATGAAACTAGATCACTAACTTACACGATACACAAAAATAAACTCAAAATGGATGCAGGACTTAAACATAAGACGGGAAACAATAAAAATACTAGAGGAATCCACAGGCAGCAAAATCTCAGACATATGCCGAAAGAACTTCTTCACTGATACTCCCCCTAAGGCAATGGAAGCTAAAGAGGAAATAAACAAATGGGACTACATCAAAATAAAAAAGCTTTTTTACAGCAAAAGAAACTATCAACAAAACAGCAAGAAAGCCCACTGTATGGGAGAACATATTTGCAAATGTTATCACTGATAAAAGTTTAATTTTCAACATCTACAGGCAGTTTATACAACTTAATAAAAGGAAAATAAATGATCCAATAAAAAAAATGGGCAATGAACCTAAATAGAATCTTTTCAAATGAATATAGAAGGAAAGCCAAGAAACACATGAAAACATTCAAAGTCACTAATTATCCAAGAGATGCAAATCAAAATGACAATGCAGTAACATCTCACACCTGTCAGAATGGCTATCATCAACAAATCAACAAACAGCAAGTGTTGCCGAGGATGCGGAGAAAAAGGAACACTCATGCACTGCTGGTAGGAATGCAGACTGGTGCAAACACTGTGGAGAACAAAATGGAGTTTCCTCAAAAAACTAAAAATGGAACTCCCATTTGACCCGTAATCCCACTCCTAGGAATATATCCTAAGAAACTAGAAACACCAATCAGAAAGGATATATGTACCCCTATGTTCATAGCAGCACAATTTACAATAGCTAAGATTTAGAAACAGCCTAGATGCCCATCAGATGATTGGGTCAGAAAACTATGCTACAGCCAAAACCGGTTTGGCTCAGTGGATAAAGCATTGGCCTGTGGACTAAAAGGTCCCAGGTTCTATTCCGGTCAAGGGCATGTACCTTGGTTGAGGGCACATCCCCAATAGGGGGATGCAAGAGGAAGCTGATAGATGACTCTCTCTCATCGATGTTTCTGACTCTATCCCTTTCTCTTCCTCTCTGTAGAAAAACAATTAAAAATATTTTAAAAAGAAAACTATGGTACATCTATACAATAGAATACTATGCTGCCATAAAAAAGGAATTTTTACCATTTACAGCAACCTGGATGGAATTGGAGAACATTATGCTGAGTGAAATAAGCCAGTCAATAAAAGAAAAAAATACATGATCTCACTCATTTATGGATAATAAAGGGCATTATAAACTGATGAACAAAAGGATAGATACAGAGACAGTAAAGCAACAGACTATCAAATTACAGTGGGAAAGTTAGGGAGATATGGGGGAGATGAGACTTGTATTTATGCATATAAGCATAACCGACGGACGCAAAACTCTGGGAGGGTGAGGGCATGCATGGGAGTAGGGAGGGGGCAATGGTAAGACCTGTACACATATAATACTTTAATAAAAGAAAAATATATCATCTCAGATTGACTTTGTCATTGTACCAAGTGCATCATCCCACTTTGTTCTATGATGTATTTTAAAAAGAAAGAAAAATAGCACTATTCTATATTTGCCATTTGGGATTCATTCACATAGATACCTCTTTCACTATTTCTACCAATTGTATTGCTTCATGTTGAGGATTTCTAAGAGAATACTCACATAAGAAAACACTTCTTGTTAAGATATCATTTCATTCTCTCATTCAGCTCAATAATTTGACAGTCGTTGGGTTGCGCCCAGCAGCCACATCACTGCTGGTGCTGATAGCTGCCAGGGGTTGAACAGCACACAGGCTGCTGTCAGGAGCTTAGTTACGAGTGAACAGAATCACGCACAGTGATACACCAAAGCAGGCCAGATGCGATAAGTGCTAAATTAAGAGACAAGATGATGGGCTTTGAAAACCATAAAAGGAGAGGATCATTCTGACTGGGGACCTCAGAGGTGATTTCACACAGATGTTGGATTTGTGCTCAGCCATCCTTATTGACTCCTACCTCTAAAGTGGCCTTTGGACGGTACAGGGATTTGATGTGGGAACATGTGAAAAATTCAAAATCTGGTGTCTGTCAATTATTTCTCAATAAAACTGGTAAAATAAACAAATAAAATGGTATAGTCATTGGGGGAGGGGATTTTAAAATCTTGGATGCCACCCCAGACCTATCGAGTCAGAATCTCCATTTATACAAGACCCAGAGGTGACACCTATGGGCATTCAAGCTTGAGAAGCACTGATGCAGCTTCTTTTAGAATTGATGGAAATAGAGAGGAAATGCTATGTCAGTAACAAACTCAAATAATGGAGACCAGAATATGGACTGTGTGCTTGAGAACTGGAGGAGTGGTGGAGTGCATATGGAGGAGTTGTCTGTCACCTACAGAAATAATAAAAAACATCATGACCACTTACTACAAGCTAGTGGTTCTACTAAGTGATTGAGGCAATGCCATCTCATCTTATGCTCTCAACAGCTCCATGAGGGAACCACATCACTTACAGATGAGGAAGCTGAGACTTAGAGAGGTTAAGCTACTTTCCAAGTCCCCACAGGTAGAAAAGAATAGGGCTGTGGTCAAAAACTGAAATTCACTCCTAAGCCAGAGCTCTTAGCCACTACCTGCTGAAATCCTTGGAGTCTCCAGACTGGAAACAAATCCCAGTCCACTTCTTCCTGAAACATGCTCCCCTGGAAAGCAGCCAGAGGGCCTGAATCCCAAAAGTAGAGCATCCAAGGGAGCCCAAGCTCTATTTATTCGTCCCTTCTTTCTTCCTCCTTCCCTTTGTAAACCCTGGCACCTGATAAAATCAGGGAAAAAGCTGAAAAGATTCTTTTGGTGACTAAAGTAATGACTATTTCATTAAAGATTTTTGGTGACTAAATTAAATGACTATTTCATTAAAAAATACCAACTAAACTCATAGATACTGTAGAAAATTTGGAAAATAGAGCACAGAAAGAGAAAGTTAAATTCTCTGTAAAACCACAATGCTTAATATTAAGGTACATTTCTTTTCAAGTTGTATTCAGATGTTTATAGTTTTTAGTGTAATTAGGATTATAACCTGTGTTTTTATGGATAATCACATTATAAACAATGTCTTCTGGTAGTAATCTTTTATCCATGAGTGTTCCTAGTGGTTGGGTGGTGGCAAACATAATTTTTGTCTAGTCTGGCCAAGAATCAGGAACAGAGGTCAGACAATGGCAGAGGGGAAGAGAATTAGGTGGGGGGTGTGACCTGCCTTAACAAATTATTCTCTCATCATTTTTTTATTGAAACTGGTCATATTAAGTTTGCTAAAAATGACAAACAACTATGTGTTACAGGCAAATAAAATTATCAAGCTTCCCCAAAATCATAAAAACAGGACCAGAAGAAATATAATTCTAGAGGCCTGGTGTACAAAATTCACGCATTTGTGGGGTCCCTCAGCCCAGATTGTGAGAGGGTGCAACCCGGGCTGAGGGACCCCAATCAGGGCTAGGGAGGGACACAGGAGATTGGCCAGACAGGGAGGGACTACAGGAGGGCTCCAGAGCATGACCGGCCCATCTTTTTTTCTTTTTTTTTTTATTGATTATAGTATCACATAATTATCCTCATCACCCCATTCTCATCCCAAACCCCTCCCCACATATGCCCCCACCCCCCTGCTGTCCATAGCCACTGGCTAGGCCCATATGCATGCACATAAGTTCTTTGGTTGATCTCTTCCCCTTACCCCTTCCCTCCCCTACTTTTCCTCTGAGGTTTGAGAGTCTGATCGCTGCTTCTCTTTCTCTGGGACTATTTTTGTTCACCAGTCTATGTTGTTCATTATTTCCTCTAGCTGTATGAGATCATGTGATCCAATAAATACCTTTGTAAGAACCTAAACTGCAACAAGCCATAATGGTTATGCTGAGAGGCAGATGAATCAGTCTATAGTGAGTTCCTTTCTGGGCCAACAGTTCTTTTGAGTCCCAATTTCAATATCAAATAAGAAAATTATTTGGAGGGGGAAAATAATGAAAAAGATCCCCAACTCAAATTTATAGAAAATATCCTTTTATGACCGGCCCATCTTGCTCAGTCCCAATCAGCTGGACCCCAGAAGCAAGCCTACCTAACAGTCAGAGTGTCTGCCCCCTGGTGGTTAGTGCATGTCATAGTGACTCGTCTTCCCACTGGTGTCAGTGCTTGTCATATTGAGTGGTTGAGCAGCCTTAGCATATCATTAGCAAGGAACGCTTTGATTGTTTGAATGGCCGACCTGAAGGCTGGAAACTTAGCATATTAGGCTTATATTATATAGGACAGCCATGAAAGATCCATGTTTCTTACTTATTATAGTCTATCAACAGGAAATTTTGATAAAATATCTATTGTTTCTAAAAAATACATCAATTATTATGTTTACTATAATAATAGGTTAGGAATAATACTTGCTCATTTTGGATATTTTTATACATATGTTTTATTGATTTCAGTGAGAGTAAGGGAGAGGAAAAGAAACAGAAATATCAATGATGAGAGAGAATCATTGATTATCTATCTCCTGCACATCTGCTACTAGGGATAAGTCCACAACTGGGACATATGCCCTGGATGGAAATCAAATCCTGACCTCCTGGTTCATGGTCAGTGCTCAACCACTGAGCTACACTTGCCGGGCAAGCAACTGGAACACCACACTGGACATTTTTTTTAAATATCCAAAAGTAGAAGTGCCTTATTTACTTTACTTGATCTTTAGAAAAATTAATATGCTGTAAGGACAAAATAATATCTCCTGGCCCTAAGCCAGGCCTCATCAGGGCTAAAACCAGAAACAAGAAAGTCATCAGAAACCAGTTTTTCTCTGGTTTCTTGTCTTTTTTTCCTTTGTGTATCTGCTTTCTTCTTATTTTTATGCAAATATGCTTTCTTTGTGCAAGTGAAGAAAGATGCCCGCACCTCAAGTCCACAATTTCCTGTCTCTCAATCCAAGGCATGCATACAAACTGACTTGCTTTTTCTGAATTCCCAATTCTAAAATCTCAGGAGAGAAATCCAATTTGCTCAACCTGAATCAGGTGCCCACCATGATCCAAACTGTAAGTGGTGGTGGGACGTGGAGAGGACAGGGACAGGATAAGAGAGAGGACAGGGTCAGTTATTCGCAACACAAAGGAGTAATGGAGGCACAATTTGAGTGGTCTGCTAAAAATTGAGAAGTAAAAAGAAACAAAAATAGAATTAATGTTAATATTTTTGTGCATTTGCTGCCCATCTTCTTCTATTCTAGATTTCTTAATATTGCCTTCCAGGCTTTTTCTATACATGGTATATTTTAGTTGTGATAATGATGTATAAATTTTATACCTTGACATAAAATTTTTTATCTCATTGTAAAATCTTGATGAACATTTTATATCAGCAAATAATGTTCCAATTAGTGACTATGATACATTTCACTAACCATCCCCATGTTATTGGAAACTTAGGTTGTTTCTAGTGTTCAATGATTTCAAACAAATCTGAGGTGAGCATATTGGTGTACAGAGAGTAATTTCTCTATTTTAAATATTTCATCAAAATTGATTTCTGGGTGCTGAAGTTTGCCAGATTTAAAAAAAACATAACCCCAATAAATTATTTAAAATATATTTTAATTACTTATTTAAAAAAAATAAAACAAGCATCCAATTTCTTGATAGATGTCGCTTATTTTGTTTCCTAAAGGGTTGTATAAGTATGTCTTCTACATACCCTCATCAGCATAAAGTACTATTATATTTAAAATTTTGCCATATGGAAACTTAAGAAATGACATGTACTGGTGCTTTTAAGGCGATATGAGTGTGAACATAGTCTTTTCTACATGATTGTTAAGACATAATCAACAGTTATTGATCAAGCAATATCAAGTCTCTTTTCCTAGCCAGGATCAAACATGCCATTCTTCCTTTTTACCACCTTTCAACATTCACCCAACAAACACTGATCAGCATAGGTTAGATTACAAACACTGTGCAAAACCTGGCAATGAAAGTAATTGATGGTAGTCCTGTCCCTAAGGGGACTGTTGTACAAGGTATGAGAGCATAGCAGTCTTTATAGCAGTACAAACAGAGAAGTGCCCCTGCATTCTACTCAGGGCTGCCCTTCATGGCCCTGGATTCCCCTCAGTGATACACATTCCACAGATCCTTGGAACCTCAAAGAAACTCTATTTCTTTAACATGACCCTTTCTCCTTTGTGTCTGCCCAATCTTTTCCATAATCATTAAGCCCTCAGGACAATGAGGCTCTGATCAGCATCAAATAATCTTAGGAACAAAGCCTCAGGTCTGCTGACCCCACAGAAAGAATTTCAGTCAAGCTAGAGAAAACATGTAGGCCTCAGTTGTGTTTCAGCCCCAGACCCTGAAAAAGAGGTGAACACAGACCAAGTGACACCAGTGCTGACATCAGGAGCAGATGCACTGACCAATGACCCTCTACCCTAGCACCAACCAAACAGGAGAGACCACGACCCTGACCCTAACTCCCTTAGTCACCATGATTAATGATTTTTCCCCTATATAACCCATTCCCTGGAAGCCATCGGGAGCCAGGTCTTTGAGCAGTTGTTCACCTATGACACCCAGCATGGGCCACTTTCTAAAAATAAATCCTTACTTTCTTTACTACAACTCCTATTGGTGTCTTATTGGGCTTTCATGCCCATAGGCAAATAGACCCCTTTAGTCTGGTAACATCCTCTAGCCAGCACTGTCCAAACCTATCCTCCTGAAAAGCCCCAGAGATTGGGAGCGAGTAGGCAGCCCCAAAGTCCAGACCTACCAAGTAAATTCCTGTTCAATTAAAAGAAGAATGCCTAAAAATAAATACAAGTAGATGAGATATTCTGATGCAGGCAAAATCAACACTCAGTAGTAGACTCTCATGATAACTATCTCTGACAACAATTTATTAATATAACTGTTGGTTTCAATTTGAGATGTTCATTGAAGCATAATTTAGAATTAATAACTCAGGCAACAATCTACAGTTAATTCACTTCCCCAGTTAGACATGGGTTTAATGTCGCCACATAAAACCAAGTTTTGGTGATTATCCAAGTGCCAGCTGTGCACTGATCAGGAACACCAGAGGAACTGTGTTAATTATCATTACCCAGACAAAACTAATTAGTTGCCTGGTAAAGAGAACAAGAAAACAAATGTTGTTATTTCCTCAGTGGTTAATTTCAACCACTGAGGTTGATAAAATTCAAAATTGGTCCATGTATTAATGAAAATCATAAACATGTTAATGCAGCATTAGCAGACTGCCATTTAATCTTCAGGTCTATAAATTAATTGGTACACTATTCAATGGATGATTGATACATTGTGTTTAGGAGTATGAAATAACTGCCAAGCCAGAAAGTAAAAGGGTAACTCAACACCCTTGAAGAAGATCATGCAATCCACCTTTCTCAAGATTTCAAAACATTGTGTAAGTTTCTTTATCCCATTTTTCTTTTCTTCAAACATAACAAATTGAATTTCATTCTCCTTCACACCTTGCAAAAGAATTTTAGGACCATCAGATCAGAATGACATGTGGTATTTATTAGTTTTACTTAGGAATTTGGATTGATAGTAGCATCCTCTTCCAAAGGTCATTAGGTATGTATAAGAACCCTCACATCCACCTAGGTGAGGAATCACATTATCACCAGGGGTACTACTGTTTGTCTGGAACAGAGCAATGTCTGTGAAATATTAAACAGTGCTAGGCCATTTGAGCAGCTCAGAGATGCTGTTACATGCTAAAGAGACCAAATAATTATTTTTTAAATTTTTGAACTTTTAAGGAAGTCTACAGATTTTAAGTGCAGGCAGACACAGATGCTAGAAACCAAAAATATCTGAAGAAATTGGAACCCAGGGTAAATAACCAGTCTCGCCCTTACTCCGGGATCTAGACTTAGGCCTAGATCTGCAAATCCTGGTTGGTGCAAACCCAGCTGTCTTCACATTTTCCTGTCATAAATAAGGCATTTATGTATGTCATTAAACATCTTCCAACAGATTCACTTTGCCACATAGGTCCTAATAAAAGCTTGGAGCATAACATTATTTGATTCCAATGTATATCTTTACAGCTTTATATATTTATCCTTGGTTTCTTGCTAGAAAAGAATGGAATAAAAATAACAACCAATTACCCCTTACATTTTAATGGAATAAAAATGTAAAAAAGGGTCACTACATATTAGCATTATCTTTGTGGAAACTGACTTTCCTCTAATTGCTCTGGCTTTCTTGAAGATAAACATTTTACCTGAACAACAAACTTGAATGGTTAAATGTCCATGGAGAAACTTATTGTTGGAATTAAAAAAAAAAACACACACACACACAAGTTAATGGTGAGATATACTTAATGACTTGCATCAATGCCATTGTGTGCTATACTAATTATTAGGCATAAATTACAAGCCATGGATAAAAGCATCTATCATTAATATTGTTTTAAAAGTCAAGTCCCTTTTAAAATTTCTCTCATTTTCTCCATTCTTCAAATCCATAATTAACATCAATGCCAACAATTATTTTTAATGTCACTTCACTATCATCACTCACAGGAACAATCACCCACATCAAAAGAAAGAGCGGCCCCCTACCCCTGAACCAAGGTGCTCCTACCCCAATCTCAGTACTTCAATCCATGATTCACACACTGGCCTCTTCCACTGGTAGTTGTGGTGGTAGAGGAAGTGAAATATCAGGACCACAAATACACATCTTTCTTCTCCATGGAGGGCAGTGGAAGACTGGCAGCTAAAAAAAGAAGAAAAAGCAAGTTGATAATTGTGGAAAGCTGTGTATTTACATCTCACACCAGTTCCTTAAGGTATTAGTCTTATTTAGGAATTTGGATTGATAGTAGCATCCTCTACTGTGACTATTATCTTCCTTTCACAAGTGAGAAAGCTGTGCCTAAAAATTGCTGAATAACTTGCCCAAGGCCCCATGTAGGAAGAAGAAGATCAAGAATTTTTTAAATATATTTTATTGATTTTTTTACAGAGAGGAAGGGAGAGTTGATAGAGTCAGAAACATCAATCAGCTGCCTCCTGCACACTCCTACTTGGGGATGTGCCTGCAAGGAAGGTACATGCCCTTGACCAGAATCGAACCTGGGACCTTTCAGTCCACAGGTCAACGCTCTATCTACTGAGCTAAACCAGCCAGGACAAGTTCAAGAATTTGAATAAAGACCTGCTTCACACCCAACCCTAGCCTGCTGTGTTAGATTGTATCAGAGCAGAGGCCTCCCACTCCAAAGCATGCAGGTGTGGGCAAAGTATGCCAGGATGGGCAGGACCCAGGGACAAAGTTCTGAATTTGCAAAGTGGGAGTTTTGAAAGAGAAATGATGAGAATCAAAGACTAATGCAGAGAACTGAGTCAAAACATAATTAATTTCACTATGAAAATTTCACTCTGGGAAAGGCAATGGATGAGCCTAGGAGTGTGTCAGTGGCTTCAGTTGGGGAAACAGTCACTGTAAGTGTTATGGGAATAAGGGATTTACTATAGGAATTAGAGCTTTCATGATTACAGAAGGAACAGGGGAAGCAAAGGTCTAGAAGACAGAATTTAAGGGCAGAAGAGTAATTAACCAGCTCTTAGGAAGCAAGGACCCCAGGGGACAAGTCAAAGCTTATGGAGAGACTTGTGATGCAAGCATTTATCTGATGGTGTCTCTGGGCCATGGCTTGCCAACAGGTCCAGTGATCAGGAAGAGGAGAGGGCTACCAAGTGATAGACCGCGAGGACAAGCTAGAGTTCACCAGGTACTTCTGCATCTATTCATCTCTGTATCTGGTAGAATCCCACTTCTGTATTTCCACTCAAGTTCCTCTCTTGACTAGAATAACCATGTCTGTATGTTAACAGATTACACATATACAGCCTTTGTTGCATACCAATGTTCATTTAATACTTGACTTGTTAGCCCATGGGTTTCAGGCAGTAAAACTAAAACTAAGTTCCAAGGAATTAGCATCAGTTGAAATTATAAGACAAAGGACAGGATGAAGATTAATATCCTATGTAAAATGTTTGCCTAAATGTCTAGCCCTGGTGCCTATGACCCAGCCACAGAAAATTATTTATAGATCCTGAGTAAACCACGCACACTGACACTTCCAGGCCTTTGTATACACAGCTCCTGAGGCCTGGATACTCTTCATATTGAAAGAGAACAGAATATATCCTCCAAAGATGCCACTTTGGCATATTGATTATTTTGAATCAAAGTTACTTAAGAAACAGCCAATGCAAAAAGAACACTCTAGATTCCCCTGAAAGCAGGAAATAAATCTCCAATGTTAGACTACCCTCACTGTACAGGAGGATAAAAGACACCCTAATCACCATAGGCTGGGTTTTCAGGGCCCACCAAGAAGGCTGCATAAACAAGCCTTATTACTTCACTAATTTGCTATCTAGAGCCTAAACCCGTTAGTCAGTTCTCCACAAACTTAACTGTTGTCTATCTAAAGGCATAAAAGCTGCCTGCTTTGGTTATTTCTTAAAGTTTGGTAACTGTATGAAATTAAATTTGGTTTTCTCTTATTAATCTACATTATGTCAATGTAGTTATTAGAACAGGGGGGAAAACCTAGGAGAGAAGAAGGGGAAATTTTTCTTCCCATATGATACTTTCCTCTCACTTTTGTCAATTATTTCATCTTCATGCTCCAGATCTCAGGTCAAGTCTCACAGTTCCAAGTACCAGTCAGCAACCCCACACTCTAATCTTGCACATTACAGTGAGTGCTAAGCTCTATATGGTTTATCAGTCACACAGTAATGCATTTGCTTCTTTTCTGGCATTTCTTCCTGATGAGTCTAGGAATTACCTGAAGGTAAAATCTCTGTTGTATTAGAGTTTATAATCTCAACTTTTAAAACGTTATCTGTCACATAGTTGGTGCACAGTATTTCTCTCTTTTTTAATATATTTTATTAATTTTTTACAGAGAGGAAGGGAGAGAGATAAAGAGTTGGAAACATCGATGAGAGAGTCATCGATCAGCTGCCTCTTACACAGCCTCCACTGAGGATATGCCTGCAACCAAGGTACATACCCTTGACCAGAATCGAACCTGAGACCCTTTAGTCCGCAGGCAGACGCTCTATCCACTGAGCCAAACCAGTTTCAGCGGTGCACAGTATTTCTTAATTAATATATTCTCTATAGCCCTGGCCAGTGTGTCTCAGTTGGCTGAGCATCATCCCATGCACCCGTGCACCAAAAGGTCACTGGTTTGATTCCCATTCAGGACATATGCCCAGGTTACAGGTTCAGTCCCTAGACAAGAGGCAACCAATAGCTGTTTCTCTCACACATTGATGTTTCTCTTTCCCTCTTCCTTTCTCTCTAAAAAAATTAGTAAAAACATATTAAAATATAATATTTTTAAAAATAATATAATGTCTATTTTGTATCCTTTCAGATAACCAGTTTGAAAGATAGATTATTCCAAATATAAAGGTCACAACACTTTGTTTTCAGGTTATAGATCCTTCTAAAAATAGTTTCATATCTATTTCCTAAACTATAAGCTAAAGGTACGTTTTTCCCTTTCTTCCTGCCTTGAAGGCACATACAATGACTGGGTTGGTGGCAGCCATCTTTTGACCATAAGGAAAAGGCTAAACTTGTGGAGACGGCAGACCTGACACCATTGAGTCACTGGACTAACTCTGCCATCCGATAATGTCTGGACTTGTTAGAGAAAAATGGTACAGGTATTGTTGTTGTTTTTAATCTAAGCAAAAACACTTCGAAGAATGGCAGCATTTACTCAAGGAAAGAACATTATTGAAGGAAGAGAGATCTGTTCTGGTGAAGGTGAATAAAAGATATGATGCCACGTGTAAAGCACCTGCAAAGAAAAAAATGATGCATAATAAATTGAACTATTATTACTTGCACTGCCCCCCCAAAAAAATGCATATTCATTCAAAGTTAATCACTATATTGAAATATTTTATTTCAGCAGCCTTTAGGAGCCAGGGGATTTGTACACAAAGCAAAGAATTGTTGACACAGGATACAAAAGAATAAGGTAAAAATATGTCACCCACTACACAATTACATCAACTACTTTTTTTCAGTGGAATATAATAAATGAAAACAACTCTATAGTTACTTCAGAGTGATCTGCTATGAAGTTCTTATGAAATAACATTTAAGAGTAGGAAATGTTTAATATTTCAACAATTTCATCTTATTAAGATTGTTTCATTCCAAGTTATGCAATTTTAACTTGAATTTCAAATAATATCTGCAAAATGAAAGACAACTAAATGGAGTTGGATTTTTATGCTCTGTATAGAACAATTTCTAACAACCTGTCAGACTATGACTAAGGCAGTATGACCTAGGTCTTAGGATACCAGGGCAGGGTCCTCACCAGAACTTGAAGGATGAGTGAGGATAATCTGAGGTACCTTTGAGATATTAAACTGCTGCTGACAGATGAGATGTAAGGGATTTCAAAAGTAAAATAAGGAGGCTAAAGAAAAAAATGTTGAGCCAAATGCCAGGAATCACCATAGAATATGAATAATCAGATAACCGTATTTGCCAATGAAGATGTGAATAAAGCATGAATAAAAGAATGGGGCAAATGTTTTAAGCAACAGAATGGAAATAAGGAGACAATATAATGGGAATAAGGAGATAACATATCCAGTTAGAGCCAGTTAAGACAATGAAAGTGTAAAAGAGATTGATAGTGAAACAGGTTGAGATTTTATTGACAATGTTTGACATGTGCATTATTTTGTGTATTATGTGATAGTTGGCACTGGCACCCAAAGGCTGAATTGTACATTAAAAGGTCACATTACAGTTTGCATAGATTTTTATCATCTGAAGAGGAACTTGACTCAGAGTACTCAATGCCAAAACATATATTTCCTTTCAAAATGTACTCTTTAGTGGCCACTAATATAAAGTTACTTGCAAAATGGTTTAATCAAAATCCCAAATGCTAGTTCATAAGTGTGTTATTTGCAAGGATCATTTAGTAGTCAGATTTCGCCAAAGCAAAATCCCCCACTTTTGTGTTATGAAATACAGATGAAAACCAGGAAGAAAAAAATCAAAGGGCAGATATTTAAATATTTACTAACAAGCCTTTCCATGTTTAGCAATTCTATGCCTGGTATATACTCCTAGGACTTACAATAAAGAAGAAAATCCCTTTCCTGATGCCAGGTTCAGATAAAAACTTAAAGCTGCAAATAGTGGAAACCATAAGGCCATACTGGGAACGAGGAGCCACACACTGAGATTTTACTATTTCATAATAAAATATGCATCCATGTGCTGTGAGCCTGAATTTTTATTCATGAAGAACGTGCATAACAGAGATTAGAACCACAATGCACTTTATTCTGAGAGATAAAGGCATGGGCAGATGAAAACAATCTGGGTAAAAAGATTAGGTGAATCAGCCCCAGGAAATGGAAGCAAGTGTTTCTTGTACTTTCTAACACACAATCCAGCCAAACACGGAGAGTAAAAGCTTGATAGAGATCTGTACCAATGACTGTCTCCTTGATCAACCACTGAGGTCCCTGGTTTAGAAAGAACTTGTACAAATTACTGATTTTTCAGATGGTAGGAGACAGTGTATGGAGCACTTTTAATGTTACCATTATAAAATGAATAATATTAAACTACAAGTGTAGTTTCTTATTTAATCTCATTTCTAACTTGGTAAAATCAGAGCACCCTTCCTATCATTATGGCCCTCCGGAGGTTTTATCACAAAAACAAGTCACTCAGAGCCCTAATCTTCCTGCACAACATGTAAAACTGAAAAGGTCTGAGAATCACATACCTAATTCTCATGTCTAGACAACTGAGAATAGAATCTAAAGAGTGGGAAGGTTACCAAATGTGAATGTACCTCCAATGATTTCTGTGGCAAACATCTAGCGCTTTGAGTACCTCTCTCATTTTTTATGTAGTGTAGTGGAAACCCTGAATTTCCTCTTTTCATCATCAAAATAATTTAACTATTACTTTTCCTACATGTGGCTGCATTGGATAGTTGTTCCACATAGTCTGTCCCTTTCCTCTAAGCCTATTATTTTCAAAAAGTGATCCAGTGACCTCCTCTACCCCATCCACCCATTTTGGTTATTATGAAAATAAAACATCCAATGAGAATTTTTTGTTGTTGTTTTTGTTAATCCTTACCTGAGGATATTTTTTTCCATTTCTTTTTAGAGAGAGAAGGGTCGGGTGAGGAAGATGGAGAGAAACATTAATGTTACAGAGACACATCAATAGGTTGCCTCCCATACCCACCCCGACTGGGCTGGGGATCAAACCTGCAACCAAGTACATGCCCTTGACTGGGAATGGAACCAGTGACCCTTCAGTGGGCTGGACGGGCCAAAGATCTAATCACTGAGCAACATCAGCCAAGGCAACACATGAGAATTTCTGATAATAGAGTTCAGAAATCTGCATTTTAACAAAGCTTGATAACTGGTGCTAGGGACATACAACCATCTACTGCTTTCATTGTCAACTCAGACACTCTACTGAGGTTAATATCAAAATATGCAAATAATATTTTAATTGTAAAACTCCTCTTTTATAGAGGATTCATTGACTTGAGAGGGCTTACTTAATCCACAATGTTATTGCCATCTAGTGAAGGCAAAAAGTAGGGCTTACCTCCTTAAAGAATTTAGCACATAAGTGGTATATCAAGTCAACAGAGTAAAGACAGTCTTTGTATAAGTGATGCTGGACTGCTGACTAGCCATTTGGAAAAAGAGAAAATTAGAACCATTCGTCACACCACACATAAAATAAATTCCAAATGAACCAAGAAAATTAAAAGGAACAACTCTTGTTTTTCTGCTTTCTACTCTCACACTACTGCCACACTCACAATACCACTAACAGCAGATGGATGGGTTTCCACAGCAAGTGGTTCTGACGCTAACTGCTGGAGTTAGTACAACCCCCACAGGTTAAGGACTCAGTCTCACAAGACTTCCCCCACTTCAGACACCAGTCCCGAGTGGTAGAGTCTCAGGTTCTCAAATTCTGTCTTACTTGGCTATAAATCAGAGGTCCCTACAATTCTCTCCATAAACTTGAAAGTTTGCTAAAACAGCTCACAGGACCCAGGAAAACATTTGATCTACCATTGCTGATTTATTACAAAGGATATTTTAAAGAATACAGATGAGCAGCTAGATGAAGAGACACATAGGGCAGGCTCCAGAAGGTCTTGAGTGCAGTAGCTTCTGTCCCCATGAATTTGGGGTGGTTCCCCTCCAGCATGTGGATATTCTCCAACCCAGAAAGTCTCCAAGCCCCGTAATTTGCATGGGCATGATCATGTATTATGGAGGATGGGGCTAGGGCTAAAAGTTGCAAGACTCTAATCATAGCTGGTCCTTCTAGTGACCAGTTCCCATCCAGGAGCCCATTAAGAGTCACCTCAGAACAAAAGATATTTCTATCACCCAGGAAATTTCGAGAAATTTCCAAGTTCTGTGTCAGGAGCCAAAGTCAAAAGACAAATATTAGCACAGCCAAATATTAACAAGTACCTACTGTATATATAAATATAGTGTTTCACAATCAGAGATATAAGTGTTTGGGTTTTTTAAGGAAAAACTATACAAGTCCAGGAAGAAAGAAAGATAACGGAGTTTCTCTATAATTCAGGTAGGAAAGGTCTTTGTAACTGTGACTAAAAATCAGCATGCAATTGAATAAGCATATTAAATTTAACTACAAAAGAATTTAAAAAAATTTTACAAGGCCTAAAATAAAGTCACCTAAGAAAGTACAAACTAGGATAAAATACAGTTGTGTTTTGCCTCTGTAGACTCAGTCAACTATGGATGGAAATCAGTATTTTCTCTCTGTGCTTTGGAATTGTATAGAGTGGATCCTTAAACAACATGGGTTTGAACTGCATGGGTCCACTTATACATGGATTTTTTTTCCAATAAACATATTGGGGGATATTTTGGAGATTTGTGAAAATTTAAAAAAAACAAAGTTTATGTTTTCTTAATAACGTTTTCTTTTCTCTTGCTTACTATATTGTAAGAATACAGTATGTAATACATATAACAGAAATGATGTGCTAATTGACTGTTAACATTATTATTAAGGCTTTGATCAGCCGTAAGTTATTAAGTTTTGGGAAAGTCAAAATATATACAGATTTTCAACTGCATGCAGAATAGGCACCAATGACAGGAGTTCTTCCAGAGTCAACTCTATAGGAATTTATGCATCCACAGATTTTCATATCCACCTGGAATGAAAAGAGGGGGTTCTGGAATCAACCCCATGTGGGTACAAAAAACCTACTGTATTTGAAACGTATATCACAGATAAATTGCTAGTACTTTTTTTAATTTTTTAATTTATTGACAGAAAATTTAAAAAAACACTACATATAAGGTAAATGGGCAGAAAATGTGAACAGACAACTTACAAAATGAGAAAAAAATTGGTTCTGAAACATTTGGAATGATGTTCAACTTCATTCGTAATATGAGACAAGGACTGAAACCACGATGACATATACTTCTTACCCACAAAATTGCAAAGAATTCAAAACCTTAACAATACAATCGTTGCTGAAACTGTGAGGAAATGCACTTTCATACATTATTGCTGGGAAGGCAAAATGATACAAACACTGTGAAGGGAATTGAGTAATATCTAACAAAATTACAAATGCAATTGATCCTGGAGCTATCCCTCCAACAATATAACAAATGCATGCATCAGTTTACTCATTGCAACATTATGTGTAATTTCCAAATACTGGAAACTGCCTGAACATCCGATCCTAGGAGATTGCTGAATAAACCCTGGTACAATGAATACTAGCCCGATAAACAAAAGAATGAGGAAGCTCTCTATGAACTGACATGGGGTGATGATGTCTAAGAGATCTTATGAAGTGAAAAATCAAAGCACAAAAGATTATATCTAGGACCATTAACTTTGCTTAACAAAGAAGAAAGTAAGAAAATGTACATATATCAACTTATCTTTCCAAAAACAAGTCACAGGAAAGAAAAACACAGAAACAATTAAGTTGGTAACGTATAGGGCAGTGATTTTCAACCTTTTTCATCTCCTGTCACCCATAAACTAATTATTAAAATTCTGTGACACATTATAAACTATAATTTTTGCCATCTGACAAAAAATAGGTATAATTTTTATTCATTCATGCCAGATGGCTATTGTTTTGGCTCTTGTTATTTTTTTTTTATTTGACCAGCTAAGGAAAAGGAGGTCAGTGCTCCTGACCATATTGCATGTTTTAAAAATTCTGGTTGAAAATCATGGCTATAAGGATTGAAGAGGGTGCAAGGGACTTTTGAGAGAGGGGAATTTCCCTGATTATACCTGTTTGTAAGTTTTGACTATTGGAAGCACAATAATGTTTAACCTTCAAAAAAAGTAAATCAAAAACAAAAACAGAAAGAATCTGGAAAAATGAACCCAACTGTATTTCATATGAATACCATAACCACAATATAGGGTTAAGGGGAAAAAAAACAAAAACAAATTTGAGTAACTTACACACATAGTTTTGACTATATGTCCTGCATGCCCTCTGTCTTGGGCAGGGTGGGGAGACAGGAAAACTGGAAACTAGAGATCCTGAACTCTTCATTAGTTCTGTTCATTGTATGTAGTAGACGTGAGTGAAGGTGTTCTGACACTGTTTCAGATGTATTATGGGATTTGCCAAGTGGGTAAACATCTTGGTGTTTTAGGAAGCTAGAATTATTGCTATGAAAGAAGGAATTTGTAAATATGAAACAGTAAAGCCTTAGCCAGTATGGCTCAGTGGTAGAGCCTGCAGATCAAAGGGTCCTGGGTTTGATTCTAATCAGGGCACATACCTCAGTTGCAGGAGGCCCGGGTCCTGGTTGGGGAGCATGCAGAAGGTAACCAATCAATGTGTTTCTCTCACATTGATATTTCTCTCTGTCTTTCCCTCTCTCTTCCACACTCTCTAAAAATCAGTGGGAAGCTGAAACCAGTTTGGCTCAGTGGTAGAGCGTCGGTCTGCGGACTGAAAGGTCCCGGGTTCGATTCTGGTCAAGGGCATGTACATTGGCTGCAGGCACATCCCCAGTGGGGGGTGTGCAGGAGGCAGCTGGTCGGTGTTTCTCTCTCATTGACATTTCTAGCTCGCTCGCTCGTGCTCTCTCTCTCTCTCTCTCTCTCCCTTCCTCTCTGTAAAATATCAATAAAATATAAAAAAATAAAAATTAAAAATAAAAAAATAAAAATCAGTGGGAAAATATACACAGGTGAGATTAAAATTTTTAAATACATATATAAATATGAAACAGGAAAAAATATATTGAAATTGGAGATATTGGTGTAGAGTTGGGCTATTCTATATATATATATATATATATATATATATATATATATATATATATATATATATACACAATCTGCATGCCGTGTGTTTCTATATGTACAAGTGTACTTACACGTGTGTATCTCATGCATGTACATGTTTCCTGGCTCTGTCCACTAAAAGGTCTAGAAGCAGAGACATACCAGGAGCAATGAGCCACTAGTGCACGCACCTGGATCTGTGACACCATTCCCCACTAAAGGAGCCAGTAGTCCTGCGGAAGTCGCAGAATGCAGGACTGGGGAAGAGGAACTTCAGGATGAGCCTGGAGCATTTTGTTTTTCCAGAAGACAAGGGTGTGCTCACAAGAGTAATGGCAGTGTGACACCGGTGCAAGAAGCCAGCTTGAAGGGACTCTCACTGGCCAACTCTGGGACAACCTGAGCTCTAAACTACTAAGTGAGGATAATACTTATAGACCATTTGGTGTCAGGAGTGGTGGGGAGGGAAACAGGTAGCCATGAGTCCATACAGATAATGCAGAACTACATGTGCGAGGGAGAAAGGAGGGTTCTTAGACATGGTAGAATGTCACATGCCGACCGGTAAACAGAAGGGAGTGCTGGTGGACCATCATTATTATGCAGCCATCATAACAAAGGTCCATTCAGGCCAAACCTAAGGGGAAATTTTAATGAGGAGAGGGATGTTTCCATGGTTCCAAAGCATCTCTCCAAAAACTGCTTATTTGTGGGAAGGGAGAAAATAGTAAGTACACAGAGGAGACATTGAAGTAGAGACACTGCGAATGTCAAATGAAAGTTGACATCACTGAGGAGGGGCAGATGGGTCCTGTACCTCCAGGTGTGACTGCAGGAGAAGCAGTGTCTCATATACAGTAACCTCCTCAGGAACACATGGCCCGAGTCTAATAATGATGTAACATCCAACAAAATCACAATGAGGAAACTCCTGGTTTTTTTTTTTTTTTAAAAGTGGGGGACTCCAGCTTCAAAAATGTCACAAAGGACAAAGAAAGGCCTTGGAAACCTTTCAAAGATCAAAGACACATAACAACTGCATGCAATGCCTGTCCCTCCTAGACTTCATCCTGAACATCAATGGCACAATAGGAAAATTAACATACAACTCAGATAAGAGTATTAATGTTTTATTACCAAAGTTGACAACTGCCCTGTGATTATATAAGAGAATACTATCATCTGTAAAAAGAAATAACCTATTTAAGGTATGAAATGTGTGAAATTTATTCTCAATTGCTTTAGGAAAGGCAAAATATTATGTGTATACATACACATTATTATATGTGTATGTATGTATGTATGTATGTATGCATATATGTGTGTATATATACACATGGAGAGAGAGGAGAATGCACAAATGATCAAACAAATTGCATTAAATGTTAACAATAGATGAAATTGGGTAAAGGGTTAACTATTGTCCTTTGTGCTCTTCTTAGTCAAGCAACTTTTACGTAAGTTTGAAATTTTTCCAAATTAAAAATATATATATTTATGCCCTGCCAGTGAGTTTTATGATACGTAACGAAGAAAATCTGTGCAGGCAAAATAAACATTTACGTATTAAAAACATTGTTCTTTCAGTAGACACAACAAAAGATAGGCAAAATGAACAGAAGGAAAAGAGATTTGGTTTCCACCTAGATTTGAATCTGCAGGTCGGACTCTGATAGGTGGCAAAAATCAAAGCGAATGGAACCAGCTATCCCACTGGTCCAGAGAAAGTGCTGCATCTCTGAAGCATTCGGAACTCTTCCCCCAAAGCCCAGAGGACCAAGTTCTCCAAAGTAGTTACCTTTCCAAAGATGACATTCATGGGTTCAGTTTTGTTTTTACATTTCCAATTGTTGATAATGAAGCCCCAGGATAATGTTGCTCCTTTGGGTTCTCTGTCTTAATGTCAGCATTTTACTGTTCTGAAGAGAATGACACACATCTGATAAAGGCCTGCTGAAGAAGGCAAATGTAGAGGACTGGGGTCTCCTTACAGTCTCTTTATGACTCCTCTGAACATCAGCATGACAGACCAAAGGAAACGAGTTAAGAGAGTAAATTGAAGTTTTCTGACAAAATGAGAACAGCTCTGGTGGGAAATGAAAACTTCTGAGACAATGATACTCAACATATAATCAAATGCAAAACAATGAGAAGATGAACTTCTCTAACTGCCCTGGATATTCCCTGGTGACCCCGGAAGAACTTTCTCCTGTGATTTGTTAATTGCTAACAATTGTGTCCTTTTTTTCTCCCTTCCCTACTATCTTTTTGGAGAGGATAAAGCTGAATAATAATATTTCTTTTAAGTAAAATACTGGCAGTTAAAATGTGGATTGAGTTCAATCAAGACCTCGAAAATTGCCACCAGCACTTTCAAGTGAGCATGGTAAGAATTCTCTTCAGTACATTAAAAATAATAATAATTTTTTAAAAAGGAACATTGACACGAATAAGCAAATAAAAGCCAGGAATTATATGATGAATGAAAAAAATTAGCCAGTAGAGATCAACACTAATGGTAGAATCAACCAAGAAACCATGAGGGTTCACAGCTGAGACTCTTTCAAAGGTAAGAAAGTGAAATGAGAAAGGGGGCTGGTTGGAGGTGGGGGGTGAGGTATGTGTTCTAACAGACCAGTTGAGACTAAATGCTCCTGATTTTCATAATATGGACCTACTTAGAAGCTCTGTCAACACATGGTGAGAGCCACTGATTTTAAATCCAGCCTATTTTATTTAGAAGGGGCTATGAAAGCCTAAAGTCCAACAAAGGAAATGTTTGCATTGCCAATTGGAGCACCCCTAAACCACTTAGTTTATACATCCACCTCCCATGTGGGGTTAAAACACGCTGGAAATGTGTCAGAATCTAAAACCCGTAGTTCTGAGACTCTTGCATCCACGGCATTGTGAGACAATGGTTTTGAATGTTTTAAATCATTATTGAGGAAAAAGAGAGTTTCATTTTGTAAAAAAATTTGTGACCATTTTCTTTTTACTTATCAGGTGAAATTTAGGAGAACTATGTTAGAGAAAGCAAAACAGCTTTAACAACTTACTGAGTAAAACCTAAACCACATTTTTATGACAGAACTATATCCATATATTATTATGAAAACTGCTTAATTCCAGAAATAAAAACCAACTCTTCTTTGTCGTCTGTTTTATTTTTTTTAAGTCTCTAATCTCACTAAACTTTTCAGGATTCATATATTTGCTTTTTCATCACTCTGCAATACTGAAAACTGACTCATGTTTCAATATTTTTAATATAACTTGCTTTCTTCTAGGAGGTGGTTCTAATAAGAATGCTTCCTGAAATACAGATAAGAACAAGATGCTATCTTAGCTCTCACACATGCACACAATCCAGCCCCTGTGTGGTGCAGGCTATCACCCTTTGGTATCATATTAAAAACTGTTCTAATTTCGACTTGGGCTGAATTGTTCCTTTAGATCTCTGTACCTTTCAAATTATACATTTTTCAGATTTCATGTAATCCAATTTGTCGCATATGTTTATTACTTTTTGGATTGTATCAAACATGTTATCAATTCAAAAATAAATTTACCAGCGCCATGAATCAGTTGCTCATTATCTCTGCCCCTTACCTGCACAGCACCTTCAAGGTGAGATTATTTATTCCTTCAGATGTTTTGTTTTTGTTTTTTTTGACCCAATCTGTTAGATTCTAAACTACCCAATTAGGTGATTAAGGCTCAAGTACAGATCCAGCAGTCTCTGGAAACATCGTCGCCAGGCCAGAGTGGAGCCTGGTGCCCTAGAGATACAGATACCTTCTCCACCCAATTCTTCTTCCCTTTGTTTTCTGCCCCTCCACCAAAAATCACTAAGACCCCACCCCCAACAAGAGCAAGGCAATGCACTGGTATTTTGAGACTACCTAAGAAGATTCATGGAGCCACAAAGCTCAACTAGACACATGTGAAAAACTTTGGGGGCCATTCATCAATGAGGAACTGGTTGTGAAAGCCTCAACTGTGAGATTTTTGGGGTGTCATAAATCAACAATTCAAGAGCCCTCTCCTTGAATTGTAAAAAAAAAGTTATGCGGACTATGTTGAGAGTCAACTGACTATTTTATAGTCCTAATTCTAGATAACTATTTTTTTTCTTTCCTGAGGTTTGTAAATACTTCCTTTCTTATGTAAGTATTACTGAAAAGTTAAATGATCACAAAAGGCTTGCAGGCATTTACCTTATGGAGCCATAAAGTTCTTCAAACAGAAGAGATACCTTGGTTGTTGCAGGTTGGGTTCCTCAAAATCAGATGCTAGGATGGATTTGGGATCAATACCTGTGGAGGGCAGACGCAGGGGACAAGGCTGGACTGGGCAAAGGTAAAAGAGGAACTTCGATGTCCAACAAGCCTTGGCCAACCCAGCTGGGAGCTCTGGTGAGTGGGCCACACTGGGTGGAAGTAGCTGGCTTTAGCCCCCTCCCCATCTCGGCACTGGAGGTGGGCTATTTGGCCAGAGGGTGACCCTCCCTGCAGGTGAGGCAGACGCAGAAGGATATGACAACCACGGGCTCTCCGCTAACGGCAGTCCCCACAGCCAGCCAGCAAGCAAGCTCTTCCTTAAAGGTATAAGCACTCACTCCATGTCTCTCTCCCACGATGCTATTAACTGGCCAGACTGGGGCACTCCCTAGTTGCCTCTATCTAAGGCACCTGCATCCTCTGCTTTAGAGAGACACGCCATTTAACTAAAAACATTTTTAAAAACGTAACATTCATAAACCACGTTCAAAGACACAGGGACCACAGTTCTCAGGAGGCCTGCCTTGGGCTTGTCCCCGTGTCTGCTAAGCCTGCCTTCCTCTGTCAAGGTTGGCAAGTACGCTCCTCTGGAAAAAGCAACTTGAGCATCTGTTCCTTGCCCTCTGCTGCTTGCTCCAGTTTCCTGGACCCCACAGCAAAGGCGGGGATTGGCTGGCAGAGCGTCCTTCATCTTTAAACACCTTCAGGAGCTAGAAAAAGGGAGCCTGAGCCCAGTGACTTCTGGCTCGCTAGCTAGTCCGCTACACCAGGATAAGTGCTTTTCGGTTGATTATGTAAATAACATGCCCCCCTCACACAGGGCGGTGGCGGCTGCCTAAGGAGAAGCAATGCTGTGAGCTGACATGCAAAACAACCCCTCCTCAATCAAGCTGTCCCTAGGATTTTCTTTCCTTCTCCAGCATAATCATCTTTATCATCCTGCTGTGGGCCGGCACTCGGCTACGTTGCTATGGGGATTACACTGAAGATAATCGATTGTGAACCGGCACAGGCTTTGACAGCCCACTCCAGCCTCGTGTGGCCTCTGCCCTCTCAATCTGAACGTGGTGACACCAGGGGAACAGAGTGTGGATGCCAGGCAACCCCCAAGGTCAACAACATGGCCCCTAGTTTTAGACTCAAATAACAATATATCCTACAGGCCCATTGAAGACCAGCTCCTGGCTTTAGTTCTAACTCCGATCCTCCTCCCCACAGCTGCAAGTGTTTGAACTAATATTTTCTAGACTTCGCCTTCTCATCTGAAAGTGGGCTGGGCAGGTGTGTGGTTGGTGCATTGAGGACTACCTCCAAATTCCAGGGGCTGGGATACTCCAGCACATATCCAAAGGACTCCACGGAGCTGTTTCCTGTCATGAATTAATCACCCTGCAAGAGAAAATGAAATTTAAATCACCTGTTTACCGATTCGCAGATGCCCCGACAATAATGAGGTTAGACCTCAATCCAATAGCTGTGTCTTTTAACAAGAGACCAATCAGTATAGCACTTTGGGTGTGTGGTGAAACAGGACTGAGATTACTACTTCCTCTTTAAACCAGCCCAGAGTTTGCTTAAAACAAACAAGAATTTAACTTTGGTTCTTCAAAAGTTCATTCAAAAAAAAAAAAAGTAAACTGTCTTAAAGAAATATGGCAAGAAAGCCATTCTCAGCTCTCCTACTGAGGCTGACACCTGCTGGCCTCCTCCTCCAGTGCAGACACTCCTGGGCAAGAAAGTACATTTTGCAAGATTCTGTTATGATCTATGCAAATATGTGTGATTGGAATTGCAGAGTTATTTGTAAAGAAATATATCAGGGAATTTATGCAGGAGAGGTACAGTGAGCAAGACAGAAGAATATTTTGGTTATGCATCTGGGGTCTCAGGTTAAGGAGATAGCATGTCACTACATCAATTTCAGTCTCACATACAGAGAATGATTTAAAATTCTTAAAGGAAATTGTTCTAAACTTTCCTCATCATTAATATGATTTTAGCTGAAATCGGTTTGGCTCAGTGGATAGAGCGTCAGCCTGCGGACTGAAAGGTCCCAGGTTCCATTCAGATCAAGGGCATGTAACCTGGTTGCGGGCACATCCCCAATAGGGGGTGTGCAAGAGGCAGCTGATCGATGTTTCTCTCTCATCGATGTTTCCAACTCTCTATCCCTCTCTGTAAAAAAATCAATAAAATATATTTTTAAAATATGATTTTAATCTGTTGGTGGTAATTATGTGTAAATTAAGGTGACAGATAATATAAAAGCAAATGAGAGCGAAACAAAAAAAAAGGAAAATATAGGAGGAGAGGGAGAAAGACAGAGAGCTGGGAGTAGATGTAGAAAAAAGAGGCAGATCCAGGCACAAAGAGACAAACACCCAGGCAGACAGAGTCAGAGGCATCTTGATTTAGGAAGCAAGAGGGAAATCATTCACTTTCCCCAAACAAAACTGCCCCATAAAGTGCAGCAAAATGACCTAAGAGTGTTTAAGCTGTTTGTTGGCTTAAATATCTCACTTAGCAGCCTGGTCTCTTCAGCTGTCAATTTTATCTCTGTGACAGCCAGTGGCCAGAGGGCATACAGTCCTACGGTCCCTCCACAGGACAGCTAACAGTCCTCTGTAGCGAAGGACACATTTCCCATAGTTTTATTTAAAGGGGGGCTTCTTAAGATGGCACTGCACACCTCAGGTTCTTAGAATCAGTTTCCTGGCACCAGGCTAATGAGTGCTGCTGGGAGGATGGATACAAATGCCGCTGAGGCATCTATATTCGGACCAGGTGACCCCACCTAACTGAACTCCAGGACAGCAATAGATGAACTGCAACATACTCAGCTGAAATAAAATATAGACTAGAATTAATCTGAATATGCCTAATACCACAATGAAATATACTTCCTGTGCTATAATTTTTCTGACTCTTTGGGAAGAATCAGAGGACCAGTGTTCCCCCAGCTCTTCAGCTTACTGAAGTCATTGAGCCTCTCTCGGGCTCTGTTTCTTTATCCATAAAAGGGAGACAGAAACTGCCTGCCTATCCACCTTGGAAGCTTATGAAGATCAAATGAAGTGATGTCTGAGAAAACTGTAAAACCTTCTGAGCTCTACTCAAAAAAAGATGGGAAATTAAAAAAAAAAAATCTTAAGCGAGGAGTAAACAGCCTTGGGAAAGAGAAAGATGCTGAACAAGAGCCATCTGCAAGCAGAGGAAGCATCCCCCCGGGGACCCATTCCCGCCTGGTGTCTGGGTGGAAGCTCTCAGAAGCCATGGTAACAAGGCCTAGACACATCAGTGGCAAATGGAAATATTAGGCACACAAGATTCCTCTCTGGCTCTCAATGCTGCTTTAAATAAATGCCCTGTCTGTTCCTCATTTGAGCAAGCTGTGCTCAGGTTAGTTTCAATTATTACAGGACAAATAAATGAATGCACCTTCCCATTCTGTCTGATTGTGGATTAGGAGCAGCTATGGGAGCTGCCAAAACGGGACCAGATGAAGCTGTATCTATGAGCAGGTTCCATCCTGGTCTTAGGTGTATGCCTAACCATCCCCTGGTTTTGTGTGCCTGTGACTCGGGCAACAGAACAGGGACCCTGGACACAGACACACTTTCCCCAAGTCCTGGGCATCACCAGCTCTCAAGCAAACATTTGGTTCACAGCGGGGCAAGAATCACAGAGTGATGTCACCACGTACCTGTTTTCCCACTGATGAAGGAGAACTCTATCCCCACACATGAGTGAGCAAGTTCTTTTAAAAGGTAGAACTTTCAGAACTAATTAATTTTCACCTTAGAAGTAATCTCATAATTGTGCCAAAAAAAAACAAGAAGTTGGACAAGGGAACTCTGAGAAGTTCCTTCCAGAATGATGATGTGGTTCTGGTTTTGCTTTGCAGAGGTATGGGAAAGGTGCATCCAATGCTGACTTTGTGAACCTCAGCTGAGTCTAAGCAGAGAACACAGACCCCAGGACAAGGCGAAAAGAAAAAATCAGAGCTTTGATTTATATTTGTGTGTTTTTTACCTCATCTTTTCACAAATTATTATTTTGTATGTATTTTGATTTCATGATAAAATAATACCATGATGCACTTAAATAAAATAGGTGTAAATTTATTTTATATAAATAAAATTGTCCTTTAATATCAGTGCCTTACCTCCAAAAGAGTTTGCAGAACACAGAAGTACATTAGGGAATAGAGAGTATACTCTGTTAAATACTTTCATGAAAATTATGTATTGCCTAGTAAGGTGCTTGATCTTAAAATCTCAGTTCCATCCTAAATGTGCACGTCATAGGCTAATATTAAAATTCTGGAACTTTCATTCTAAATGAGTCCAGTAAGACAATGAAAATACATCAATATCATTCATAACTAAAAGCAAAGCTGATGGAGTTTGGTCTAGTGGAATCACAGGTATCAATATATATCCTCCACGTAGCTTGCCCACAAAGCCATGAAGATATTAATGTCACACACATGGTGTTATGTTTATATTTCTCATAAGAAGTCCTGCTATGGCACTGTACCTCCTTAAGGCTGTTTTTTTTTAAGGAGAGAGACAATGGGCCCATAATGAAGTCACTTGTGTTAAGGCCCCACATCAGTAAACCAAGACTTAATACCTAACCTAATTACAGTTTCAAGCTTCCCCAGAAATGTAACCTCTAACCCAGCAACACAGAACTTCCTGGTCAGCACTAGGAGCTAAACCCCTGAGAGACCTCTTCCATTCCCCCTTAAAGGGGTGGTCTTGCCTGAAACAATGCATTTAATAATAATTTTAAATTATTATTTAATAATAATTGCGAATAATATCCTGCCCCCATCCCCAACCCCACTTTCCACAATTCAATGGAGCTCCCTTCTATTTGCTAGATAGGATACTGCCCCATTCATGAATCTTTCAATAAAGCCCATGAAATCTGAAAATTTTACTTGGACGAATTTTGTTTTGTTTTTTAACAAAGCTAACCTGCAATTGAGGTTTTTCTTGAATCCAAAGTCTGGGAAATTCAAGAATTTGATCATCAAAATAGCATAGTCAAGAGCAAGAGAAACTAACATGGCAACCACGATCTCATCAGAAAAGCGTAGCTCTTTGTGTTGACCTAATCTGACATATCTGAGAGATTACAGACCTAAAAGGGGTAAAGCATTGGCTTAAATACAGCACCAAGGGGGTCATCTCTCAGTGTTACATGTGTAACTTACTCTTATTACTTTGTTCACTTTCCGGAATTCAGTGCCCTGGGGAGCTGAGTCACCATCAGAATTAGGAGAGCCAGGTTCTGAGACAGTGCTTCCTGAGGGGCAAACATGAACTCATCAAGTCCCTTTGATTTTATTTCCTCTTGTTTTGAATTTTAAATGAATAAAAATTATCTACACGGTCCTTCATTCTCTCATTGTAACAGACTCCAACCCCCAAAGCCATGAAAATGTTGACTTCCTCCAGATTCAGTACAATTGGGATAGCCAGCCCCCAACTCCCTGGGGATAACTCACTCGCTAAGGCTCCACTAGAGCTGTACATTCAACTCCCCAGCTCCTTGCAAGGACCAGTGGGGAGAGAGAGAGAGAGGGAGAGGAAGGGGGGAGGGGGAGGGGAAGGGAGGGGGAGGGGAGGGGGAGAGGAAGGGAGGGGGAGGGGAGGGGGAGGGGGAGGGAGAGGGAGAGGGAGAGGGAGAAGAAGAAGAAGGAGAAGGAGGAGGAGGAGGAGGAGGCGGCATTCCAAAGGTAATTGCAAAATTATGTTTCAATTAATAGACAATTAATACAAGGACTCAAGCAAGAAATTATTGCTTCTTTTCAGCTTATTTGCCTACCACCCCTAAATTTTGCTCCTTGCTTTGTTTGGTAAACCATGTTAAAGAGAAAACCACAGGCCCAAAATGCCCTCACCTGTGCTAAAGCCCATGATACCAAATTTAGATTTAATACATGACCTAATTGCTGTTTCCACCTCTCCCAGAAATATAATCTTCATTAGCCAGCCTGTTTTCTGTTTGAAGCTCAGTGAGTTAAGACCGATGAATAAACTGGTTAGAAGAGTATCATAGTAATTATGGAGACTACTAACTCTTAATGCAGCTTTATTAATGCCATACTATACATCTTACAAAAAAAAATTTTTTTAATATTGCACAAGTGCAATTACCAGGAATCATCCTTCCCTAGTTGATACCTTTTGGAGACCCTGCCTACCTCATAATCCCTATTCTTTGAAATCTGACCCTCACCCCAAATCACAGGAGTGGATTTATGTTTATCTCTCTGTAATCCAGCCTGCCTCCACCACACCTGAATGGGCCCCCAGGGATCACGGTGAGGAGCACCTACCCAATGAGAACCACCTGACCAGCAAGGATGGCCTGACCTTGGAGGGTCACATGCTCTGCAAAATCTAAAAGTCTGTCATCTTTTAAAAAACAAAGCAAAAACTACTTTCAGAAATCAGGGCAAAAGCAATTACTTGTATTCCTCTAAAAAGGTCAGGATAAGGTTCTTCTTTGCTTTTGGGTTAAGGGGGCTTTTACTAAAACTCAGTTCTACATATTTATTTGGCATGGGCACCACCACTAATCTATTTATATAATTTAGGCCATCCATTGGGGTTTTTTTTGTTTGTTACTTTATAAAAATTTAAACCTGTGATTTTTAAAGCAAAATATAGCAGATCCTATCTGGTATAGAATTGAAAAATATAAAAATCCATAAGCCAACAAATACTGTCTTTTTTCCTTTTAGGCTTTAATTTTAGTGCTGTACATGGATTGGTATGTAACTGTAATGCATATTTTAATCCCACATGTAGTAAAAATATGTTGTTTTAGACTTTTGCGTGTTACTTTTATCTTTATAAAGATAAAACCCATGAAATGGACCAGTGTTCTTTCCAGAGTGAAGCACACACAAATAACCCATTGAAGGGCAGGGAAGGCATTAGAATTTAAGTTTAATCTTGATCATAGCCTTGTATATTTCAATTTTTCCATACGTTTGCCTTAAATTGACATAATATTTTAGTGCAACATCAGCTATATAATTTTTAGTTAAATAGACACACTCATATTGAGTTAACATGCTCAAACATGACAGGAAGTACTCTTGAAAAATTTAGGCCACTGCTGAGCCAAGAAATTGACACTTTTTCTTGCCAACCTGCTTTTCAATCCTAGGGCACAGTGCCATCTGGTGGTGCCTCAGATAATGCATTCATGACATTGGAGTAATTTGTGTAAGAAAAACAATTCTTGTCATTCAGATCAAAAGGCAAATAAATAACATCCTAAATAAGTTGCATTTAATTTTTGTTCTATCATAGGATGCTATGAAAAATTTCTATAGTTTCCTGCTGCTTTATCTGAGTTCTTTTTCTCTGTCCCCTTTTTCTTTTTCTCTGTAGATGTTTTCAGAGAGCCACCGGTTTTTTCCCTGCCTTATGCATACTTCTCTCTCTTCCTGGCCTGCCTCCCTTCCCAGTTTTCTTTTTAAAATCTTATTGTGCATTTAAGATTAATCTCATGGCCCACCTTTTGGAATCTTTTCCTGAGCACACCAGCAAATTGGCCACACCCTCTGTACTTCTGACGTATCTATCTTAAAGTATTTAGCCCATTCACTTTTAATGATTTGCTTCCATATCTGTCTCCCTATCATATGAACGTCTAAAAATGCACTGTTCAAGAGAAAGCTAGCCAAAACCGGTTTGGCTCAGTGGTAGAGCGTCGGTCTGCGGACTGAAAGGTCCCGGGTTCGAATCCAGTCAAGGGCATGTACATTGGTTACGGGCACATCTCCAGTAGGGGGTGTGTAAGAGGCAGCTGGTCGATGTTTCTCTCTCATCAACGTTTCTAGCTCTCTCTCTCTCCCTTTCTCTCTGTAAAATATCAATAAAATATATTTTTTTTAAAAAGAGAAAGCCAATTATGAGCCACAAATGTGAGTCACATGTATAATTTAAATTTTCTCATAGCCACATGCCAAAAAAAGTAACTGTGCTGTACCAGCATGGCCAAGGGTGAACCTGAGATGGAGCAGCTGAAAGGCTCAGAAAAGACAGACAAGAGAATGAAAGCTGGGTCTTGATGGGACACTTCTTCCTGAGAGACAGCGCCATTGACTACACGCCGTGTCTTTATTTTATAGCCAATGCCACGAGGCAAAGTAAGGGCGTGGTCAAGATGTTTACAGATTCTCATGGGTTTCGATGCTTCTCAATTACATGCACCTGATCAAACTTTGTTTACTTGCAGCCTGTATCACTCAGGCACGTGGGGCTGCGTGTTCGGACCACAGGTTCAAGCTTACAGCTGCAGCTGTTGGCTATCATTGTGCTGAGGCTCTGCCCTCCAAGTGGGGACTTGCATGTGAGCATGAGAGGACTGTGCCCTCTCATCAGTCCAAGGCTTGGACCTGTCCAAACACTGTAGCTGTGCCCCACAAGTAACAAGTAAAATTTATCATAACAATGTATTTAAACCAATACATCCAAAATATTATCATTTCAACATGTGATCAATGCAAACATATTACTAATGAGATATTTTATGTTCTTTTTTTCACATTAACTCTTTCAAATCCTGGATGTGTCTTATATTTATAGCACATCTCAATTCGGTCTCTCCACAGTTCAAAGCAGGTGTCTGTGGGCTGTGTGGAGCATGCATTTCTACAGGCATCTCCTTGCACTTAGTAAATGTTTAATAAATTCTTCAAAAATAAACAACTCCTAGCTGACACTGCCACTCAATGTTTCCTAGAAAAAAGCTGCCATGCATTAGGCCCCTGTGAGAAAATACCATAAAGAACCTACAAACAAGTCTATCGAGTAGGAGAAAATATGAGGAATCTAGCAAATCATATGCACTGTCAATTTTTGTTCTAAAAAGTCTTTTGAGATGGAACTGTTTTTGCAAATGTGTTTTAATGTATTTAAATAACAGTCTTAAAATGAGCAATTGTACCTGGACATCTCTTTATAATAAGCAACGCATCTTTCATCAATTTTTTTTTTGTTGTTAAGGATATTTTTTCCATTGCTTTTCAGAGAGAATGGAAGGGAAGGAGAGAGAAAGAGAGAGGGAAAGAAACTCCAATGTGAGAGAGACATACCACCTGGTTGCCTCCTACTTACATCCCAATGAGGCAGGGAGCAAACCCAACCCAGGTACAAGAATCAAATCCATGACCCTTCCATACGTGAGCTGACGCTCTAACCACTGAGCACTCTGATCAGGTCCATATTTTTCATCAATTTTTAAATATATTCTTGCCCTGCCAGCACAGTACATCCTTTAATGGCAATGACCACTCTGTCTTGTTCCTTGCTATATACTCAGTGCCTATCTTTACGGGCAGCGCACAGTGAGCATGCTAAGCATATATTTGTTGATTTGAAAATTTTAAGAGCTTGCTTCAATATATGTTATATTTTCCTTTGGATTTGTAGACTTTATTTTTTCTTTCATTTCAAAACCAGGGAGTTCATAACTACACATCTAAGTGTTTAAGGGAAAGATGATTACAGAATATAGCTCCTACCTTCAGTCTTATGCACTAAAAAGTTTAACCCCAGCTCAGGACTCTCCTTCTCAAACCACTCCAATGCCCTGTGTTTATGATGACGAATTAGCCTCACCCCTGCATATAGCATTTGTGTCTACCACACTCTCTCTTGCATATTCTTGTGAGATTTGTAAAGACCCAAGGAAACATGTGTTTCCACTTCCTATAGGCTCCTAAATGTTAAATAATCCTCCAAGTGTCAAAATATTAATAAGTAACTGAACTGGTCATAGCAACCAAACGTTCTGACTCTACCACATGTTTCCAATACCTCTGAAGTTTAAGGATGCATTCATTTTTTTAGTCACCTGAACTTTACCATATGCTTGTATTTACAATGTATGGTCTTTGTTTTTCTTTCATTTGTATCCTTTTTTAAAAAATATATTTTATTGATATTTTACAGAGAGGAAGGGAGAGAGATAGAGAGCCAGAAACATCGATGAGAGAGAAACATCGACCAGCTGCCTCCTGCACACCCCCTACTGGGGATGTACCCGCAACCAATGTACATGCCCTTGGCCAGAATCGAACCCGGGACTTTTCAGTCCGCAGACCGACGCTCTACCACTGAGCCAAACCGACCTCGGCTCATTTGTATCTTATATGATTAGTACCTGGGGATAAAAGTAAGGCGACCTGCTCCAGAACCCCGGGTGTTAAACTAGTGACACCAACACAAAATAAATAAAATAGGAAACCTGCAGAAATCACCTAGACCCCGTGGTTGGCAAACTCATTAGTCAGCACAGCAGTGAGCTGTGGCTGCAGAGCTGCCGCGGTTTCCTGACCACTGACCTGGACCCAGTGGTCAGGGCACCCTGTGCTGAGGTACAGGCTGAGCAAGGTGCAGCCTTGCCAAGTGCCAGATGCACAACTTGCAAACACCCCGAGGCAACTCTGGGGTGATTACCTCCCAGGTTAAGACAGAGAAAATAACATTAGAAGTCAAATCTGGTCCGATAGAGCATGAACAAAAGCTGAACATTACCAAGGGGGCTGTAAGAAGAATTTGTGGCTGAAGGAGGTGGGCGCGAACCCCATCGGGCCTTCACAGCTAGAGGATAAATGCCATCAGGACAGGGACCAGGCCCAGGCTGTTTTTCCATCCAACACTATGCCAAATGGGCTTAGTTCGTGACCTGAAATAAAGAGCCACGTATTTCTTTAAGAATGTGTGTATGTGTGTGTGTGTGAGTGTGTGTGTGTGTGTGTGTATATATCCAAGAGCTTTGCAAAAAGCAACTTGTATGCAGGTTAATAATGAGAACATAAAAACAGGTAGTTCTTCACACTTATAAAGCACTTGAAAATACCAGAAAACTCAACTGGCCTATAATTTGAGATCCATATCCACTTTTTAAAAGTGAATGGCTCTTGTTAGAGAAAGATAAATATCACATGATCTCACTGATTTGTGGAATATAATGAACAACATAAACGGATGAACAAAAATAGAACCAGAGTCATAGAAGCATCGAACATACTGTCCAACCTATGAAGGAAGGCAGGGGGGTGTGGGTAAGAGATCAATCAAAGTACTTGTATGCATGCATAGGAGCATAACCAATGGACACAGAGAGAGGGGGAGGGGGAGGTTACTTGTGTAGTACTTTAAGCAATAAAATTTTTTAATTTTAAAAAATAGAAGTGAATGGCTCTTAAGAAAGACCATTTTAGACCAGCTGGTATGGTTCAGTGGTTGAGCATCAACCTCTGAACCAACAGGTCAAAGTTCGATTCCTGTTTTCCTGTTCAGGGCACATGCCTAGGTCACAGGCTCCATCCCAGTGTGGGGGGCATGCAAGAAGCAGCCAATCAATGACTCTATCGTCACTGATGTTTCTATCTCTCTCACCCTCTTCTTACCTCTCCGAAATCAATAAAAATACTTTTTTTTAATAATCTGGAAAAACTGAAGTTTCATTCCAAGAAAAAAAAAAACCAAAAGTTACAACTGTGACACAGGTGTAAGTGTATAATTCAAAACAATTCAGTGGGTTAAAAAATACCTTCTCCATCTTACCTTTGGCTGTTTGCCTCTTCCTGGAATGCCAAACATTTCTGTGGGATTTTTCCTTGAACAGCCTGCCAGGGAAGGCCCCTGAGAACACACAAAAATTGTATCAAACTTTCCCTCCCACAGCAGCTTCAAAGGAAATAAATACATACATACATACATACATACATACATACATACATACATAAATAAAGTGGAAGAGAGAAATTGCCTTTTCCATGGTGGTCCTTCAGCTGCAGCTTCTGCAGGAATGGAGCATTCCTTCTTGCTGACATGCAGGCCTGGCCCAGGTGCACTGTCCACTGCAGAGAGCGGGGGAGAGGTGTGGAGCTCATTAAACCCTCATTATGTCTCCCACTTTCACATGGGGTGCTTTGCAAAGTGATCAGACTCTTTTGAGCCCAGAACACTGGCTCACCCCTTAATGTTTGCCTTTCCTTTGGGTCATAACTTAGTTGAATCTGATTTTTTAGACTATCTTTTCAATTAATGAAAATTAGCTATATCATCTCAGGAAGGAATAAAAGGTTCTGTCATCCATTCAATTCACATGTTCAGCATTGATTTGAGCACACGGCTTTCTGCCAGGCCCTTTGGAGCCTGCATGCAAGCTCTGGACCCTGCCTTCCAGGAGCATGCAATCTAATTGGGAGGGCAACACACACAAAATGTGCACACACAGGTTAGGGAAACAGCCGCCTAAAGCAGTGCACACCGAGGGGCAGTCCTGAGTGGACATGAGCCACACAGTTTGGATTCAAGCCCAGGTTTTACTGCTCTGAGACCTTGTGTAAATTACTTAACCAGTTTTCTATGCCTCTGTTCTCTCCGACAACTGTACTTACTTCATCTGATTGTATAATGAATAAATGGATTAAGAACAACTTAGACCAGTGCTGAGAACATAGTAGGCATTCAGCTTAAAGGAGAGTAGCTATTATTATATAACTAGGAGCGAAATACATGGGACAGAATGTGATTTCAAAGTTCAAACAAGTGAGAAATCAGTGTGTGTTGCTTGATCCAAAAAATTATGCGGATGAGATTTAATATTAGACTCTGAAGTAAGACCTGAAGAGAAAGATGATTGCCAGAAGAAGAGGAGCATTCAAAGGACCAGATATAGGGCAACCTCATTAGAATGGTATTTTTCCCCATTGGAAAATAGGTGGCCATGAGGTTGAAGGATGCACAGCCCAGGGTGGAAGGGCTAGGCACCAGGACAAGGACTGTGGGTTCTACCCTGTGGACAGTGGGAAACCCCTGAGGATTCCTAAAAAGGAGAATGATAGAATATGAGTAGAGTCTTTGCCACGGTAACAGCACTTACAATTGAGGCTTGGAGGGAAGGGCAAATGCAAGGCAAGGAAACCATTCACAGGACTCTTGCAATAATTCAGGTGGGAGGAGTTGAGGAATAGAAAAGGAAAGGTTCAGCACAGCTGCTTTCAGGAAAGAACTTATCAACCGGCCTCAGTGACATATTAAGAGATGGGAGAGGAGTTGGCTGACTGCATGAGTGACTGAAAGAATGATGGTGCTAGTGACACAAACGGGTAAATCAGGACAGTGGAGCTTATTTCGGAGTGAGGAGGAGACAACAGGGATTCCATTCTGGAATAAAGACCTTGAGGTAACAGGAAGCATCCATAAAGAAATCTCATAAGGGCAGATGGAGATGTGAAAGTGTTACGGAAAAGAGATCTGAGCTTGAAAAACAGGTTGGGGATCCTCAGATCATGGAAGTTGGAAGAACAGGTGGATTCACAGAGCGGGATTCACAGACATGAAGTATGAATTGAGATGGAGAAAAAATACATTTAGAAGAGACAGCATGGATTCTTCAAGGAAGGCGTTTTAACATTTTTCCTACCACAATAGCCATGGTGAAGTACTCAAAATGATGAAGAGTGGCAATTGATGCTGACACTGGTCTAAATCAATAAGTAAATGTGGGCAGGGAAAAACCCCACGCTGGAGGGCAGGAAGCTCTGTAAGGTGGGGCATGTGATTAACAATGGAGCTTCTCTTCCACTCCTAAATTCCACATGATGTGTTTATTATGGATAACATAAGTCATTGTTTTACATTATATTGATTTTATAGTATTCACTAATAAAAATGTTTAACTTTTTTTAAATATGGGAAAAACTATTCTAGAAACTCATGACATCTATCTACATGAGTAAGACTTCATTTTAACAATTTTCAAGGAAAATGGAGGTACTGTAGATAGCATACCAGATGTGTATAGATATAAGTATATTCTATTATAAGGAAATCGCATACCATTTTTAAGGAGAAAAATCAAGTGCATTTTTCATTTTTATTTTTAATACATAAGATGCCTAAAGCATCAAATTAATTCTTTTTTTTAAATGTACCTACATTTTTGTCATAAATTCTAAAAATACACAGACACATCGTTTATTTAGTCAGACAGTCCAGGAAACCCGAATGCACTGGGTCATAGACCGGCAAGTCAATAAGTGAAATGTGTGGTGTCTGCACAGTGATGGCGGGTCCTTTTTCCTTTGGCATCTCTTTCATTCTCCACCACTCCACACAGGTTGGTTGAGTGTGACTTTTATTGAAGATTGTGACTGTGGGAAGGCTATTATAGCATAGAAAACTTACAAGAGAGCATCACACATCATCATCCTTTCAAGGTCCTTGGTCATCCCTACTCCTGGAAGTTTCCACCACCTCCCTTCTCCCTCACTCCCTACCCTTCTGCCGTATGGCTGGGGTCCTCTCCCCTCTTCAAAGACTTCCCGGCTGTCTGCCCTTGCCAGGGGCAGTGACCTATTATTTCCACCTGCCAGTGGAAGATTTAAAAACCCTGTTTCTTCAGTATGCTGTGCCATTATGTTCAGACTTGTCTGAACTTGCACACTCTCCACCTGTGGTTCTCAAACTTAAGTGAGTGTTAGCATCTCCTGGAGGGCTCCTCAAAACAGAGACTGTACGGCCCCACCCTCAGAGTTTCAGGTTCAGTCGGTCTGAGGTGGGGCCTGAGGATTTCCTTTTGTAACTAAGTCCCAGGAGATGCTGGTGCCGCTGGTGACCTGCCATACTCTGAAAGTCACTGCTGTAAATACAATAAAATTACTACTTACAAACTCCTGGCCTTACCATTCCCCACACAATGAGAGAGCTGAACTTTGAAAGAGTTTCTGTATCTTGGACCTGGTTGGGTAAGACAATCTCCCCTAGTACTATCTATAATAATAAAAGGGTAATATGCTAATTAGACCACATGTCATTCCAGATGTCCTTCCTCACAAAGCTAGGACCGGAGGGAAGCCAGCCCAAGTCCCAGGTGCCTGCGGGTAGCAAGAGGAGGGAATCCTGGGTCCCTGGTGCCCGAGGGAAGCTGGTGCTTTCAGCGGGGGGAAGAAAGGCCTACTCTTGCATGAATTTTCATGCATCAGGCCTCTAGTTTTCTTTTTTTTTAATATGTTTTATTGATATTTTACAGAGAGGAAGGGAGAGAGATAGAGAGCTAGAAACGTCAATGAGAGAGAAACATCGACAAGCCGCCTCCTGCACACCCCCTACCGGGGATGTGCCCACAACCAATGTATATGCCCTTGACCGGAATCGAACCCGGGACCCTTCAGTCCGCAGACCAACGCTCTACCACTGAGCCAAACCGGTTTCGGCAGGCCTCTAGTTTTCTATAAATGGAAACCACTCTTAAAATATTTCTTCTGCCCTCTGTTCTGAGCATTCCTGTTATGAGGATCCTGGCTCCTTTATTTATTTTTTTTTTTTTTTGAGAGAGAGAGAGAGAGAGAGAAACATCGATGTGAGAGAGTGAACCATCCATCAGCTGCCTCCTGCACACCCCCTTACTGGGGATCAAGCCTGGGCATGTACCCTGGTCAGAAATCAAACGGGCAATCTTTTGGTGCCACTGAGCGCCACGGGCCAGAGCCTGACTCCATGTTTGATGTTCAGTGTTTGACTGTTTGCAGCTCTCAAACCTCTCTCCTCCCTTTCCCCTGTCTATCATCTGAGCCTGGCTGGGTGCTCCCTGCGTTGGCATAGGTGGGAGGTTCAAACCACTAATTCTCTTTTACACATTGCCCCCCACCAGCCCACCCCCTAACCAGGATAAAAACCCCGGTCAGCGTCCTTCCCTGGCTCTCTCAAGACATTTGGAACCTGCTTTAGAAAGCTGTCCTGCTCCCCTCACCCAGAAATTCCCCTTACTGTGGCGCTAAACCTTTTCCTATCCCTTTAGTGTGTGTATGGCACCACCAGGACCAAACGTGGAGTGAGGGTCCTCCTGCTTTTGCAGGGTGAGCATAGAGATTCTCTCAGGGCTTGGAGCTTTCCCCTTCTCTCTTTATCCTTATAGAACCTAAGAAAACAATTAAAATCCTATACAACCATGTGGCTAGAATTAAGCAATAGCTTACATACGAAAATTGAGACACTCTTTCCTAGACACATTCTAGGAAGAAAATTGGAGGTAACTATTCTAGACATTCACACCAGCCCAAGAGAAAAGTTCTAACTTTACTGATATGACCAGACTGCTTTACAGGACAGCCCGTGGCAGCTGGCTTCCTATAAAGGTACAGAGCTTCTAACCAGCTTTTAAGTGGTTTTTCCGAACACTTACAAAATGAGCCGACAGCTCTGGCCAGGAAGCTCAGTTGGTTAGGGCATCATCCCAACACACCAATGTTGCAGGTTCAATCTCCAGTCAGCAGGGCACATACAAAAATTAACCAAGGAGTGCATAGATAAATGGAAGAACAAACTTCTCTCTCTCTCTCTCTCTCTCTCTCTCTCTCTCTCTCTCTCTCTCTCTCTCTCTCCAATAAATAAAAAATCTTTTAAAAATTAAAAATAGGCCACACTCACTAGAAAAAAAAATGACAAATAAAGACCAGACATTGGAGGAAAGTATCTCAATGAAAGACAGAGACCAATGCAAGTAACAAGAAAAAAAGGTGATTTATAGGAGACAGATACAATGTACAAGTAATATATATATATATATATATATATATATATATATATTCAAAAATACAACTCATATCTTCAAAAAGATAAGAGAACACATTGCACCCATGAAGCAAAAACAGGACACTACCAAAAATAATATGCAGAGAACAAAAATAAGCTCTGAGAAATCAAAAACATGATCGCATAAGTGAAAAACTTAGAAGGACAGATGGATATTCCAGAAAGTAAATAAAAATAAAATGGAAAATAGAAAATTTTGAAGGGTGTATAGAGGTGTCCTATGGTCTGGTATTTTTTATTGCAAGCCCTGTAGAAATTGTCTGACTTCTTAAACTATTTGCACCTGTAGCTTTAACTAGTTTAAAAATAAATTATTCATAATTTTTAAAAATACTTTGCCCAGGAGGAAGTAGTGATGGTCCCTTCCTTTGGTGACATTGAAACTGGGACTCAAAAGAACTGCTGGCCCAGAACGGAACTCACTACAGACTGATTC
This sequence comes from Vespertilio murinus, assembly GCA_963924515.1. Lineage (NCBI taxonomy): Eukaryota > Metazoa > Chordata > Mammalia > Chiroptera > Vespertilionidae > Vespertilio > Vespertilio murinus. The sequence goes on along the minus strand of OZ004705.1, from coordinate 130,601,399 downwards.
ATTTGCCTCTCAGGATAACCATTAAGGCTTATCGCAGTTTAGGTTTTTATAAGGGTATTTCTTGGATCACATGACCTCACACATCTAGACGAAATAATGAACAACATAGACTGGTGAACAAAGATAGACCCAGAAAAAGAGAAGCAGCGATCAGACTCTCAAACCTCAGAGGGAAAGTAGGGGAGGGTGGGGGTAAAGGGAAGAGATCAACCAAAGGACTTGTGTGCATGCACTATGGACAATAAGGGGGTAGGGGAATATGTAGGGATGGGTTTGGGTTGGGAATGGGGGGATAAGGACAATTATGTGATACCATAATTAATAAAAATCAATTAAAAAAAAAAAAAAAAAAAAAAAATACTTTGCCCAGTAAAATAAAATTACTAAATCAATTTCTTTTTACTACATCCAAAGAACCTGAGTGACATACCATGTATGGGTTAGATTTAGGGTTTGGGTTAGGGTTACTTTTCTATAAAACTAAAAAAGTAAATATGAATATGGAAGAAAGGCAAGGGAAAGGAGAGAAAGGAATACAAGTTTCTTAAAGAATTACCAAATTCATAGAAACTTTCTTGTCATTTTATTTTCTCGGTTGAAAGACATAAAAACATAACAGCTACATGACTTTGTCTGGGGGTTTGGTTTAATTTTGCTTTATTTTATGGGAAGGAGGTGTTAGAAAGGTATTCTCATACTTTGAAAAGCTGAGAACCACTGAGCTAGAAAATTGTTTCTGACTTACAATTTCGAGCTGATCTACTTTTCGCAAGAGAATCGTTATTGTTAATGCTCACATTCCAGCTCTGCTTCTCCCTGAGGACAACTGCACAAACAGAGGCAGTTCTTTTTCCTGCACGCCTCAGGGTGCTTCTATAATCTATGGGCATAAATAGGGTGTCCGTGCTAATGCTACTGGTCCCCGGTGCATTGAGGCAAATGAAACTATCTGTGGATCTGTTCCTCTGAGAAGTAGCCATTTTCACATCTGGAGTGCACTTTCTGCTTGTCTAAATTACAGATGTAAAGCTGAAGAAACTAGCCAGGGTTTGTTTTGTTTTTTTATTGTTTTCAATAACATCCAAATTACCATTATGTATCCTATTAGCTTTTAATAAAGTGTTCGGTGTTTTGTAATTTCTAACATTTGCACTTAATAAACTGGAAGCTTAATAAACTCTGCAAGCAACCTAAGTCATGTAATTCAGTAAGAACATTCTTAAGTTTGTTTTTTGTTTGGTTTGTTTTGGGGGTGTTGTGAGGGAGATGGAGGGCTTTTGTTTGTGGGTGTATTTTTTTGTGTGTTTTGTTTTTTTTGTTTTTGGTTGGCTTTGGGTGGGGAGGGTTCTAAGTTGTTTTTGTTTTCTAATACTTATATTTTCTTCACAAATAGCTATAATTTCCCTAGCATAAAGTTCACTAAAATTTAAGGAAGTTATCCTCTGTGGGTGGAACATTTCCTAAAGGAAGAGCAGATGGAAAGAGATGTCAAAGCTGGACACTAGAGAATGGTCAAGTGACTCCATCAAGTCAATATTTGAATGTGGGGACCTGAGGCTCTGGAGAGAGGCAGGGGCTGATGGTAGACATTTATCGGGTTGGCAATCATCAGCTTATAGTGCTACAATTCTTCCTGCCTGTGATTCTCTCCAAGGTGAGGAACAGAGAGAAAACAAAGAGTTGGATTCACCCAGTATTAGGGTTCGCTCAATGAGTAATTATAAGAAGGGCAGACAAGAAGAAGGAAGGCAGTTGCAAGAAAATGCTTATGATTGTGGAACTCAGCCTGGAAAGAAGCCAAGTCAAAACATTAGGAGATGGATTGATATTCAAAATAGCTTCATAATAAGTATATTGTAAATGTAAATCTTTCTCCATTTTAACCGTTTTTCCCAAGAATAGATTTCTAAAAGTAGAACTATTCAGTCAAATGGTATGAATTATTTATTGGTGTGTGTTGCTAAATTCCTTTTCAAAAAGTCTATGTCCTCTTCAGCTAATCTGCCTGTCTCAAGAAACTCTAGCCAGTTCCATTATAACATAGAAGAAAAAGATTTGATTGATATTAAAACTTTATCATCTCTAAAACCAAGCCAGTACTTCCATCCTTGAATCTCCTACCCAATCATTCCTCTCCTAATTACTTTAGTTTTCATTCACTATAAATTAACCTTCCCACAGGGAGTGATTATGTTTCAATCCAAAACTCTTTAAATAACAGTAAATACTGCATTCAAAAGAAAATTTGAACAAACACCTTTCAAAAAATTATAGCACCAACAAAAGCATTTCATGTCATTCCAGCAGCAAAAATGGTCTCCCTCTCTCCCTCTAACCACTGGTCACTAAGAATTTAATAAGGGAGTAACAAAAGATTATTCTCTCTTCTTCTCGTCCTTGTAGTTAACTCAGCATTTTTCTCAGACCTAAAAACTTTTTCAGAGGCCCTCATGTCTAGAGCTCATTCCTCAGAGAGAGCACAAAACCACCATGATGGAAATGAGGCAACCATGTAAGTCAGCCCATGCCTGGATTTTTGAAAAGTTTTTATAAAATGCATTAATATAGTGATGTTTTCTATGTTTATATGTTGCTCTTCTACATGATTGACAGTTCTATGATTATGAAAACTTATAATATTCTTGTTTCCTGCAGATTCTATAATGATCTATGAAACCTGGGATGACAAGAGGACTTAGACACCATGTGGAACTAGAAGTCCAGAGCTTTTAAGCTGCCTGCCTTAGGACACACAGCCGGTCAGGGATAGATCTCAGACAAAGACATAGCCACCTCCTCCTGAGCTAATTCTGCACTTGCCACCCTCATATTAGACAGATGCATGCAAAGTGATAGACAAATAAAGATGTGTCTCTGTGTATAAATGGAGACAGAACTTCAAAAACCTCACTTCAAATGTGAGGGTACAAGATAAACTTCTCCATCTTATACTATCAGACTGAGAAAATGTCATCTCTGAAGCATGAGAATAACTAGTGGTTTCTAAATTTGTGGGTTCAGAGACATCAATTGCAATGTGTAAACTGTGTGATTTAAACTCACACACCACAGCACATGCATGTGTGTGCATCCTCACACACACATAGGCACGCACATATACCAATACCCACTGAGGCCATTTGTCTTCTACGAGAATGCGTCTAAGTGGCAAAATGTCAACATATTTCTGAATGGATCCCTTTATCTTCAAGGATTGCTACACTGCTTGTCACTGTGGGATGTTAGTAACCCTGAGTGTCTCAGAGATGTGGTTAAACAGAATGTGTCCTCTTTCTGTTGGTCACAATCAAAGCGCCCCCTTTGCCTGGAGCTCTTTTGTCAGGAGAAACTTTCCAGGGATTTCTTTAGTCACTGCTGTTGACTCAGTAGCCTAGAGATCACCAAGGCGCTGGCTCGTGCTTTGGATTTTAGGAGAAAAAAAATAGGTGATAGCTTCTTAAATGATAATAAAGCAAAGTGATAATGTTCATCTCAAAATATATTGCTCATCTGCTGGTGAACAACATTCTAGCATAGGGGGCGTCTTTAATAGATTGTTTTTCTCTTTGCCATAGTTTACTTTTGCCTTCTCTCTTCAGATATTCTAAAGTTTCCAGCACTGTAGCCCTCACCAGTGGCCCTCCTTTCCATAACTTCACATAAGCAAAGCTATTTCTTTAGTACATTCAAATTTAAAGGGTTAACTCCCTTTTTAATGTAAAATACAGAATGGGGAGAGGTACACTCAATAAGCTAGTCAAGAAGACAGTAATTTGGAGGAATTTTGCCAAAACTTGTCTGTAAAATTTTAAACCCAGAGTTACCAAAATGAGAGACAAACTATTAAAACAATCAGTAAACAGTTTTAAAAGTTAGGCAATGTTGACAATAATGAATAATTACAGCCCAAAAAATGTTCTTTAGATTACATAGAAACATTTTTAAATTATTATAAAGAAAGCATCTTTATATGCAATCGTGATATCCTATGAGAAACAATACTATGTCAAGTGACTGTATAAGATCTAATAAGAAGATAATCTGACAAAATTCTCTAAGGTAAACTCCAGTATTAGGTCAAGCATTGGAAAGTTTAAATCAAATTTTAAAAGATCTTCTGTATATATATATATATGTATAAAATCATAAGCAAACATTATGATCAAATGACCAGTCAACCAGTTGCCATTGATGCACACTGACCACCAGAGAGCAGATGCTCAATGTAGAATCTTCCTCCTAGTGGTCAGTGCATTCCCACAGCCAACCTCCCATGACCAGCCACAGCCCTTCCCTGCATCCTGGCCAATCTTTGGCAGTCTCTCCCCCAATCCTTTCCCCCATCCGCAGGCCCCAATCAATCCCCTGTCTACCCGCTGTAGTGGTAGCATGGCGGTGAGGCAAGGAACCTCGTGGTGGCAGGGCATTCTGCTTTCGTTCCTTCCATGCCCAGCCTGGCAAAACCGTCACTTCCTCTCCTGACCCCGTCAGGGCCTTCAGATAGGGAACTGGGGGTAGATGGTGGCAGATGCAGCCCCTTTCCCAGGGGGGGCTGAGGGCCAGCTCCCTCCTTGGGGCCAGTGGCCAACCTCCCAAGATCCCCCTCTTACCCTCCCCCTGTTAGGCAGGCCCAAATTATCCCTGATCACTGGCCAGGCATAGGGACCCCACCCGTGCATGAATTCGTGTACTGGGTCTCTAGTAAATAAACAAGTTTTAGTGCACAAATAGAAGCATATTGCTCATGAATACCATTTTATCAGAGGATTATTTATAACTCCTCTGCATACAAATGTTTTTGTCATTATTTTCCCAACATTCATGGGACTTATTCAGTTAATTTGATTAATTAAATTATATTTCTCCTCTCCACTCCCTTTTTGATACCAAGAATAGAATAGTCCATTAACGGGTCCATTGGCAAGAAAGCACTTCCTGATGACTCCATGGCAACACACTATCAAACACAGAGGGGACCAGTCCTGAGAGGATAGAGAAAGTCAATGCAACCCACCACTCAACAGGGAAAATAACTCCACGTGGTTGCTCGGCAGTATTACCATCATAGCATGCTCTTTTGGACAAGAACTAGAAACACAATTCTTTAGTTAATATTTAGTTTTATAGCCATGAGAAGAAGGGCCTAAAACTAAAATTTTAACAATAAAACAGTTAAAAGAAACCTAAAATATTGTATTCCAAAGGCAATATTCTCTCATATTCCATCTCCTCAGCTTCTTGCTCTGGACTGACTTTTCCTTCATTTTTTTAGCAGCTAGGCTGAGCTCATCCAAAAATTTCCATGAAAATGTTCCTCTCCCTGTAAAGAGCCCCAGTGGGAACATGGCAAGTTAAGGGGCCTCTTGCCCACACCCTGGAGGAAAGACAGCACTGGGTGACTGGAATCCTCATGAAACCCTCCTGCGTGGGGTGTGGTGACAGCCCTGACTGATGCCGTAGCTGGAAGAATTGCTAGCACTTACCAAGGAAGTGCCCAGGAACATAGAAGGGCAGATGGCCAATGACTCTGAGACAAGGAAAATAATTCATTGCTCACACAAACAAAAGTCCGTTCTGTCATTTTTCAGAGGCCATTGTTTCGAACATCCCCATCAAGGCCATTAAATCACTTGATCCTATTTATAAAATACCTGCCATCCTATTGTTCCTCGGAGGAACTAAAAATGTCTCTCAAGTTCTTAAAAGGAATAATGGCATTTCATCACTCAATGTGGAGTCACTGAGCACTCGCTGAGTGCAAGAACTGGTGACAGGGCAAACAGGGAAAACTGTGGGCCAAGGTCCTCCAACAATCCCACATCAGGGCATTCTTCCCAGCAGCACCCCTCTTTTTACACGACCCTCTGAAGTTGGGCTCCAATGGTAAACTACTCCGATTCATTAAATTAAGTGAATGCAACTAAAGCATTGCCTTTAGCAACAATACTCTGGCGCCCCAGGTTGTCTGACCCCTTTGTTGTCTTTATGATCATGTGATGCCCAAAGAAGGCCAAACAACAACACATATGAAGGTGTCTCTTGCAATTCAATGAGGGGGCAAGCAGGTAGGATAAGTGAGCTGTCCTGTGACAGGTTAGTCTAAGCCTCTAAAATCAAAGGAACCTGTGCATCACTGCAGGTTGCCCAGGACCAAACCAGAGAGGGTTGGACCTGCATTACCACCATTTGCCCACCATCCAGAACTGAAATATCATGGCTGACATGTACACATAAGGAACTGTTTGACATTGAAATTGGGACTCAAAAGAACTGTTGTTGTAACTGCGTTGTAACGCAGATGAGATCGGAGCAATACCTGCTTCTGTGAACATTAAAGAAGCCAAACAGCCATAAAGCACTGGGACTGCACCTCGCACATAGGAAACACTTTACAAGTGTAATTGTTATTCATCTCACACAATACTGTTTATTTAATTTATGAATTTGATTTGGTTTCATAGTCATATAACACTTATAAACAAAAGAACTATATAATGAGTTTTATTTTTTAATATGTTTTATTGAATTTTAGAGAGAGAGGAAAAGAGAGGGAGAGAAACATCATCAAAGAGAGACATTGATTGGCTGCCTCCTGCATGCCTCCTCCTGGGGATGGAGCCCACATCTCAGGCATGTGCCCTGATAGGAATCAAATCACATACCTTTCTGTACATGGGACAATGCTCAATCAATCATCTGAGCCACACTGGCCAGGGCTGAGTTTTGTTTTGTTTTTCATTTGTTTTTTATTTAATTTTATTGCTGAGTTTTATTTTTTATATATTAATTACTGTTATATAAACAATTGTTTGGTCAACATGAGCAAATAAAAAATTATATAAAGGGCCAAAACCGGTTTGGCTCAGCAGTAGAGCATCGGTCTGTGGACTGAAAGGTCCCAGGATCGATTCCGGTCAAGGGCATGTACATTGGTTGCGGGCACATCCCCAGTGGGGGGTGTGCAGGAGGCAGCTGGCCGATGTTTCTCTCTCATCGACGTTTCTGGCTCTCTGTCTTTCTCCTTTCCTCTCTGTAAAATATCAATAAAATATATTTTTAAAAATTATATAAAGGATTGCATGCACTATTCAAGTTGGAAGAAATCTATGCTAGATCCTGCTTAGCCTAGACACCTCACATGTTGTACAACGAGGATAGTGTATTCTAGTTTCTAGGAAAACAATGTGATTTCCCTATCAGAGACAGCATTGATGAAGGTAACTAGGGATGGCACTGAAAACCAGGGACTCTTCAGGCAGTTTCAGCCCTGGATACCTCTCAAACTAAACCAACGATGGGCCAGCCTCCGTCCTCCCTGCGATCCTAAAGCATGATTCACGGAGGGACCCACCAGGCTTCCTACAGGACAAGGAAGACAGGGATGGGCAGTCCTGCTTCCTCTGCCTCCCAGCTCCCTGGGAGGAAAACACACACCCTGGGCTTTACCTCGGTCATTCAAAAATGCGGGCCTACTGGTGCCTGCATCTTCCGGCTCCTTCTGATTGGCCCCAGTGAGTCCCAGCCCGGTGGCTAGAGCTCTTGAGACACAGAGCTCCTCCTGTTGTAGAGTCGCCTGGTGGACAGGGTGGGAGGGAGATTCCAGGGAAGGAGAGAGAGGGAGGGAGGGAGGGAGGGAGGGAGGGAGGGAGGGAGGGAGGGAGGGAAGGCCTGCACACTTTGTTGGACATCATATAAACTGAAGTCACACTGAAGCAAGAATAATCAGATACGGAAACAGCATTCTGGTGAACAGGAATCCAAAACAACTAATAAGAAAAGTAAAATACAATTTTAAAAAAGCAAAGTAAAACATCCAAACTCAGTCAGAGCTTTTAGAACATGGCTGGCAGCCCCAGGTGGCAGCTAACCAAGACACAGGACAGGAAAGAAATGAGAGGGGCTGCCCTCTTCCCATGGCATGGAAAGATGTGCCCCTGCCCCTGGGAAGCCTGCAAGCCCCTTGAGGTTTCCCAGGAGTCATTTTCATAAGTGCCTGAGGTAAACGGCATAAAGCAGTAAAAATGCAAACTGTTAAACCGACTGAACGCACAGAAGACAGCCAGTATTCCAAGCAAAGATGGGCGTTCACGAGACGCGACGCTGCGTTTGTGTAGATAACAAGAGAAGACATTTTGGGCGGAGGTGAAACTAAGAGGTACCACTGCCAGGGCTGGGGGAGCCTCAGTCCCTTCGGAAACCGCCCCGTCTGCAGTGAGCACCTATGTCTGCCTGTCACGGTGCCGGGCCACCCAGCTGGCAGGCAAACCCAGCGGAGACCAGCAAGGCAGGGGCACGTACAGAGAACACATGGGCCAGGCAGCGGTAGAGAAGGACTTCGTATGTCATACCAATGCAGTCACCCTGGGGAAAATCTAAACTTGGCCAACTGTTCACCTATAATTTTCAATTTTGTATTTTTACTTCAATTACACGTGGCAAATGGGGGATAAATAGCACTATAAACCTTTAGATGGTCAGATCCTTTAAGAGCCTTGATCTCATTCTGTAAGTCACTACGTGGGGCTCAGTGCTGGCTCCTAAGGTTACTAAGATAACGGGGGCAGGGGGGGGAGGGGAGGGACGGACGGACGAGGAAGTTCTTTGCCTACATTGGCCTCAGAATTGTCTCCTGACGCTGAGCTGTCTGTCACCCACTTTAGAGATGCCCACCAGGACGTCCACAACGCAAAGGACTTTATCTGTGCTGTTTACTCCCCAATCGCTACAACCAAAGCAACACTTGGAATATAGTAGGTGCTCAGTAAATGTTTACTGAATGAATGAATCCGTGGGAGCTTCCTTTGACCATCTTAGAAAGCTCCAAGCTCCTGGCTCCTATAATGTGTGACCCTTCTCTCTTGTTTGTTGGATTTCCTTGAAGCATAATCACAGGCTAGATGTTAACGCATTTTTAAACGATGGTGAAATTTGGGCTATGGCTGCCACTTAATTTCTGGTTCCTTTTTCTCTCATTACTCTGGCCTCCTAAAATCCAGAAGAGAACTGCCCTCCCCTAACTTCAGGTTTTTTTTCATCTTTAATATGAAAATAATGCCTTCCACATTCCCCTACTTACAACATTGCTGTGAGGATTAAAACGAGTGACATTCAAAACTATAGAGGGCAAAGCTTGGCACAAACTTCTAATGAATAGCTGTACAGTTTATTAGGGTATTTGGGGTCATAATTTTAGTTCCATTTCTGGTAACTCAGGGAGCTCCTGTTTCCTGCCTGTATGTTAGTTTTCTGTGCTTTGTGGGTTAGCTGTGTGTACAGAACACCATATTCGGTATGTTTGCTCACAAAAGGAGAAGGAGGAAGATACCTGAAAAGAATTCACAGTAATGTAGGGATCTACCTGTGGCTACATTTCTCCTGCTGTTGGCTACATTTAATTATGAAAATGTTGAAACATATTAAAAAATTGAAATAAATACACAATGGACAGCAAATACCCACCAGCTTTGTTTGCATTATCACAGATCTATCCATCTGTCCTTCCATTAATCCATGTGATTTTTTAAATATATTTCAAAATAGGTTATAAACATCAGTATACTTTACCTTAAGTGTTTCCATACATATACCATTCACTAGAATCAATATTTTGTACAGTTTTGGGGGTAAGATTCACATATAGTAAAATGCACAAATTCTAAGCTTTCCGTTTGATCGGTTTTAACAAATATACACACCCATACAAAACTCTGGTTACTTTTTAAAAATTGTTTTCATTTACATTGTATAGTGAGTGAACAAATTACTAATCATATAATGTGCATCTTAGCTTCCTGGGAGAATAAGAATTTCTATAAACAGCCGAAACTGGTTTGGCTCAGTGGATATAGCGTCAGCCTGTGGACTAAAGGATCCCAGGTTCAATTCCAGTCAAGGGCATGTACCTTGGTTGCGGGTACATCCCTAGTAGGGGGTGTGCAAGAGGCAGCTGATCAATGATTCTCTCTCATGGGTGTTTCTAACTCTCTATCCGTCTCTCTTCCTCTCTGTAAAAAAATCAATAAAATATATTGTTTTTAAAAATTCCTAAAAACAGGAATTAGTTTGCTCTGTGTCATATTTCAGGTTGGCCAATATGATTACATATGCTGCAGTTTCAAAGAATGGAATACTTATATGTTAATGTTAAATTCTGACAGTCTAGAACAGGGGTAGGCAAACTTTTTGACTCAAGGGCCACAATGGGTTCTTAAACTGGACCGGAGGGCCGGAACAAAAGCAACCTGACCATGCTGGCACTCTCATCTTGAGCTGCTGGTGAAGGAGCGGAGGGGAGAGCAAGAGAACCCTCCGCTCTTTCAGCTCCATGGGCAGGATAAAACAGCCGAACGGGCTGGATCTGGCCCGCGGGCCGTAGTTTGCCCATGGCTGATCTAGAATCTTAACTATCATCAAATCAATCTTCTTCAGTCAGAGAAAAGCTACTTGAGAATTTAAAAAAAGTTAATGAAAAAATTCATACAAGTCCTGACCAGGGAGTTCAGCTGGTTGGAGAGTCAACTTGTGCACCAAAAGGTTGTGCGTTAGATTCCGGTTAGGACACACACCTAGGTTGCACTTTGATCCCTGATCAGGGTTCCTACAGGAGGCAACCAATCAAAGTTTATCTCTCACATCAGTGTTTCTCTCTCTCTCTCTCTCTCTCTCTCTCTCTCTCCTTACCTTTCTATCTCAAATCAAATTTTAAAAAAATATATTCATAACAAATAAAGAAAAGATCATCTAGTTAAAAATGATCAAATGTTGTTGTTTTTTTTTGTTGTTTTTTTTTGTTTTTTTGTTTTTTTTACCTAAATGATCAAAAAGTTGTTCCCCTAAAATGTGTGCAGCTCCAGGCTGCTGGATGCCTAATAGCTAATTCACTCACTGGCAAATTTAGTGAAAAATTTTATTCATGTTAGCCCATTCCAGGTATAATTATGGGAACCTTAAAAATGAGTATGGGTTATTGCAAGTATTGAAGGAGTTAATATTTATAAAGCATGTAGGTTATTGTATAATATGTAGCCGATGAGAGGTGTGTGTTTTATAATAAATTGCCCTGAACAGGATCTCTGGAGTCTGTTAGATTTAAATAATTACTTAAGTGATTAGTTTTCCTTTCAGTGTTAGCTACCTGACCTCTTCTTGGGTAAGGGCTGGGAAGAGGGAGGGGAAGAGTCAGCATTCCTGCTGAGAGTCCCTTAAGCTGCCAACTAAAGGATGGGGTTGGGCACAGGGAGGAGGAGGAAAGACCAAAGGAAGATGCTTTTTTAATTTAAAATATACACCCATTCCCAGCAGGATGACTGCCAGATGGGAGGTGGTGAAACTTGACCTGGCAAGGCACATAGAAAAAATCTGGTTAATTTGGTTCTAGAGAATGCTGAGCCCAAGGCAGGTGGGCAGTCTAGGAGGTTGGACAGGAGGACCATGACTCCCAGGGCTGAGATTCCCAAAGGGCAATGTGTACAGTGAATAAAATAGAACCTCTCCAGCACACACACACACACACACACACACACACACACACACACACCCTGCTTTAAGGAAAGCAGGTAGTCATCTTCCACGTGGCTATGTTCCCTTGGCTGCTGGGTCCACTGGTAGGAGGGGAGGTAACCCTTTACTGACTACAAGCACATGATTAACTACAAGCCCATTATTAACTACAAGCACATGATCAAATGGGTTTGGATATGGAACTCACACTACTTGTGTGATACTTTCAAACCCCTAATATGAAAAGTTTGCTTAAAGATGTCAGGTCCCTTGTCCAAGCACTTCAAACTCATAATCTCAGAGATTTCCCACAGGGGGGAAAAAAGTTGTAAAGCATCAGACCTTACAGTTAAAAATCAGCAAACACAGAGGTAATAAGCCACCTTGAGTAAGAAACATCAAAATGATAAGTCACAGAAACAGAACCATACATACTTCAAAGACTGGAAATAGCAACGACAATTGTAAGCAATTTTGAGATTTAAAAGAATTGGAAATATAATGAAGAAACAAGAAATTATCGAAGTTCACCAGGCAACTCAGGGGGGAAAATAGTAATGAGAATATTTCACTCATGTGGCATCTAATGAACAAACTGAATTAGCAAGAAAAATAGAGACAGACTCATAGATACAGAGCATACTAAAAGCCAATCGCTCTGAGAGGTGGAGCGAGAGGCAGGGGGTATGGAGGACTAGAGCAATAAAGAAAAAAGGAGATAGAAAGAACTCATGGACACAGACAATAGTGTGGTAATTGTGGGAGGGAGGGGGGTAGGTGGAGGGGGAAGAGAGGATAGGGGGATAGGGAGAATAAATGGTGATGAAAAGTTGACTTAAATATCACATTAGATGTGGTTGATGAGAGAATCAATGAGGTAGAATTTAGACCTGAAGAAATTACCAAGAATACATCATAGAGAAATGAAGTGTTAAAAAACATGAGGAAAAAGTGAGAAGGTACCATATATAATCCAGAAGAAGGTAAGTGAGAGAATGGGGAGGGAAAATACTCTAGAGATAATAGCAGACAGCTTTCTAATACTGATGAAAGATTCCAATCCTCAGATCAGGAAACACAAGCACAATAAATAAAAAGATATAGCACTTAGATATGATCATCATGAAACCACAAAACACCAGCAGAAGAGGAAAAAGATCTTAAACACTGCTAAAGAGAAAAGACAAATTATCTACAAAGCACTTACCATTTGACTAATAGCCAATTCCTCACAGAATAATGAAGCCAGAAGCCTGTGATATAACATCTTCAAAGAGCTGAAAGGAAATCCAGAAACGTATATGCGTTGACCAGACCTGGTGCACAGTAGAGCAGAGGAAACAGACATTAAAAGTTTGTAAAACTTCCTTCCTTGTTGATAGAGAGCTGCTGCACTGAACTCCAACCCCTGCCCAGATAATCCTCCACCAGGCCTGGCCACCTCTGCCTTTCCTGGCATGTGCCCTGGTCTAGCCACTAATTGTCACTGTGGGAGCCTCGGGGGTGAACAAACACACTACTAGCTCCCGGTGTGTTCCCAGCCTTCCTGGGGAGGCCCTCAGCCCTCTTAACCACTAGCCAGTCCTCTTGTAACTCCCGCTTGTCACTCCCTGTACCCTAATTTCCCTCTGACCAGAGCAAGCCCACAGCCCTTTAGGGAAGATAACACCCCCCAACACAAGCAGTTGGCGACACTAACTGGTCTCTCCAACCTGCTGCCACCCACCACTAACAAGCTCTCCTTCAGAGACACCTATCTGTGGCCACTGGAGGCGCTGCAGCCCAGATAGACTCCACCTCTGAGGAAGCTGGGAGGGACTCTGGACAGTTACCCTGTTTCCCCAAAAATAAGACAGTGTCTTATATTAATTTTTGCTCCCAAAGATGCGCTAGGTCTTATTTTCAGGGGATGTCTTATTTTTCCATGAAGAAGAATACGGTACACATTTATTGTTAAATAAAAATAAAGGAAATTTATTACTTGTATATGGTACGGTAGTACGGTAGTTGTCAACACAGACCAGACAAACTGTGAATCCTACAGTATCAAGAATTTATTCATTTATTCATGACAATCATATCATCATCTTCTGGAACATCATTATAACAATCCAATTCCTGAATTTCCTGGTGAATTTCATGTGACTCCATTTCTTTCAGAATCAGTGGACCAGTCTCTCATGTTTAGCAATAGCACTGTCTTTAAATGAGTACTTCTTGTCAAGGTAGCCTGCTCGCAGTGCATTTGCAATGCAACTATCAGTGATTTTGTCCCATGAATTCTTCACCCAAGTCACAACTTCTTGCAGTTTGGGTTTCACAGTTTCCACACTGATTCCTCTCCATTCACACAGCAGTAATGTCAAGACTCCGCGTAATGTCACTGGTGCTAGACGCCAGTCGGGGCAGCCCTAGCGACCAGTTTACAGTAAATTAATTTTCATTCTGAGACAGAGTCTGGGGGCCTTATTTTCAGGGGATGCCTTATATTTCACTCAGAAGGAAACATGTAAGTAGGTCTTATTTTCCGAGGATGTTTTATTTTCGGGGAAACATGGTAATAGCAGGAGCCTGCCAGCCCCTCAGACAGCTCAGGCCCGCTAACACTGCAAGCACAACTCTGGCAGGAGGCTTTAGTGATTGACAATCCAGCCTGTAGATTAAATCAATAGTTACAAACTTCCCACAAAGAACACACAAGACTAGGAAATGAGCTCTCCTGTGTATTCAAGAACAGGTAAATGGAAGAGTATCCTAGTTCTTTAAAAGAAAGATCAACAGGGAGCACTCCCACTCGTTTAACGAGGCCTCTATAAATTTGATACCAAAACCAGACATTAACATTATAAGAAAGTTAAATTCCAGCTCACTTAGGAGCACAGATGCAAAATTCCTAAACTAAACATTAGCAAAACAAGTCGAGAAATCTATAAAAATAATAAGACATCATGATCAAGTTGGACTTATTCAAGGATGCAAAACTGGTTCAGCATTAGAAAAATCTAGTAATATAATTCTCAATAATAATAGATTCAAAGGCAGAAACCATATAATCCTCACAATAGATGCAGAATAACCTTTAATAAGATTAACCATTTATGATTACAAAAATAATAAACTTTTAGCAAACTGGGAATAAAAGAGAACCTGCTTAATATGCTAAACTTTATTTAAAAATGGTGGCAAATATCTTGCTTAACAGCAAAATTAAATGGATTCCCTTTAAAATCAGAAAAAAAGAAAAGATGCCCAATATTACTTTTTTTCTATTTATTATATTACTGGGACTTTCCAGCAAGACAAGGAAAAGAAGTTCAAGTTGTAAGGATTGAAAAGACTGAGTTCTCCCATTATTTGCAGATAATATAATTACCTAAGAATTTAAACATGAAATACTAGAATTAATAAGGGAGTTTAGCAAGTCTGCAGGATGTAAGATCAATATACAAACACTATTTAATTTTACAAGCCAGCCATGAAGAAAAAACTCCACTTCTGATAATGGTAGATGAGTTAAGTTGTACTAACGCCCCTACTTAAGACAACTGAAAATTTATACAAAATCTATGTTTTCTAGCTTGGAGGGCCATCTACACTAATAAAAGAGAAAGATGCAAATTGACCATACCTCTGCTATGCCCACAAGCCACGCCCACAAGCCATTCTGGAGCAGATATGCAAATTAACCCAACCAAGATGGCTGCAGCCACGAAGTAAGCAGGAGGCTTGGGTTTCCCCAGCAATGGAGGAAGCCAAGCCTCCCACCCTGGCTGGCCCTGGCCTCCAATCAAGGCTACAAAGTTTCCATTATAGAAGATAAATAAATCACAACAAAATGGCAGCAGCCACAGACCTGGAGAGAGCAGGAGGCTTGGATTGCCCCTGATGATGGAGAAAGCCAAGCTTCCTGCCCAGCCTGGCCTGCCCTGTCCTCTGATCAAGGCTACAAAGTTTCAATTATAAAAGATAAATAAATCCCAGATACCAGGGCCTCCGCTTGGGTCACCGGGGACATGGCTGGCCTGTGGAGAGATGACTGAATGAGCAGTGCTTCCTTTTCCAAATTCTGGTGCCAACATACCTCTTCAGGCATGAAATCTCTAACTAGTCAAGCATTAACACAGACACACACACACACACACACACACACACACACACACTATGGATTAAGAAATTGGAATGTTAAAAGCACAGTAAAAGAATCTATTTATGAACTCGGAGTAAGAATCTATTTATGAACTCGGAGTAAGGAAGGAACATCATGAAGAAATGGGTTGGTATTATTGACTACATTAAATTTTTAAAACTCTGTTCCTCCTGTTCATCAAAGGCACCATACAGAAAGTGGAAAGATAAGGCAAATCTGGGAGGCAACCTCTGCAATACACCTAACAAAAGATTACAAATAGACACCTCTGACAGAGTGAGAAAAATGCATCCTATAAAGCAGACAAAACAGGGCCACAGGAATTTCACAGAAGAGGAAAAAAAATACTTATAATTTCTGAAAGGATGCTCAGCCTTATTCGATCAGCAATTGCATTAGCCAAGAAATGCAAATGAAATATTAGGTATCATTCCACACACACCAGACTAATAAAACATGTGAGGTCTTGGAGCACCAATGGTAACCAGGGATGTGAAACAGGGGGAACTCCCGTACAGTGCCAGGGTGATTATAAACTGGAACAACTACTTTGGGAAATATTTTGGTGCCAACTAGTAAAATCAGACATAAATATACTTTACCATCTAGTAATCCTATTCCAAGAATTGTAACCCAACAGACACTATTATTGATGCTCTTAAAAATCCACATTCAAAAATAATCATGGTAGCAGTATCACAATAGAAAAAAGACAATATCCTATAAGCGTTGCCACATTCAGAGCATGGAACATGACACAGTGGGAAAAGGGAAGGGCAGCTATTCACATCAATAGGGAGGAATCTCAAATATGTAATTGTGTGAAAGAACGTTATAAAGAATACAGACCCTAGTTCCATTTTTATAAAGCTCAAAACCAGGCAGAATTAAATGTACCAGTTAGTGATATAGGCATGTGTGGAAGCATGTCAAGTAAAAGCAAGGGATAGATAAAGCAAAGTTCTAGAGAAGGGTTCCCACCGGAGTGTGGAGGGAAAAGAATGTGAGATAGGGGGCACAGAGGAATTCCAAAATATTGGCAATGTTCTGTTTCTTAAGGTGGATAGCATGTGTGCGTGCTCATTTTATTTCTATTATTATCCTTTTAAATAGACATCTATATAAACCCTTTGTGTGTTATCTATTCATTGACATACAAATAATTTTCCAGGTAAAGGAGCTTCTTTATAAAAGATGGATGCTAACCGAAACTGGTTTGGCTCAGTGGTAGAGCTTCGGTCTGCGGACTGAAAGATCCCAGGTTCGATTCCAGTCAAGGGCATGTACCTTGGTTGTGGGCACATCCCTGGTGGGGGGTGTGCAAGAAGCAGCTGGTCGATGTTTCTCTCTCATTGATGTTTCTAGCTCTCTATCTCTCTCCCTTCCTCTCTGTAAAAATATCAATAAAATATATATATATATTTTTAAAAGATGGATGTTGGCCAGGCCCAAAGCAACGTCCTGGGTGGAGCAGAGGCCTCCCCCTGCTTCTGGGAGGCCGGTGGGTGGGGCAGCCACAGGCAGGTGAGTGACCCTTCACAAAGCCCGTCCTTTGTCCTTTCTGCCTCACTCCCATGGAGCCTTCCCTCTAAAACCAAGACCTCTGTCCTGAAACCAAAGCTTCCCCGTTTCTCATTCCATAGCCACAGTATTTGTTCCACACAGAGCTGTTGTGAAAGGAAGCCATTCTGCAAGTGATTTGAGGCAAAACGAAGGTGGTGCCACAGCTGCCATCACCATCACTCACACACTTGTGGAGCCTGCTGACCTCAGCGGTGCTGGTCCAGATTGCTGGTGTTCTTCCATGTTGCTCCCTGCACAGCCCGGCTGCAGCGAACTCTGAAGATACCTTATCCCCTGTTGCACTTTGGTTTGAGAATTGTCCTGGTTCAGGGATTCAATCCCAGGACAGGGCACATACAATAATCAAGCAATGAATGCATGAATAAGTAGAACAACAAACCAAGATCTCCCTATCTATCTATCTATCTATCTATCTATCTATCTATCTCAAATCAACGGGGGTGGGGGGAGAAAATTTTAAAAGATTTCAAATCAAGGTACTTCCTTAGGGAGGATCTGGAATTTAAAGCGCATCCTCAGGAGGTTTTGATCTTTGATCTTAACTAGATGTCTTCTGTATGTCCACAGGATTCTCACAATGAAATAGATTCCTGTTAATTCTGTGTGCTCCCCTTTCCAAAAGGCTGCAGAACTGGGAGGGAAATAAAGTAGATTCCTAGTCCCAGAGACAGCTGAGGTGTGGGCGATGCTTTAGGTGATATTATGAGAGCATGTGAGGACGTAGTCAACAAGAAGCTAGGCTCGGTTCTCCATGTCCCTGCGGTATGTTTTCTCACTCTTAGCAAATACTCGCTCATTCCCCAGTTCCAACGGCATAGCATTTGCCTTTCAACTTTTCTCCCTTTAAATTTGGCAAAAATTAAATATTCCTGTACTTTCTGGTTAAAATAACAAATATCATTACTGATATATCATAATAAATATTTCAGCCTTCACCAGTGAAAAATATAGGTAAATGACTTATTTAATAAGCCTGCCATGGGAGAAATAGCACAGAACAGTTTTTGTCACCTTCCTCTTCCAGGCCTTGAAATTTCAGCTGTCCCATGAGATTTCTGGTCACCTACTGCTAATGCAAACATCCCCAATCCGCGAATGGGAAGCTCCAGGCTCCCTCCCCCCCTCCCTCCCCGTCTCCTCCACAGGACCCTATGCAGAAAGCAGCTGTCCTCTTTCCCCACCTGGCCCATCTCCTCCTGCTCTGCCCCTGCGCCAGCCTTTAAAGGAAGACCTGTGAGGGGTGGAGGAGGAGGAAGAGGGAAGGGGGAAGGAAAGTGTGTCCCACCAGCACCATTGCAAGCAGGCTTTCTGTGCCCTGGGCCTGGCCATCTGACGAAGCTCAATTTCTCTCACTGGTGCTTTTTGGGCGTTTGGCAACCCCCACCATCAATGTGGACCTTCTCTCCAGTTCTCTTGGCCCAGGAATGGGCATCTGTATCCTGGTTGGCTGCTTGAAGCTCCTAGAAATCTAGTCCAATCTGCGGCTTATCCTGCTGAACTGACCTCGCTGCTGCAGGTGGCCACCTCTCACCTGCACCTGGATCTCCTCCAGGAGAGAAGGGACCACCTCTGGGAGCCCTCGTCCTGCTGGACCCCGAGCAGCTCTCCTTCCCTCCGCTGCCCAGCTGGGCCACTTTTCTCTCAGTGGGAGGCATCCACCTTCCGTCTCCTCCGACCCCATAGCCCTAAGAGCCGCAGATCCAGTTCTCCGGTTCTGCGGGGTGGCACCGTGGAAGGCCCTCTTGCAGGACTTGAAGACAGTGTTAACGGGTGAGATTCCCACTGTGCCCCCGCCTGTTACCAGTGAAGTGGAGTTCTTGCAATGTCGCAAGGAAGGAATTTCCTAAGACTCACTCAGGGGGGACGAGTGATCCTTATTCCTGTGGATTGAAACGCCTGGCTTTCCAATGTCGAGTTTCCCTCCGTCCTACTGTAGGAAAAGCGTCACTCTCGTCCTCAGTAGCACCAGAATTCAAACCAGTGTCCAGAGCTCCTGTTCCATATTGAAGTGTGATCCAGGTCAGCATCTGGCTAGGTTAGCTTGTGGTCCCAGCTGCATGCAGCCCATGTGTGTGGGGTCCGCAGGACCATGGGCCGTGCAGCTGCTTAAGGCCACCAGACAGGCTAGCACACGGGCAAGTGTGGGTCACGGAGCAAGCAAGGAACAGGAGTGCAAGAGCAAAGCCAGAGAGAGAAACTCTTTGGGGACTATACCCAGGAGCTCAACCAATTAACCCTTCAAGATTTCACATGCTTGCATTGGGGTCCACCACCTAATCAATACATTGTTCCCCGGGCTAGACTGGCTGGAAAGCACCTTCCCTCTGTCATTCCTACTTCACTGCGCATGTGTCTGTCTCCCCCCTCGTTCCATCCCTTCCCCCCAGCGATCTGCAGGAAATGGATTGTTGGTTCTCTGGGGAGCGTGAAGTTATAGCTTCCTGGTGAAGCTGCCCAGATGGCCAGGCGTATGCCTGGCCTCCCCTTTGCTCTCTTTCTGTAATTAATAATAATTAGCTAATTGCAATGGTAACAATAGGGCCAGACACTCCCTCACCATCCTCCTTGGTGGGTGCTGGTGGGAGGAGGAGGCAATTCACAGCACTTGCAACTCATCCTTCACGCCCCCTACCTGCCCTCTTCTCTGATCTCTCAACATTTCACACCCCTGGTGCGGAACGAATGAGGTTTAGAAACCATCGGTCCAGCTCCCAACCAGGAACATTTCACAGGTTCTATAAAAGGGACGCTCTCTCGCGCTCATCTCACTTTCACGTGGATTGTCTCGGCTCTTGGGCAGAAGTTTCACTCACCATCCCTTACAGCAGGTAAAGAGTGAAGAAACCAGACATGTGTGCAGGGTGGCTGGGCAAATAGTATAAGAAAGGAAAGGATGGAGAGACCGAACAGAAGCAGGCAGCAGTCTGGGCAGCAGTGGATTAAGGTCAGCACAGCAGGTGTCCTGCAAAACAGAGACAGGCCACAGGGAAGGTCTGAATGGCAGGCACAGGTAGAAGCGTCGGTTGATCCAGAGGGCTAGGGTTTCACAACAGGTGGGATATGAGGAAGAATAAATGAAATATAAATAAACCTTGAGCAATAGACAGTCCATAGTGTTCTTTTTATCATTTCTAAGTGAAGCGGCCTATTCCACTCTCTGGTTTTGTAAATATTCTATGTTTCATAGGTAAAGAGATCAATTTAACTACTAGTAGTGACAGAGGAGGAGTTATCACGCAGTCAAGCATGCGATGAGGCTGCTCTGTGCTAGATGCTAGGGAGTAAAAACCAGCAGATAGGGTCTCTGCTCACAGTGGTTCCTTTCTTAGTCAGGGGAGCCTCACGGGGCTCGCTGGAAGAGGAGCTGCCACCCAAGCCCTGACAGGCGATTGTACCAGGAGGACTAGCCTGCAAAGGTCATTCCAGCCGCAGGGAGCTGAAGACACAGGCAGGGGGCAGTCCCAGCAGCGTCTCCTACGCCAGGAGGTTGCATTTCACCCTTTGCAACGAGTGAACACAAACCATTTTAAGGGGACAGAAAAACAATTAAGACTTTTTTTTTCCAAAAAATCCATCTTGGTGGCAGGTTGGAGAATGCCATGCAGGGTTTTGAGCCTGGAAGTGGCAATGCCCAGGATCCTAAAACAATTAACATGAGCGAGATTAAGAACTGGGCCAGTGGAAAACTGCTTGGAGAACTGTTCATCCGTAATGCAAGCTGCATGTATTCATCTCCAGGCTAAGATGCTATAATAGAAAACCCAAGAGACTGTGGCTTAATGGATTGGTATGCATGCCAATCTGTATGTCACATAGTACAAGAAATATGTGTGGATGGTCTAGGGCGGTGGACGGCAAACTACGGCTTGCAAGCCACATGCGGCTCTTTGGCCCCTTGAGTATGGCTCTTCTACAAAATACCACAGCCTGGGTGAGTCTAGTTTGAAGAAGTGACATTAGAAGAAGTTTAAAAAATTTGACTCTCAAAAAAATTTCAATCATTGTATTGTTGATATTTGGCTCTGTTGACTAACGAGTTTGCCGACCACTGGTCTAGGGCAAGGGTAGCTGCCTGCTGCCTGTTTTGTAAATAAAGTTTTATCAAAACCAGACGTACCCATCCATTGACTTATTGTTTATATTTGTTTTTCTCTACAACAATCAAGTCCAATAGTTCCAACAGAGACTGTATAGCCAGAAAAGCCTGAAATACTTACTGTCTGACCCTTTCCAATCAAAACAACCTCTGGTTTAGTGCAAATAGCTGTCTCTGAGCCTCAGGTCATCCAGGACCCAGGGTGGGATGGTAAGCTCAGCCATCCTCAACATGGCCCTTCCACACGGGGTCCAGGAAAGGTACTGCGGGGAACAGATAGGAGAGCACCTGAGCCTGCTCTCCGCCAGTAAGTCACATGATGCTCTCTGGCTGCAGAGGATGCTGGGAAATGCAATCTCTGGACACCTGGTCACGGGGCCAACTGAAATTCATCGCTGCCTCATTTCATCTACTCTACAACACACAGACATTTACGTACATATCTCCGAACTTGGCACTCAGCTTACAATCAACCGTCAAATCTGCATCTTTCCAGAGTTGAATTGCATGTTTGTTATAGTAATCTGGGAGCATTATCAACATGAGACTACATTAAATTCTCTGCTGGAGATTTTTAAAAGTGAGTATGAATTCAGACTATAAATCAATGTAACAGCTCCTGGTTCAAGTTTGAAGGGAAAATGCCTTTTTTTCTGTTTCCACCTGGGGGGAGGGCACTGCAAATTCCCATCCACCCCAGGGGTGTGTGAGGTGTGCCTCTCATTCCCTGTTCCCTTTGCTATCTCACTTTAGTCTGGAGTTACCTCTTAGACTCCCCATTACTGGGTGCCTTTTTTAGGGGTAAGGTAAAATATAATACAACTTATACTAGTAACGATGGAGTCTTACATTATATGAAACTAGATGCCCGGTGCATGAAATTTGTGCATGGGGGGTGTCTCTAAGGCCAGCCCCTCTCCAATCTGGGACATCCCTCTCACAATCCAGGACTGCTGGATCCCAAACAGTCGCCTGATTGCCCCCTAACCACTCCCCTGCCAGCCAGATTGATGCCTAACTGCTCTCTTGCCAGCCTATTTGCCCCTAATTGCCCTCCCCTGCAGGCCTGGTCACCCCCAACTGCCCTTCCCCGGTGGCCAGGTCACCTCTAACTTCCCTCGCCTGCCAGCATGGTCACCCCTAACTGCTTTCACCTGCTGGCCTGGTCACCTCTAACTATCCTCCCCTGCAGGCCTGGTCACCCCTAACTTCCCTCGCCTGCCAGCATGGTCACCCCTAACTGCCCTCCCCTGCTGGTCACCTCTAACTATCCTCCCCTGCAGGCTTGGTTGCCCCAATTGCCCTCCTCTGCAGGCCTGGTCACCCCCAACTGCCCTCTCCTGCAGGCCTGATCCCCCCAACTGCCCTCCCTTTCAGGCCTGGTCCCTCCCAACTGCCCTCACCTGCTGGCCTGATTTCCCAAAACTGCCTCCCCTGCTGGCCATCTTGTGTCCACATGGGGGCAGCCATCTTGTGTGTTGGAATGATGGTCAATTTCCATGTTACCTCTTTATTATATAGGATACAGTAAAAGAATAAAAAAAGGAGGACATTTACTAGCACATAGGTTATCAGTCTGCTCCAGGTGTTAGGACACCCACTAGAATTTTAAAAGATGGAAAAAACTAAAGGTAACACAAACTCTTCTCAGTGAGAGGATTAAGCAAAGTTGGAGCAGGTGCTTTGAGAACTGCTGGGATCTGTGAGGGGCAGACTTGAACTACTGAACTGCCTTCTAAAAAGTTTGGGGAAGGGGGCAGTGTTCTGAGTTTGTTGCTGGGTGTTTATTGTGCTAAGTGGCCTGGGAGGGTGGGTGGCATGGAATTGCTCCAGATTTTACAAGAGCTACATATGCCAACAGCTCTTCTCCACCACCAACTTTCTTCCATACAGCCCCTTCCTCTGAAATATGTGAACAGAAAAGAAAAATATCAGTTAGAAGGGTCTCCAAACATTTTGTCTGCTCATGGTGGCCAAATATCAGATTGGTTGAGGGCCCAAACCAGATGTAGCGATGGGAATGGAGGGACAGCAGGGGCAGGGGGTGAACTGTTATGCAGGACTGAGGTGACCCTGGTCTCCGGCTGTGATAACTTGGTGGGTGGCACTGCAGTGAGCTGGACAGAACACACAAAGAAACACATCTGCAGAACGGAGAAAAGTCTGGCTATTTGGGGCATCATATTTGAGGTATCTGTTCATTCCACAGGAAGAAACGGAGCCAGAAAATGAACACTCTCACTGTGCTCAAGAAAACAGCTTTTCTTTACATTTTACAGGCCGATCGATAGTCAGCTGGGAACCTAGGGAGAAAGGTGAGGTCCTTGAAGTCTGGAGGCCAATAGCCGCCAAGGTGAACAGACTGACTGACAATGATTGACAGGACGTGCGCCTCTGGCTTCCAGGTCAGCGGAGCGTGGCCTGGGGCCCCACGGACTGTGCCTGTTCTGTAACTAAATTCCACCCACACCTACGTCTCCACTCCTAGTCCTCGCAGCACCCTGTGGGGTAAACACTGCCACGTTCAGCGCACAGGTGCCGAGCCTCGAAGAGGTCAAGGACACTCCTCGGGCCTCATACGAATTGTTACTGAGGCAATGAGGTCGTCTCGGATTCTCCCAGAACACCCTCTATTTCTCCCTTTGCAGCTTTTTTGTTATTCTCGACATTATTTTTTTTTTTCTACTAACAAGACGAGCAGTTTCCACAAAGGCGGGATCCTGTCTGCCCCGCCCTCTGTTACGTCCAGTGTCTCCCAGAGCCCAGCACATAACGGGAGCTCGGTAAACAGCAGGGACTGATGGACAGACTTCCGCTGACGGTGAGGAGCTAAGCCTGACCTGACCCTGGTCAGACTTCTCTCCGCCACCGCCAACCCGCCAGCCCCGCTGGGCACCCAGCTGCTGCTGTTTAGCGCTATTGCTCTTCCTGTCACTGTGGACCCCTCCACCCCCCATTCCCCAGTGTCTCTGTCCTTTCCTTCACTTCTTCCCCTTTCCTTCCCCTGCCCCCTTCTTCCTCGATTCCATAGCCCTTTCTGGATCTACTGCATCTTCTCCTCTGACAGATGGTCTAAAACCAATCACAGACGGAGGGCTCTAGCACCATCATAAACACTGAAACATCAACATAGAACAGAAAGGCCAGCGCCTTTCAAAGGCGGCTGCTTCATTCTGAGAGATGCGTCCCCCATGACTGCTAGGCTTCCACACTCACCTAAGTCCAGTTTCCATGCCCCACAGAAATACTGGCAAATTGAAATTCCCGGGATGCGTTCCCGGAGCGTGGAAGCACACACACACACACACACACACACACACACACACACACAAGCATTGTGCCCTCAGGGCCTCGTGACGGTGGGATTGCGCTGACAGCCGCACTGCCAACCTTTTCCCACTGGCGTTTTCTGGCTCCACAACATGTTTTGCAATGGAAGAGGGAACCTGTTTGACTGTGGCCTCCTGTTTGTGAAGCATCGGCTCCAGCATTTCGCAGGGAACTTTCTCCTCCGTGATGAGGGCTGCGGTTGGCGCCCGACACGTTTTCACCCGGAGGCACCCTGCCCACACCCGCACTGGCACCGGCACTGGCATGCAGGGAAGGCTTGTGTAACCTTGTCACAGGGTGGAAACGAGAGGTGCGGAGCTTGTCTTACGGGAGGATTCCTTGCAGAAGGACCGATGCTCACAAACAACAGGGAAGGTCACGTGGCCGTGAGGAGGAGAGCTGCTATTTCTGTTGACAAGATAACTTTCGCTACAAAGTGAAAATAGCACACATCTCATCTGCAGTTTACTCTGCCAGCAAGCTTTTCAGGATGGGGTTAGGGAGGACTGCAGTTGTTTAACTTTTCTGTGCATACCATGAGACAGTTGTAGGTGGCATTGTTTGAAATGTGCATGAGAGGTAGCCATCTACATTTGAGTAGGAGGGAGGCCATACCACTGAAAACATGTTAGCAGCCGAAACTGGTTTGGCTCAGTGGTAGAGCATCGGTCTGCGGATTGAAGGGTCCTGGGTTTGATTCCGGTCAAGGGCATGTACGTTGGTTGTGGGCACATCCCTGGTAGGGGGTGTGCAAGAGGCAGCTGGTCGATGTTTCTCTTCTCATCGATGTTTCTAGCTCTCTATCTCTCTCCCTTCTTCTCTGTAAAAATATCAATAAAATATATTTTTTTTAAAAGAAAACACTTTAGCAGAGTGAAAAGGAAGCAGAAAGGGTCGTGTCTTTATTTGGTCTGGCACACGGCCAGCTGAATGCTGAAAGTACCTCTGACTTTATTTATTTTTTTTAAGTTGATGATGTAGAAACAGGGACTGAGGGAAATCAAGGAAATGTTAGGTTGAGCAACTATCTGCCATTTTGTAAAATTACTTTTTAAATATTCTCTAAGGAAAAGTAAAATCACCTAACTATATCGTCAGTGGTTTAGTCCTGACCTAAGAGGTGGGAGACGGCCTTCACTGGGTGAGAAATTAGCCTGCGTAACAACCAGAAAAAGGAGAAAAAAAAATAAACTATGCAATTCAGACTCAGTAGACAATTTAGGGTAGTTGGAGTCAGGATACAGTTCCATTTAATAAATCCATGATTCATAATCTGGCGTGAGATACGATCAGTGCTAATAAGAAGTAAGTTTTAATGAACTTTCAGTAAGTCCTGGGGATAAGAGAGAAAATACTGAGTTCCAGAAAAGAGGGTATTTGAAATTGAACAAATACTCAGAAAATCACCAGAATGTCGACGATCACTGGAGTAAACACCACATCTGTCGTGGGCACCACAGTGCCCAACACCAATGCCCTTCCAGAGCGAAGGTGCCGTGGCCCAGCTGTCCAGTAGGAGTTGGCTGCTGATTGCTCACCCCTGAGTTCTTCCCTTCTCCCACCCACCCAGGAATGACCTTCCCCGAAGGGAGCTGCCTTGCTCACATTTAAACCTCCTTTCCAGTGGTAGCCGAGACTGAATCAAGATGTCCATTGTGAGCTAACACTACAGTAGGCAATAAGAAATCATTTTGCAATATATAAATGTATCAAATCAATGCATTGTACACCTAAAATTTATACAATATTACATGTCAACTAGAGGCCCAATGCAGGAAGCTTTTTGCAAGAATAGGACTTCCTTCCCCTGGCTGCCGGCACTGCCTTTGCTCTTGCCAAAGCAGCCTTTTTGCTCCAGCTCCAAGCTGCCTTTCCATCTTCCCACACTGCCCTGAGGACTGGAGCAGCTGGGGCAGTGCGGAATACTTGCCATGGTGATGATGCAAGCATCCCACCCCCACCCCCAGCTGCTCAGTGTCTGCATATGAAAATGAGCCAGCTATCTTTGTTGGGTTAATTTGCATACTCGCTCCTGATTGGCTGGTGGGCATCATGAATGTACAGTCAATTTGCATCTTACTCTTTTATTAGTGTAGAATATTGTAGCTCAATAAAGCTGCAGTGGGTGGGGGAGGAGGGTGGCGGAGAGAATGTCCAGCAGGTATAGGGACAAGGAAGTCTGCTGGCCTGGCCAGAGTGGTCTCCATGTGGGCTGGAGGAGGAGTGTCCACAGAAGTGTGTGGGAATTTAGAAAGGGAGAGAACAACAATAGACCTCTTTTCAGGAACCTTGACAGAGGAAAAGGGAAACGTAGTAATTGGAGGGAATTAAGATTAAGGTTTATTGCTTATTTGAGGTGGGTTTTAAAAACGTTTGTAGAAGCAGCTGAAGATACAGGGCAAAGTGGACCATTGATGGAAAGTGCTCGTTGATGGAGCAAGGTAAACACTAAGAAAAAAAGGGCCTGCGGAGTGCCTGGGAGAGCTAGTTGTGTCTAAGAAGTGAGGTCTGGGGACAGGGGAGAGTCCAGCCTAGACGCTGCATGAAGGAGCATAGCGGGGAATGGAGACTGTGGTTCACATGGGAAGGCCTGAATTTCCTCCATAAAATAAGGCTGGCATTCAGCAGTATCTTAACATGCTGCATGAACAATTTTAAAAATATTGTAGTTTTTCCTACAAGATGCGAAGTGATTTCCATGATGGTCACATAATGATATTATTGCTCAGCCCCGCCTAGAACGGTCATGGGCCAAAAGGGGTGCAGAGGGCGTGCTCTAGCCCCTGAGGGTCTAAGGGGTGGCCCTGGGCGGGTGTGGCAGAGCACTCCAGGGCTGGCAGAGTGAGTGGTGATGAGGCAAAGCATTGAACTCACTGTCAGTTCTGACCAAAGTACCTCCCTTTCAGAGCTAAAACTTCAGGACTAAGCTTTATTAATTAATGCCGTTGGTGACAAGAACAAGGTGCTGGCTGAGTCCAGCCCTTGTGGGAAGCCAGGGTGTCCAGGTGGGTGTCTGGCTGTAATGAGCGGATAGTATCTCCAGCGCCCTCTGGTGGCAAAAAGTACCATGTGTGACCTATTGACTAGAAGCAGAAACCCTTGTAGACATTTTCTGTAAAGGGCCAAAAACAGCACTATGGGCTTTGAGAGTCATTCAGTCCCTTTACATAAACAAATACACACCACAAAGTATCTAGGCTTAAGGTCCAGGCTTAAGGACCCCTCACCTGAATATTTTAATAGGAATATTATTTTTTAAAATGATAATGTTTCCAAATCGTGGCTCAGAAAAGGGCATCATTTATATAGCGATCACTACCTTAAACAAGTCTTAAAAACACACAACTTATTTGGGAATTATATAAGTAGTTGGCACTACTTTCTCTAGGAAAGGAGTTTTACAGAATACATAATTTTGCTTTAGACAATAAAAACAAAAGCCATTTTAAATGTTTGTGTTGATCTGTGCGTTACTACACATTTCCACAATAGTCATTCGCTCTGAAGGAGGGGATATTGGATTTGGGGAGAGTAACGGAAACATGGAACGCCTGAGTGAATCGATTTGACTTCAGTTTTTTGGGACAGGAAAAGGATGGTTGCAGGGCACAAGGGATACAGGAGAGGTCCAGGATCCTGAAATTCCAAGAGATGCCGTGGTTGAAAGCTTTCCTCCAGTTATAACAGCAGATTTTGAGTTTGGAGATTTGGGGTGTGAGTGTCAGACACAGACACACAAATGAGTAAGACACACACTTGCTGCCATCAGGCAAGTCAGGAGGTGTTAACACAGTCTCACCAGGCCTGGCCAGCAGCGCTGCCAGCCTTGCCCTGGGGCACCCACCCACAGGCAAGCGTAGCACTACTTCTGCTATCACCTCCTCTATGCCTGTTAGCGTAGGCATGTTAACAAGAGGAGCCGGAGTCCAGCACTTGGCTAGAGAAACCAAAATGTTCTTCTGCCTCCATCCACAGTGGAACTACTGTGCACACATTTCAGAACAGAAAACAAGAGCTGGTAATTCCTGAAAGCCTACTATGTGCCATCTTTGTCACCTTATTCTCTTAAAAATTCTTGGAGTAGCTGTTATTCCCATTTTAGAGATGCATTAACTGAGACTTGGGGAAATCAAGAAAAATCTCTGAAAGCCACAGAAGTAAGTAATGCCATAGCCGGATTTAAATCCAGCTCTGGTTAACTTCTGCTCCTTCTAACACGCTAGTGCAGCGGCTCTCTGTGTCTAGTCCCCGGACCAGGCACAGCAGCACTTGCTAGAAATGCAAATTCTCTCGCCCTATCCCAGGCTCCTGACCAGAGACTCTGGGGTGGGCCCAGCAGTCTGCTTAAACACAGGTGCACGCTGACGTCTGAAGCCACTGCAGATGCTGTCTCCAAGAAAAAGAGGGTACAGTTAGGCCTCACTTAACATCTTGATAGATTCTGTGACTTTGAGCAAAACAATGTGTAACGATATAAATAAGGGTCCTATGGTATCTCATCTGTGTTTTAAGTAAAAAAACTTTGAATGAAACGATGTTATTCAAGACCCCACTATCTTAAAGGAGGTGCCAGGTTATAGGAAGGTGAGCAAGAATAATACAGGATGGTGAGCAGCAATACTATAGGATGGTGAGCAAGAATACTACAGGATGGTGAGCAACAATACTATAGGATGATGAGCAACAATACTATAGGATGGTGAGCAACAATACTACAGAATGCTGAGCAAGAATACTACAGGATGGTGAGCAACAATACTACAGGATGCTGAGCAAGAATACTACAGGATGGTGAGCAAGAATACTACAGGATGGTGAGCAAGAATACTATAGGAAGGTGAGCAAGAATACTACAGGATGGTGAGCAATAATACGCTCAGCCAAGCTGAGCAGCCCTACACCAACCCAGAGCACTGAGAAAGGAGACACAGCAGCCGGGCAGGGACTTTTCTGGCCGCCCAACGCCCAGCTCTTTGAGGACCAAAGCAATCCGATCACAAGGAGCTGTGAACTGAGCAGTACAAGAGCATCGTCCTATTTTGCTGACAATGTCCTCTCTCACAACGTGAAACAGCGACATGACATTGTTATTCTGAGGCGGCCAACAGGAGGTTTGGTAACTGGCCCCACACTTACCCCAGGTAGATGACCAACCCTGGGTTTCCAAAGGACTGCTCCTACCCCGGGAGCACAACCTTTACCTGGTGGTCACCGCCCCCACACTGATGTGGAGAGAGTCAACATCAGCCAGGTGTCCCATGTGCTTCTCCCATCTAACTGGTGAGCTTTCACACCGCACACCCTCCAGGTGTCCGGGTGAGAAGCCCAGGGATGGGAGTCACCCGACAGCTGCCAGGGCCCAGAACACACCTCCCCAGGTGCATCGGCTCCAGTGGGAGACGCGGGCAGGGCCAGAACGCAACCACCCCCCTCGGCACCTGTGGCAAAACTCCCTGACCTCAGACTTTGCAAAATGATTAAAACCAAGAGCGGCCCCAGCCTGACAGACCCAGCCCACAGCTCCAGATTTCCAAACCAACGCCGAAACTCACCCCACCCTCTGTGCCTCCGGGACAATGGGCAGGACCAAGATTCAGGAAGAACGCTCATTGCCCAGACAAGTTAGTGTCTTGTTTTGTTTTTCCAGGCGGTACTAATCTAAGTTTAAACAAACAAGCACGCATACCTACAGCTGAGGCAGGGGGGGGAGCGGGGCCAGGTGTGTGGAGGGGAACATGGTCCAGAAAGGAGCCCACGGTCTCCCAGAAAACGCCTCTGTCTGGGTGCTCAGTGAGTGCTGGGCATGGGTTCTTTGCAAGCAGCAAGGCCTCTTCGTGACTTACCTGGAGCAAGTCCCTAACGAGCAGCGTTTAGAGTCTCTTTACAGGGTGTCAGGTGTAGGGTGTCACTGTTATGCCTGGTGTGAGGCGCCTTTCCTGCCTTCTCTTTCTGCAACCAGGGCGGGCAGGCCAGGGACCAGTAAAATTATAAACACTGCCCAGGCACACAAGTTCTCTATTCTCCCTAGTTTCTGCTCCTTTGACTCAACGATGGTTCCCAAAGGGGAGCGATCTCTTTGTCACATCTTTCACAACAACGCTTTTGAAAAGGAGGCTCTTAAATAATACATCACGAGTCACCTTTCCTATTTCCCCCAAACCGCATGAAGGTCAGGTTGCAGCACTATCGATTTCCAAGTGCTCATTATCTGCCTTCTCTCCAAGGGTAGGCTATTAAAGGTAGCCGGGATAAGATCATGCCTCTCGGATTAGCTCATTCTAGAGCTAACTGCCAATATCTGGAACAAGTTCAAGCTCTCGGAGCGCCGGTTACCAAGCTGTCATTTCAGTCAATGTCAAAAAACACTTTTTTTTTTTCTGGTCACCCACCTAACCATATAATTTATCTCCAAGGTGTGTTGGGATTTGCACAAAGTCGGAGATGATAGGGATATTTTCATAGCACTTAGCATAGGACACGATATGGGGTAGACAGAGGGAGGGGTTGGTGGGAGGGTTGGGCTGGGCAGGGTCACAGAATTTGCTAGCACAACCAGACACAAATGAAGGCCCAAGTCTGCATAGATAGTGGTCTGGTTTCACCAAGTTCCATGCCAGGTTTTGTTCATAACCTAGGCCTAAATAATTGCAAAAATTTAAAACAGAAACATCACCACTATGATACTTCAACGGTAAATGTAACTACAGGCTCACAGTATTTTAGCTGAGGGAGGGGCGCAAAGCAAAACTTGGAGTAACTGAGATCAGAGACTCTAGTTAACAGAGATGTGAATTCGAATTGCAACTTTTGTCACTAACTCTTTGAACTCGGAAACGTTATTAAATTTAATCTCAATTCTCTCCTTTGCAAAAATTAAATGTCAGCACTCACCTCATGCAGTTGTTCTGGAAAACTGAAACTGCGTTCAGTGAGCTCGGCATGTGGCACACAGTAGGTGCTCAGTTAAACAGCAGCCATTATAACTACTGCCTCTCTATACCAAGGGGCAGCTCATTAGAGTTGACCCTTGAACAATGAGAATTTGGACTGTGTGGGTCCACTTAGAAGCACTTAGTTTTTTCTTTTTCAGTAAATACAGTTGGCCCTTTCACTTCTTATCCATGGGTTTCTTACCTATGGGTTTCACATCCGCAGATTCAACGAATAGGACCAAAATGGTGTTTTCTAATTCCCAATTACAGATTCCCAACTGCTTTCGATCTGATTGGTTGAATCAGCAGGTGCGAAGGGCTGACTATAGTCAAAGGTAGGAGGATATTCGACTGCACGTGGGTGGGGGCCCCTACTCCCCCTACCTTGTTTAAGGGTCAATTGTACTGTTTAGACATTAAATGCTGATGCCTCCAAAGGACTTTGGAGGCTTCTTACCCGGTCAGGACAGAGCCTGGGCCTACCCCGTGACTGCACCCTCTCGCAGTTTAAAATGTCACCGTCCTCTGGCCAGCTGCGAGGTGCAAGACTCCTGCCTCCCCTCAGCCTCAGCCTCAGCCTGCTGAAAAAAAGCAGCCGGATCAGGTTCTTCGGGTTGGTTTCCCTTTCCCGCCAGCTGTCGGCTCTTAAAAAAGGGAGCTGGGCATAGGATGGATGGGCGTGTCCTCTACACTCGGAGTCAGGCTGCATTTGTGTATTTTACCCAGGAGGCTTTTCGCCGTGGGTGACCCATTTCTTAACCGTACTTGCCTCCCCTGACACATTAAAGCCTCAGAGATCTCCCTTGGAGACAGATCGTAGCAAGAGTTTGTGAAAAAGGACGCAGTGGCCAAAATCACCGGCGAACTCGAGATAAGATAGTAAATGAGCACGACCGACCAAATCCTGGAAAACTGAGGGCAGGGCAAAGAAGGGGACGTTGTGTGTGGAAAGCCAGAGACCCTTTTTCTCTACTCAGAGTGGGTGTGTCTTGGTAGAAACTAGCTTTCCCTTCAGGGCAGCTGGCTAGAAAGAGGCGGCTACCAAGAGAATGTTGCTAACCTGACCATTATGGGGACCCCCTACCCCACTCCACCCCAATCTCACAAGCTAGCACAGATGAGGACGTCTTGGGATCCCTGCCAGAGACGAGCACGTGTCCTCTCCTTCCTGGTGGACTCTGCCCTGGAGGTCCAGCACTGCTGCACAGGGCCTGAGGCAGAGTGCAGGGCCTGCAGAACACCGTAATAACATCAAGGCCTGTGGCAACAGCGGCCTCCCACTGCCCGAGGGCTGGCTTAGCGGCTCCCGGGAACCCTCTCTCCCAGCCTGGAAGAGGTCTGACTGCCCCGTTTGAGATGAAGGACCTGAAGCCC